>WBNO01021830.1:10966-91083 GCA_013400575.1 Peucedramus taeniatus
TGGAGCCCCCGCTGCCCCCAGCCCGGCCCTGCTCTGCTGCAGGGCCGCGGGGCACCGAGCCGCCCCCTGGGCCGGCGTGGGGCTGCCGAGCCCGGAGCAGCCGGGGTATCCATCTGTACGCACGTACCTATGTGTACGCAGCTATCTCCCTATACATGCACGTAGCGTGCATCTGTAGGTGCGTGTGTGCAGCCTGGGAGCTGCAGGCTGAGGTAGAACGCACGGCTCCATCGCAGCCGCAGTACCGCAGCAGCAGCCGGCGAGCGCGGCACCGCCACTGCCATCCCCGGCAAGGGACAGCTCACGGACACGGCCCCGAGCCGCTCCCGCTGGTTCTCGCATCGCCCCTCTAAGCAGTACGGTCCTGGGTGTGATTTATAGCTCGGCCTTCCCGGTCTTTTGTCTGTCCCGGAGCCCGTGCCGGCAGTGCTGGCGGGGCGTGATGCTCGCGAAGTGGGGCTGGGAGCCACGGGGCTGCTCCCGGGAAAATGTCGCTTCCCACAGGGCAGCAGGTGCAGAAGGACGCTGTGCCGGGAGCTGAGGTGGTGTCTCCTCCCTCCACATCACTCCCGCTGCTTCCCGTACGAATGTAGCACTTGCTTCTTGCCAAGTTTTACATTCTGCAGGAGCTCTTCTGGATCGCTTGCCTTCCTTGCACCAACCCTATGGCACCGTGTGTATATGAAACAAGCACTGAGCAATAGTCTTCTCGGGATTTTTCTAAGCTGTTTGTTTTTCAGACCCTCTTCTATGGAAAATAATTGGATCAAGTGCCTAATTCCACAGAAATCCAGAGGACAGCTAGTGGAGAAAGATGATTTCTAGTATGATAATTCATAATCCAGCCCTGTTTGGAAGTGGTTGTAGCTCTGTGTGATAACTGTGCGCTGCACATGGGCTTTTAAGGATTAAAGGGAATTGCTTGCGTTTGAAAAAATGTGGCTGGTGTGCAGGTGAAATTATTATTGCTTGGGGAGAATTCTTTCGTCGAGTGTCATTCATTCAGTGGCAATGACTCGATTTGTCATAAGAGTTCCCTGCAGAGGTGCTCTGATTTGTATTCATCTGTGTTTCCATTAAAAACTTGTGTAATGAGATAATTTGACTTTCTTATACATCATGTCAAGCTCAGAGCTGACATTCAGCTGTCAGCGAAGACAGAGGCACTGGCTGTGACAGCAGCGGATATGGATAAGCTGTATATTTCTCATTAAAAATATATTTGTTGGAAGGATTAGCTTTATCAGTTGTCTGGACGTGGGAGTGATTTTCATGGACAGCACGAGCTGCTGTGTCAGGTATAAGTTTGTGGCTGGGTGTGACTCTGTTACAGTGTCTTTCTGCAATGACAGACAAGAGTATCTTTAAACCTCACTGCCCCCATGAATTGTCATTCACAGTGTTTAATAACTGCACACTCACAGTGTTTAATAATATTGTTGTCTGTTTATGTAAGTTTATGATAATACAGGGACAAAGACATTGTATTGGAGGTATTTTTTCATTTCTTCATTGGCTAAAATTCTTGGCCTTTGGCTTCAAAGCTTTGAAGCACCAGCTTTGCTGCAGCTGCCAGGAAAAGCACTTTCTGTCACGTCTTAGAGGTGAAATAATACATAGGTGCCAGCAAAATTAATTGCATGGGTTTCCCTTGGTCAGTGATGCTTTGTGTTTTAGGAGTGATGGGTGGTAATGGGTTGAGTATAAAGACTTGGTTGGGCATCTTGGGTGATTGGAGCAGAATTCTGGCACTTTCAGTGCTCTGCTGTCATTGAATAGAAATACAGGCTACAGGAAAGGCATAAGTCTTACATGTGAAATAGATGTTGGGCTAAGTGAATTTCTTAATCTTTCTTTTAACTCTTTCCCTTGCTTACAAAAAAAAAATGTAGTGGGGGGAGGAAAAGGAGCTTTAAAAATGAGACTTCAGGCTGTGACTGCTCAGTTGTGTTTTTCTTAGGAGCACTGGATCTCTGAAGCTCCAGGAACATGCATGAAAGAAGCATTGGAGTAAAGGAATTCCTTCCACCTTTTTTCCCCCTAAATACCTTTTGCCTATTTTTTTCTGAATAGGTCAGCAGTTTAATAATGATACAGACAGAGAGTAAAGACATTGGTGAAGAGATGCTGTTGAGCCTCAGCTTGCTTCTGCTTGGTTTTCTGTTGATTCAAATAACTCTGTCAGAGCGGACCTCAAATTCTTAATTTTCGAAGGAATGAGCAGCATTTGATACTGTGGATCTGTTTAGACTTGTTGCAGTGGAGAAATATTTTAGGAATTACCCCTGTCTGCTTTCCCCCCACTTCTGGATCCTGGAGCTTTCTTGCAGACAGCAGGGAGTTAGCAGTAGTGTTCTGTTAACTAATTTAAACCTAATCATTCTTTACTCTTCACCTCTTGGGGATAACGTTGCACTGTTTCGTGTAAGTATTGGGTTAAACTGTGTTAAGTGTTGCTCCTTTAGTACTATTTACAAAATGGACAATCTTACTTGTGAGGGAGTCCTTGAAACACAAATTGTTCTTTGCTGTTGCACAGCTTTAGGTGAGAGCTGCCTGCCTGCCAAATTCACTGTTTTGCTTTTGTATATTTATTGCAGCTATTAAGTCAATCAGACATAAAATTGCTTGAGTCTTTTTGTCTCTCAAGTGTTGTGGGGGAGTTTATTTTCTGTTTATTAATAACCAAGCTGTCTTTTTGTTCTCATCAAGAAAATTCTATCACTGTTGGTTGTGGCTTCACTGCCAAGTGGGAGAGAAATCCTTGTGGCTCTCTAACATAGCTCTTGGAAGGAACCTGGAATCCTGCACATACCTCTGGCAGAACCAGTCACAGCATTTGTGAAGATGCAAAAGATTCTGAATTGTAGTGCACGGCTGTGCGTAGAGATTTTGTTAAAATGTGCAGAAAATTTAAAGGCCACAAAAGAGGTACTGAAATGATTAAACTTCACCTTACTCATTGAAGTGCTCAGGTCTTGCTTTTGGCAGCTGTTACTTCAAGGACACAGCAAGAGAGTGGTTAGCTGCAAAGAAATGTGCCAGCAGAGCAGGGCAAGGAAAAATTAAAAATTAAATCTCATAAAAAATATCCTAAGGCAACACATATAATGAATTGTTTGTACAATTTAGCTGCTGTGATGGATTAAACTTTCTGGAGTTTGAAGCTTTACTTTTGTTAGCGCCCAAAAGTTTTCAGTCCTTTATCCCTCCTGTTCTGATCTGATACAGCACTGAAAGGAATTTTAGAGAGGAACTTTGGCTTTTCTCCTTCCCAGCTGGTTATTAATTCTGAAATCCAAGGTTAGTTTAAGAGATTAAGAACTTCATTTTTGAAACTCACCTGGGTAGTCACACACATACTATACAGTAACATGCTTCATAATATGAGAAACTTGGCATAAAATTTAACAAGCGGCAGATAAAATCACAATTCTACTCACTCCCCCAGAGTTCTGCTTAATATTGTTGCTTCACAAGGCTAAATTATAGCATGGAAATGGCTGTTTTCCTTTTTCTATGAATTCTTAGCAAAGGTCTTTGGCACATTTGAGGTCAAGTGTTTGCCTGATCTGTTGATCCACATCAACAGTGAAAAGTTGCTGTTCCTGTAACAGTGTTGGGTTTTGTTTCTACTCCTAGCAGAAGGCATTAATGTTGTAACATATTTTCATACTACTTTGGATGAGATATAGGTGATGTGAAAGGCTAAGTTTCAGGATTTGAGCTCTAATGATTAAGATAATCTTACTGCCTGATGCATTAGAATAATGTGCAGTGTTTGCTTTTATGTGTGCCTTTGTGTGTGTGTGTACCAAAACCTGAAAAGTTTTCAAATTATCCTTCAAGATTAAAAAAAAAAATATAAGCTTTGTAATTTAGGAATAGCCTGGGTTTGACATGTGATGAGTTTGAGCAGGTGAATTCTGGACTCCTTAGAGGCAACTGATGATATAGATAGTTCTCTGGAAATGTCATGGTATTTTTATGTATTCCAGTTTTTGTAGCTGAGGAGATGTCCTGGAGGGTAGGATACAGAACTGGGAATGAGGAGCTGATACTGAGGACTGAAGGTTATTGACAGGAATGGAGTGATCTGGGAGGTGGTGTGAAAAGGCCAGATGCATACTGAGTACGGACCTTGTTAGAATAAACTGAAATTTGAACCTCAGTTCCACAGGAGGGAAGTACCTGGACTCAGGGTGCTTAAATGCTGCCATACTTTCCTGCTATAAAAATACAGAGAAGCACCAACCTAAAATCAGTCACATCTTTGTGTCATGTCCAGAAGTACATGGCTGTTCCCAGCACTGTCATAAAACAGCCTGGAGTTTGATCAACAGTTTAATTTGGTACTTTATTTTCCCCTGTTGCCCTTGATATCTGAACCAGGAGGATTATCTCCCTTTGGACCTTTCTGTCAGCATGGGATTCATGGAGCCCTTCCAGAGGTGTCCAGATGCACAGCAGATGGTTTGTGTGAGGTCACACTCCAGTGTCTCCAGGCCAGGAGCAGCAGCTTGACAGCCAGGTTGGAAATGCTGCCCAGCTCCATGGATTGATCATCCCAGGGCCAGGGAACTGTGAGTGGCTGTTAGCTGGAAGATTCCATATCTCAAAGGCAAAACATTTTCTTAGGAGAATAAATACAGCCAAGAAGCTGTAAAAGACCATGTGTTTCCAAGCCCATGGGTTTCAGAAATGCCAGTATTATTTTTCCCTCAGTCAGATGTCATCTGTCCAGCAGCCTTCCAGAGGTTCCATTATCACAGCATCAGGTGTTGTTATGTGTTATTCAAGGGAGGATTTTTTTAATGTTGAAGAGAAATGCTGTTAAGTTTATGGGAAAATGGGAGTTTGGGATTAGTTATCAGGAAGATGAAAACCTCTGCTGTGGTATGACTGAGAGGGACAGTCATGTTGGGAAAAGGTCTTTGGTGTTACCAACTTTTGGGGCTGTTAAACTGCACTGGTGCCTTGGATTTATCTCCATTCCTCAGTTTTATTGGCTGCTTTGGGACATTTTTGAGTCTGTGGTCTTAAATTAATGATACATCTTTCCCTCCTGGCTGGGAGTGCTCTAGGGCAGCACTGAGGTTGTGTCTCTTTGCTACCCGCTCTTTATAGAGTGACAAACCTTGGATTTTTCAGTATTTTAAATGTAGAACTTGGCACAGTCTTGAGTGTGGGGAACATTTGTCACTCATGTTTTTACAGATAGTTTTATTGCATTAGTAACTGCTCCATTGTGCCAGTCACCCAGTGTCTGACATTCAATGTGTCCAAATGTAAAATTTGTGGTTTAATATTGATTTTCGGGTTTTATTATAGTTAAAATGTTTTCTTGGCCATAGTGGAGCCATATTGATATAATCGATCAAAACATTTGAATGTTAATCTCTTCATTTCCTTCTGTAAATAAAGTAGGAAAATAGGATGGCAGGGAGCCAGGTGCAAACACTGTTTGGGATTGTCAGAGTGGTTATCATGTGTTTAATTTTCAGTGAGCATCACTTCAGTTGGAACTGAAGTTGGAATGACACAAGTCATTGCTGGTGATCAGGGTTGTAATGATGCAGGTGCTTTTAAACATTGCTTTTACCAAAGGCAGCTCAGGCATCCCTGACATGATCATGCCCTGACATGAATCTGATCCCTGTCTTACTTCCCAGCCACAATGTTGCCCAGGAGTGGCTGGTGGGATGGTTTCTTTCTCTCATAGAGCATGGATCCACGGTCCAAAAGAGACAAGGGCCACATGGTTTTAAAGCTGGAAAAGTAGGTTTGGATGGGCTATTGGGAAGACATTGTTCCCTGTGAGGGTGGGCAAGCCCTGGCACAGGGTGCCCAGAGAAGCTGTGGCTGCCCCTGGATCCCTGGCAGTGTCCAAGGCTGGGCTGGACAGGGCTTGGAGCACCGTGGGCCAGTGGAAGGTGTCCCTGCCCATGGCAAGGGTTGTCACTGGATGAGCTTTAAGGTTCTTTCCAACCCAAACTGTTCCATGATTCTATGATGATATGATTCTGTGTCTCTTCTCGTTTTTTATCTAATTCAGAGTTTCTGTCCCACACACACAGTCTGAGAGTGTGTTTGCTTGTAAGCTGAGCAGGTAGAAAGCACCATGTAAATACTTGTTAATTGTTACCAGATTTGTTTTCTGAAGCATGCAATTGATATGTGAAGTTTCAGCTTCATAGTTTGTATTAATTTGCATTCTTTAGCAGTCTTTTAATTGGTGGTGATTGTGCTTTGCACATGATAGACTTCTAAATAATATATTTGCAATATATTGCAAAGTATATTTGCAGTGAAAAATATTTGCAATGCTGGCTCTGTGGAAGTGCTGCGGACTACTCAATTTTAACCATAGCAGGCATTTACAAAGGAGCTCACATTCCCATCAGTATTAACTGATAAAGTGTTTGGTAGTCATTTTGAAATTAGCCCACCAGTGTGCTTTCAGGTGTTCTGTGAATAGCTGGAACTGTCCACTTGATAACACTTGTGTTTATTCTCTATCTGATCCTCAGGAATCTGAGTTTGACAGCTAATCTGCACCATTTACAACTCTATTCTAAGTGCTCTTTTTCTTAAATATGTGGCTATGTCATGAGTTTGTGGAGGAAACTGCCATTTTTAAGCAGACTTGCTTACATATTCTTTATAGCATACCAAGTGTCTGAGGGCCCAGTTCCCTCATTGCAGTTTCTGCACATTTGAAACAAATGCGTTCTGCTTCGTGTAAATCTAGTGGCCACTGTTGTCCCAAAAAAGCCTTTTTTTGTGGGTAAGGAGGATGCTCATAGGATGATATTTGGCCACCTGGATTGTAAAAGGTGTGTGAACAGGAGAAGGTCATGTTCACCTTTCTTCACCTCTTCATTATGGCAGTGGTTTATTGGGTGATTAGTGTCACTTGCTGTTGGCTCTCTTGTCTGTCACTGTCTACATAGCAAAACTAAGGATTAAGATCTCTGATAGTGAGATAACCCCATAGGATAATGAGATAACCCCATAGGATAGTTTGGGTTGGAAGATACTTCCAGCAACCATCCAGTACAACCCCTTGGTAAAAGCAGGGCCAGTTGGTCAGATTGGTCACCAACACATCCAGCCAAGTGTGGCTGTGTCCCAGAGTGGGTGGGCATCCCACAGCCCCTCTCAAGTGACCTGTTATTGGTGACCCCTTGGCTGTGGCTTTCTGCTTTCAGGTAGGATTAGTTCCCCCTTTGTTTCTACTGCTCAGCACTTCTTAGCTGTATGGACAGTTTATTCTGTCCACACACCTTCTGTCATGGGAAATACTTTCTCATTTTGGATTTATTACAGTAAGTAATTGTTGCTTTATATCTGGCTCGTGGTGGGAACCCACAGCACCTCGAGATTTTAAATGGGGTTTTGGTGCCTGTAACAGTTGATCTGATGGATACCAAGTCAGACCTTCTTCTTGGATGTCTGCAAGGCTGACAACTTGAACCTTGCACGTGAAGCTGCCCAATAGAGTCACTGTGCTTGGATTGCAACTCTGAACATCAGTCCCTGAGGGTGGATTTGTTGTCAGCATAGATCAGGTGTGATTGTGTCAAGAGAAGATGACTCTGCACACGGCTCATGGAATATTGAATTCAGTTTGCAAATAGAAGTGAAGACCTGGTAAAGGATGTTGTAACGTTGAAAGTGGGAAGCCAAGGCCTGATGGCTGAGTGAACTAAACCCAGTTCAGTAGGACCTTTCTCTCTTGAGTTTAGCCCCTTTGGAGATCAGGGTATAACTAGAGTAAGTGCAATATAAACTCAGCAAGGGACAGTTTGAGGAGTGGTGACAGTAACGAGGGATGGGAGGCACAGCCAGGTGTGGTGACATCTTTGTTCAGCATCACTGAGGAGGGATTTCTAGAGCAGGGAACAAAAGGAGCTCCAGGCCAGAACCTGATTTGGCTGTTTCCTGGGGGATTTTTGATCCAGAGAGGAACATAACTTCAGAGTCAATACTAAACATACTAGATTATAATCTAGTACCAGTTGTCCTGGATTACAGCTGGATGCAAAGCTATCTGAACTGCCAGGGAACTGCAGGGAAGGTTAATTCCTTCAAATAGTGTCTTCCAGATTGTGTGAATTTTTTTTTCAAATCAAGCTCTAAGCCAATAAGTAAAACCAGAAAAAACCTTAAATTTCAGAATGCTTTAATTGAATGATTTGAAATTAATGATTGAGTTGAGTACTCTGTGAAAACATGCAGTCTGTTTCCAATACTAGTCATAGTGTGAGAGAGAGTAAAACTTAAAGCTCTAAACCTGTTAAATTTTCAAGTAACTGCACTATGAATACCTGTTTTTAAAGAAATTAATCCTTAGGAAGAAAAACCCAAAATGGTTGAAGGTGCTGTTGAATTTGGCACACTGAATAGAGGTCTAACTGTCTCACTGTTTCAAGTCTAAATATTTACCTTTTACAACTTGGAACAGAAATCAGTTATTTCTATGATTTTAATACTCTCTAAAAATGTATGTAATCTTTTTTTTTTTAAAGAGCCTGATGCAATTTTTCCTCCTAAGTGTTTTTTTCATGAAAGTATCACAGAAAGTTGAATGGGGGTGGTGTGGTTATGGTCATACCTGAGCTGGGTTTGTGGGTTCTCTCTCCAGCTGCTTGGTACCGTTCCAGCCTTTCTCTGATCTCAAGGTGTGATAACACAATCACACTGCAGATGCTCTTTAGCCTTTACCTGGGCTAAAACATGCCCTGCAAAACATTTTGGAGCATAATCCAGGTTGTGAGGGATCCCTGATGGCATCCCTTGCTCCCTGTTTAAAGCAGGACCACAGTCAAGGTTAATGCTGGGCTAGAGCTCAGGAAATGTTACATATTTAGAACTGACACATTTTCAGCAGTAGGACTAAAGGAGCTGTTTCTCATTGGTGGATCTGAGGGTGGAAACCTGTGAAAAATAAGCTGGGAAGGGCAGGAGCAGAGAAATGGTGGTGCTGAGCTCCTCCTTTGGCTGCCCACAGATCTGACTGTCGGCTCTGAAGTGCTGTCAGCTGGATTTTATTTTTACCGGACTGTTTCAGGAGTGGGATATCCAAGTGCCCACCCTACTTCAGTCATGACTACGCTGGAGTAAATAATTAAGTCTATTTCAGTGTAAGAGGTTGTAAAGTGGGTGTGATGTGTAACAAGTGTGGATATTAGTCTGCTGGAGTTTTTTGTCCAAGCACATTTGGAAGAAGGACATCCCAGCATAAATTCCCCAGTCAGTGAGGAGGCAGGAGATCCAAGGGCCTTTCAGACAGGGTATTCCTTATTGTTATTTTTTCCTGTAACTGCCTGTTTTCCAGCATTTCAGGAGCAAGAGTTACTTTCTTAAATTTTTAAATCCCAACCGGTTTTCTTCAAATTTATTGAGGTGTAATATGTTGGTTTATCAATCCACTCTGGCTTTGATAGTGACAGATGTGTGTACCCTGTAATTATGGAGTTTGTGCTTAGGGTTTTTGCTGTGCCTGGAGACTGATTCAGTCTGAAGGGTCCATATAATATTGATTAAGGTGGTTTTCTTAATGATTGACAAGAATGGCCCTCTGGCCACAGGATTAATCCAAACAACTACTGCTTGTTGGTGGCTCTGAGAGAGAGAGGTCTGATCTGCCAGAGGACAGGGTTAGATGGGATATTGGGAAGAAATTTCTGTGAGGGTGATGAGGCCCTGGCACAGGTTACCCAGAGAAGCTGTGGCTGCCCCATCCCTGGAAATATCCAAGGCCATGTTGAACAGGGCTTGGAGCAAGCTGGGCTAGTGGAAGGTGTCCCTGCCCATGGCAGGGGGTTGAAACTGGCTGATGGTTAAGATCCCTTCCAGTCCAAATTGTTTTGTGATTAAATAAATGTGGTTTCACCCCAGTTAGCCTGTTGTTGTGTGGTTGCTTTCCTCTTATATCCAGAGGGAAGAGATAAGTCATAAAGGTAAAAAGATGATAAAAAGTCTAAGGCTGTGGTGTATTAGAAGTTTTTCAAGAAAGGCTCATGGGGGTATCTGACTTCATGTTCCTGGTACTCACATGTGTGACCTGAGAAGAAGTGATCTCACCTTTGTTATAAAATGGAAAAGATGTGAAATGTTGAACAGGTGAAAAGTGGGTATTGTTGAGGTGAAATCTGTCTCATACTGTGAGCTGGGAAAATGAGTGTGAGAAACCTGTCATATAGGACTTTTTTGAAAAACAGTGCCAAAAGGGATGCAGAGGCAGAGTGAGCTATGCCAGTGATGTTAGGAATGTGAAATTTCACTGGACTGAATTTCCAGACTGAAGAACAAATGTGAGGTTTGACATTTTTTCTCTATCTTCTGTCCCTTTGCCAGTAGTAGTTAATAAAAAGTCTGTTGTACCTTCAGTCTAGAAACTTTACACTTCATATTTTTCCCTCTGAACACAGTGTCAAGAACAGGAAGATAATCTTCCTTCAGCTCATGAAAAGCTTCCTACTTCTGTAGCTCTAGAAACAATCAGCCAGTGTGACCTGAGCCATGCATGATTTCCTGCTTCAAATCTAGTAGCAATGGACTGTACTAAAAGGAAACTGAAGAGTCAGCTAAATGTAGAGGTGTTTCCCACATCACTTCCCCAAACAAATGGAGAAGGTCATTCATTGATGCAACATCTGAAATGATATTTCACTGGATGATCTTAAAACTCCCTTCAAACCCAAAGTATTCCAGGATTCTGTGATTCTACTTAATAGACATATTAGTGGATGTGGCTATTTTATGTCAGGCCTTTTTTCCCTCCTTCCTCAAAAAGAAGGAAAATACCAAGTGAGAAAACTCTGATTTCTGTGCCTGGATGAAAGTAGATCTAATACTCTGCACAACTTATCTTGCTTTTCCCTTTAACAATTAATTAAAGCTTATATAGTAACCTTGTTCTCCAGAGAGTTTGGGCCTTTTCATAAAGAACTTAATGAGTTGGAAAATTGATTATAATGTATGTGGTAGATGCCAATAGAAAATGCATTTGGCTGCTGAATTGAAGGGTCTGGAAACCCAGATTTAAAAAAGGAATAAAAGAAAGCACTTCTACTTCTTTCACCTAGAAAAAAGGTCTGCAATTGCAGTCTTGCCACTTACATAGTTACAATTATTTTTTTAAAACATATCACTATCTGGGATAAGTTTTCCTGCTCAAGGCAGGAAATGCTCAAGGCATTTTTGGAGTCATGGGAAGCAATGCCTCCTCTTCCCCAGCATAAAAGTATTTTCTGTTCAGAAACATAATTTTCTTCTGTCACTTTGATCAGACTTTTTCACATCTGCAGTGATTCTGTGTAGTAATTTTGCTTTATCTCATACAATAATACTAAAATTTTGATGGAACAGCAGTGTAGTTTCTCTGGGTTTTTAAAATTACTATTATTATTTAAATTATGCAGTGACTGGGTTTCTCTTGATCTTTCAGCATCCTTCAAACTTCTGATGGGAAAGCCCATGGGATGTGTTTTGAAGAAGGAAAAACTCTTGTGGTGTGCTCCATTGAGCACGTTTGACTGGTGTGCTGTGTCCTCATTTTGCCCTTCCCCTCGGTGTAGGAAGCAGACCCTGCTTGACCCTTGTTCGTGTTTGGAAGTGGATGTTTCAGGAATATTTTCCGCATCAGGTGGCATTTGTGACCCATGTTCTCTGGCCTTCAGTGTCACTTTTGTTTAACAACTGAATTGATTTTTGCCAATATTCACGGCTGAGCAGCTCCCCCAGTTCTCCTGGAGTGGTACAAGCAGGGGATTATCTTTGTGTGACACAGCAGAGCCTGGTTCGTGGGGGGATGGCTGTTCCCTGGAGCCTCTGCTGGGCTGGACACACGCTGCTGTGGCTTGGGAGGGGACAGGATCCTGAGGCAGGCTCACCTGAATGTTCAGGCCATGTCCCTTCTTTCCCCAGCCATGTCTCAGGCCGTGCAGACCAACGGGACGCAGCCTCTGAGCAAGACCTGGGAGCTCAGTCTGTATGAGCTGCAGAGAACACCCCAGGTAATCACAGAGCTGTGGGACTGCTGGGCTTGGGAGGCACCTCTGGAGATCACCCAGCCCAACCCCCTGCCCAGGCAGGGTGACCCAGAGCACGTGACACATGGGCACGTCCAGAGGGGTTTGGGATGTCTCCAGAGAGGGAGACTCCACACCCTCCCCAGACTCTGCACCCTCCAAGGAAAGAAGTCCTTCCTCATGTTGAGGTGGAGCTTTTTGTGTTTTTGTTTATGCCCATTGCTCCTTGCCCTGTCACTGGCACCACTGAGCAGAGTCTGCCCATCCTCTGACACCCCTTGGAGACACTTGGATATATTAATGAGAGTCTCCTCTCAGTCCTCTCTTCTCCAGACTGACCAGGCCCAGAGATGTGCTCCAGACCCCTCATCAGCTTCATGGCCTCCACTGGACCCTCTCCAGCAGCTCCTTGTTTTTATTGTGTGTTGCAGGGCTGGCAGCACTGGGGTTTTGTGTGTTTGCTGTGTTTGTGTGTCCTGTCTCTTTGCTGTGTTCCCTTGGGTAAAACATGCTGTCTCCATGAGGAAGGGACTCAATCCCAGGAAAGAACCTTTCCCTTCTCTACTGCCAGGAAGCTATCACAGATGGCCTGGAGATCGTGGTGTCCCCCCGGAGCCTGCACAGCGAGCTCATGTGTCCCATCTGCCTGGACATGCTCAAGAACACCATGACCACGAAGGAGTGTCTGCATCGCTTCTGTGCCGACTGCATCATCACTGCCCTCAGGAGCGGGTACCTGAGCACTGCCAGGGGACACTGCCAGGGGNCGAGCACTGCCAGGGGGCACTGCCAGGGGACACTGCCAGGGGACACTGCCAGGGGACACTGCCAGGGACACTGCCAGGGGACACTGCCAGGGACAGGGAGGCTACATGGATAGGGCCCAGGGGAGAGACACTGCCAGGGAGGGGTCACTGCCAGGATGCCGTGGGGATGACACTGCCAGGGCATGGGAAGGGGACACTGCCAAGGCACAGGGAGGGGACACTGCCAAGGACGGGACACTGCCGGGAAGAGGGATGGGATGCTGCCAGAGGACAAGAAGGGGGTGCTGCCAGGGGCAGGGATGAACACTGTGGAGGAAAGAAGGCTTGGACAGTCCGTTGCACTTGAGGTGGAAGTGTCCTTGGCAGGGGGTTGATGTGGGACAGTCACTGTGCACTGGGAGTTTCTGAATGTGCAGCACACCTTTCAAATACTGTTTCTCCATGTTCAGCCATCTCTGGAAAACAGATCAAATTGCTTCCTCATGAAAAATAATTTCATAATTCTGTTTTTTTGCAAGGAGTTGAACTCCTTTTTTGTATTCTTTCCGTCCCTTAGATCCAGTAACAGTAAAACAAAAATACACATTACTGACAAAAATGGGTTTCATTTCCCTTATTCTTCCTTTTCCTAACAATACATTTCAAATTATGTGGCCTTCAGCCATTTCAGATTATGTGTCCTGTGAGTGGTAGAAATTATGGAATCATAGAATCCCAGAATGGTTTGTCTTGGAAGGAACCTTAAAGCCCATCCAGTCCCATCTCTGCCATGGGCAGGGACACCTTCCACTGTCCCAGGTTGCTACAAGCCCTGTCCAGCCTGGCCTAGGACACTGCCAGGGATCCAGGGGCAGCCACAGCTTCTCTGGGCACCCTGTGCCAGGGCCTCCCCACCCTCACAGGGAACAATTCCTCCCAAGACTGTGCCTCAGTATAATTTCCATTAGACATGCTTTTTTTCTAGGTAAAAATCCATCCAGAAAATGAAGAGAAGAAGGGAACGTGGGACTTTGGATATCTTCAGTCTAAATAGTTTGCTCAAACATACTTTAAAATAAAAGAGCCACAGGGAGAGATATGTTTGGGATCTTTGTTTAAATATCTGCAACTACCTGATCTGTCAAAAGACAGAAGCCCCTTTTCAGATTTACTATAAATTCTGAGTCTTAGCGAGCGCCTTGACCAAGAATGGAAGCAACAGGGCAGAGTTTTGTTACTGCTGGAGAGTTAAGTGTTGTTTGCTTCCTTCTTGTCCATGTCCAGGAACAAAGAATGTCCCACATGTCGCAAAAAGCTCGTTTCCAAAAGATCCCTGCGGCCAGACCCCAATTTCGACGCTCTCATCAGTAAGATTTACCCAAGCCGGGATGAGTACGAGGCTCATCAGGAGAGGGTGCTGGCCAGGATCAGCAAGCACAACAACCAGCAAGCCCTGAGCCACAGCATCGAGGAGGGATTAAAGATTCAGGCTATGAACAGGTACATAATCACCTCGTTTGCCTTTAGGCTAAAAATACAATGCTTGTCCTCCTGCCCTGTGGAGCTTGATAATCTTCTACTCTCCTCTGATATCTGCCAGAACAATTTTTAACCTTTGGCAAATGGATTTTTAGCCTTTAGTCTACTATCAGAAATCTCTGTATCACTCCCTGGAACTTCTGTGGCAGCCTGATAGAAACTTCAGCTTAGCTTTACCCAATTATGGCTGTCATGTCTTAGATAAGAAACCATGACACCATAAATCCTGTACCAAAATGCTACACTTACATGCCAATAAATGCCCAGAATACCAGGACTTGGGGCTTAGTTGTGACCTAATTCACAGGCTGGAATATGTGGTGTTTACACCGTGGTGAAATTCCAGATGAGCATTTAAACCTAAGAGAGCCAGCTGGGAGAGAGGCCCCAAACTTTGTATGATAAAGCATGATGTGATTTAATAATTCTAATCACATGTGGATCCATGCTTCGATAAAAATAGTGGTTGGCAATTGCCTGAAAAACAACTGTGTGAAGTTAAAATAGTCTTTAAAAGGTGTTTGAGGGATATGAAAAAATGAATAGTTCTGTCTATGAGTATCTTTCTCTACTGAAGAATTAATATTAGCAATTTTTTTAAACTTTAAATCTCTCTGAAATGTTCAGTGCTTGTGTGTGCACATACCTCACTTGGGGAGGAGGTGTGTTGTGACCTGGCTGGATTCTGGATGTGTCAGGGTGCATCTCTGCCTGTTTGTGGCCAGGTTGCAGCGGGGCAAGAAGCAGCAGATTGAGAATGGCAGCGGGGCCGAGGACAACGGCGACAGCTCCCACTGCAGCAACGCCTCCACACACAGCAACCAGGAGGCTGGGCCCAGCAACAAGAGGACCAAAACCTCGGATGACTCTGGGCTGGAGCTGGACAACAACACCACCACTGTGGCCATAGATCCCGTGATGGATGGGGCCAGTGAGATCGAGCTGGTGTTCAGGCCTCACCCCACCCTCATGGAGAATGATGACAGTGCACAGACAAGGTCAGTGGCCCCTTGCCATCTCCAGGTATTCTGCTGCTATTTCCTGGTGATTTGGTTTTTCATCACTTCTTGGGGCTTCTGAATATCAATTTACTTCAGTCATACCACATCCTGTTTAACTGTATCACAGGGTGGTTTGAAGTGGCAGGGACCTTAAAGCCCATCCAGTGCCGCCCCCTGCCATGGCAGGGACACCTTCCACTGTCCCAGCTTGCTCCAAGCCCCATCCAGCCTGGCCTTGGACACTGCCAGAGATCCAGGGGCAGCCACAGCTTCTCTGGGCACCCTGTGCCAAGGCCAGATGCAAATAAGCACTCTCCCCTTCTTTCTATTCCAAGTCAGGTAGATGGTACTGCTCAACTATTACAAAAAATACAGTCATAAGCTGTTTTAAGCCTTTGATCACAAATAACGATGTTTTTAAGGTTTTCTAGCACTACAGTTCAGTAGTGGGATGATTGTGTTATATCAGCCTCTTTCTACTTAATATAAGATTCTTTGGGAATAAACAAACCTTGTATAAGTGTCAGCAGTTTTCAGAGCAGCTTTGTGTCAGCAGGATTTGCAGGCTGGCAGCTTTTCCTGACTTTATTCCTAATCCAGTCCAAGCACAGATTTCAAGTTTTGACTCACAGCAGAGAGTAGGTTTATGGTGTTTCCTCAGGTCTTTTCTTGGCTTTCCTCTGCTGATAAAACATCTCTCTGTGATGTGTGTAAGCTTCAGCTGGGAACTCTCTCTAAAGGCCTTTTCACAGCTGACCTTTAATATTTGGGGCGTTGCAGACGGCTTTTCCCACAGCTGCTGCTGTGCATTATTGACGATCTGTGTGGCTGCTGTCACAGGTACATCAAGACCTCAGGCAATGCCACGGTTGATCACCTGTCCAAGTACCTGGCAGTGAGACTGGCCTTGGAGGAGCTGCGGAGCAAAGGCGAGTCCAACCAGATGAACCTGGACACGGCCAGTGAGAAGCAGTACACCATCTACATCGCCACCGCCGCCGGCCAGTTCACCGTAAGCACCGTGCTCGCCTGGCCAGCCACAGCCCTGCATGCACATCTGCTCAAAACACACTCAGCTGGGCTCGGGGGAAAACTCACAGCACCAGCTTATTTAGCAGCACATCAGTTGCTTTTTGGCAAAAACTTGGTTGGTAGAAAAAGAGGCATAGATGTTACTTGGGGGAAGTGCAAGATGGCACCATACACGGCCTGGCTTATGCCATTTTTTTCCAATTAAAATTGAAGAGGAAAAAATATTACTTCATTTGAAAATCTTTGTGGTTTTTAGCTTGTAACTTGTGCCACATTATTGGTGACCCCTTCAAGTCAACATATTTAAGCATTGATGTAAGTAGCCTGTTTCACAGCATGACACCAGATTACCTCATTTGTTCCCATTTTGCTGTTCTCTTCTAGGTGCTAAATGGGTCCTTTTCCCTGGAACTGGTCAGTGAGAAGTACTGGAAAGTGAACAAACCCATGGAACTGTACTATGCCCCCACCAAGGAGCACAAATAAGTGCTGGGAAACTGGGATGGAACTAACTCTTTTTATAGCTACGACTTCTTTAATATTAAAATAAGGCACCACCAGTATCTTCATGGACAAGACACGTGGTGCCTTCAAGCACTCTCACTATACTCAGTAATATGACTAGACAGTATTCTGGGCTGTATTTAATTTAGTCTTTGGGTTGGGTTTTTTGGTTTTTCCCTAGGAGACTAAATGACCTCCAGTGCATTCCAGTGTTTGAGATGCTTTTTTGTTCCTAATGCATGATATCTGATCCAGTGTTCCGGTTTGGAATGGCTTCGTTTTGTCCAGGTAAACCTGGATTTCTGCTCCATCGGACACGGTTATAGTAGCCTCTGTGAAGTGTGGAGTGTTGGGTGGCCAAGGAAGTCTGTTCAATAATAACATATGCCAAGGAATGTGTTAAATGTGGGAATTGAGTGACTATTATCCATCTGAAGAACTGATGGGTAGAGAATGGATTTGGGATAGCCTTGCAGCTAGAGGTAATCTGATTCCCTAGGAAAGGTTCATTAAGACATTTTCTTGTAAACAAAGGTGAATTTTGCATCTCATGAGACGTATTGCTGCCCGTGGCAGGGGCTTGGACCAAGATGGTGTTTAAGGTTCCTTCCAAGTCTAGCCATCCTGGGATTCTGGGATTCCAAAGAGTGCTGCAGTGAGAAAACTGACACTTTAAAACCTTGCTGTTTACTGGGCTTGATTTAATACTTCAGTGCAAAGTGGTTCATCAGATTGGTTTGGTTTAGTTTTTAATGGCTATTTCAGTGAACAAACACCCAAACACCCCAAACCCACAACTCTTCCCCATGTGGGATATGCCAGTCTTGATTCCTGCCTGGCCCCTCCTGCAATGTTGCCATGTCCTCACAGCTGAACTGAAGGAAATCTGGATGTTTCATAGCCCTGCTGTTCCCTAGAGTAGGATCTCTGTTGTGAATGTGCTGTAAAGAACTGTTTTTTTGTTAAAGCAAATCCCCCAGATTCCAGCACACAGCCATCAAAATGCTTTGCTTTGGGGAATTGTGCCACCCCAGCAGGGACCTTTTCTCGGTGTCAGTGTGAGTAGGGAAGACTTCAATTGTAAGCTGCTCCAAGATTCTACTCTTGTTACTTTGCCATAGCTTTAACAAATATGGCTTAGCACTTTGGAAGACAACTTCAGTACTTGACAAAGTTTACCATTTAGTGTCTTACATTTAGGCTCAAGTTTCCCAACGTGGCAGTGGGCTGTGCTGTAAGGCCCGGTAGCTGCTGGTCATTTGCATGTATAGCCCCTGTACCCTGGTTCTGGACCTTGCTGTGGCTCTGAGGGGGCAGCTTGACCTGTCCCATGTCCTGTCTGAAGGGAACATGTCACCACGAGGTTCCCTTTGTTCTAAGACTTGCTGATGAACCCTCCTGTTTGCCCCTGAGGCTCCAAGCAAAGAGTTGGTGGTAGGTGGGAAGCACCAGGATTTAATCCACATGGTGTGGTTTATACTCCTGTGTCCTGCCTGGACTCCCACTGGCTTTGGCATGTGATACAAAAGTATTCTGCTGCTCGAGGATTCTCCTAGGAAAGACTTGGCCTTCCCTGGCCCTGGGTTTTCCTAGCACTTGTAAATAGTGTCCCTTCTGTCTGCTGTTCAGATCAGCTTTATCCCACTGTGGAAACTGCACAGGCTTCTTTGACTAACTTAATTATTTCCTCTGACTGGAGAGCCTTGGGCTTTTTTGACATGTAATGGAAGTGTTCAGGCCCCAGAGCACAGAGGGGCAGCTATTAGGGACCTGTTTTTGCTGACTTTGTGAAGCGTTGCTTTATAGACTGTAGTGCATGTCCACGGAATATAATGGGGGGTGGGGGAGTGGCTGTGCTAAATGCTTTAAAGTTACTGGGGAGAACTTCTAGATTAGTGCCAGCATCCCTCCTGGGGGGAGCTGAGGGCAGGGACAGTCCCTTAAGCAAGAGAGGTGTTGTAAAGCTGAGCAGTCTGTCTAGGAGCTGTCACTTTGTCTCCAGTTCTTTTGAAAAGCGTGAGAATGTGAAGCTTTTATTTTCATGTTGTAGTGAATTTCCTGAATATTTATGTTCTTTAAATATTATATATATAATGTAGTTGTTTGATTAAACCATTGATTGCACTGTGACTCTTTAGTGCTATAAACAATTTTATTTTCAAAATGCCATTATTCTTCCCCCTTTTAAAGCCATGTTCTTTTGTAAGTACATGTGTGTTACGTACGGGTAAGCCTAATATCCAACTAAAGTATCTCCTATCCAACTAAAGTCCCACTGAAATGCTCAAATTGACAATAAAAGCAAAAATGTTATCAACAACCTGTTGGGAATTGCAGTGCTGCTTCCTCTTGTGGTTGGTGAAGGACCCCCTTTGGGCAGTTTGTGTTGTGGTTGGTGAAGGACCCCCTTTGTGCTGCCATGCCTGGGGCTGTGCAGGTGCAGCTCAGCTCCACCAGTGGTGGCTGTAACAGTCCCCTGAGAGCAGCTCAACCCCTGAGCCTTGAGTGAAAAACAGGGGCACACACAAGGTAGTAGCTCTTCCACTGACCTGTCACAAGTCCAGCCAGATCCTGCAGCCTAAGGAAGATGAAGGATTTTCACACCACTCAGGCTAAACCCAGAAACTTTGGGTGCTTTTAACTGTTACTGTAATGAACCCCTTCATCTGAGGTGCATTATATAGGGATCAAGTGTTGTTCTTTTCCTTGTTTTCTCTCTGCATTCATCCCAACTTTTAACCAAGGGATGCACCATGAGTTAGGAGGCAATGCTTGTAATGTATGGTTTCTTGAGATGCACTGAACATGAACACTCTGAGGAGATCCTGCTGCTCTCTGGGCCACCACTGGTTACCCAGATTACCTCTGAACAGCTTAAATTCCCAGAAAGCTTCCTTCAATCACTGCTAAACAAGGAAACACCCCATGGGTAGGAGGGTATGTCCCTCAGGTACACAGCAGTAGAGGTGACACCATACTGCCCATACTGTTACTGGATCCTATCCTACAGCATAATTTTCGTATGTCCTCTGGCATTTATTCTCCAGCCTGCTCTTCAGCTGATGGCCTTGCACTGATTTCCCTCAGGCTTCCAGCATGATTTTCTAGTCAGAACAAGCCACTTGCAGAAACATCTTGGTCCAACAAAGATGTGCTGAATGTTGGTCATTGCTGCGTGGCCCAGCACTGAGTACTGGCTGTTCCAAGAAGTGACAGGGAATGAATGAGCTGTGACCTTGCCACTAACACCTCCTGCATTATCCTCACCTACTTCCCACTTTATCTCCCACTGTAACAGCCAACCTGGCCCTGCGGATCAGTTCCAGGAGGAGAAAGATGTCCCAAGCTCCAGACTCAAATCAACAGTAATGTTCTGTCAGCCAGTTATGGCACGACTGACCCTACCTGGTCAACAGCAGAGACAACTGCTGAATAGGAAGAGAATTCCCAGAGGCCTGAGTTACAAACAGCCCTTCAGCTGGACCCTGACAACAGGCAAAACCCCACCCCAGATTACAACAGCTTCTGCCTGTCTGGCAGAGGAAAAGAGCCCAGATTGTATAGACAAGTCTCAGTTTCACTTCTTCTGCCCTTCCAGTCACCTGGGAATAGTTGCATTGGCTTGGCTATTCAATACCTTTGGCTCCTTAAAAGAAGCTCCAAGAGTAATCAAAAGTATTTCCCATAAGGGGCTTCAGTTATACTTTTTTTTTTTAACCCACTTTACTGTAATCAGAACAATCCTTTGCCCCATGTAACTGACTTTAGGACTGCTTTTATCCTACTAACACTGGAGTGTGTTACCAGCAAAACACTCTATCCACTTAAAAACCCAANTTGGAGTGTGTTACCAGCAAGCAATGTGTGCCAACACTCTATCCACTTAAAAACCCAAAAATGCCACTATGGAATATGAAATTTTCTTCCATTTAGCTTTCCAGTGTGCTCCCAAGCATCTCTGGATAAGAACTGTAAGCACTACACTTTTGAAAGAAACTTTGTTGCTGTATCACTGGTTCAAGAACCCTTCAGTGGGTTCTTCCTTTTTGAAATTAGAGAAGAGAATAACTCCACCAAAGCAATCTGGAATTGAAGAGTGGAAGAGGCAGCAACCTCTGGCCTGACAGGAGCATAGGATGTTTTGCATCATCAGGTGTGTATTAGTCGTGTTACTTCTATTGTAGTTTCAGAGATGGGTAAGGATAATAACCCCTCATATTCTGCTCTTAGATAAACCTAACACTGGGGGCCAGGCTGAACACCAAATCTGGGAGAAATGGCAACCACTGCTGACAACTTGTTCAAGTGGAATACACAGAGATACCGCAACTAAGTGTGGGGGAAAGAAAGGACAAAGGCAAGCTCATTTGGCTGGAATGCTGCCATGTATTTAAGGAAACCAGAACTGCCAACATCTGGCAGCTTTGCTCGTTCACAGAAGAGATCTTAGCTCAGAGTTACTACTGACAACTCACCACAAAACCTCACTTGAACGTCCACTGTGGTCCCATGTCCCTGTACCTTTCTGCAGCACACAACCACTGTAAGCTCTGAGCAGACAACTACCTAGAGTGACTACACAATTCACTACGATTCGGTTACTAACTGAAGTTTGGCAGCAGTCGTGTCACCGCTCCTTCCTGTTCTCCTGGGATCAGCTCCTGCCTGGAGGCAGAACCTGGAAACAGACCTGAATGCAGAGTTGCACGTGCAACCTGGAGCTACAGCTGCGCCCCGGCAGGACTGCCTGGCTTTAACTCAGATGGCATTTTATCCTGTGGTATTTTCTTACCTTAACATGCCCTCTCTCTGGATCATAGCTGGCCAGGTTTTAGGAATGATGCATTTTAGGAACAGGCTGTTTCACAATAATGTCATATTCCAAAATGCTGAACACTGTTGGTCCTGTCCCCCCTCCTGGATGCTGTGCTGGCAGTAAGGCTTGGACAGACTGGGAAGCAGCCTCCATGCCTCAGTGTGAAAAGGAGGTGAGCATAAAAGCAGGTAACTCCACAGCTTTCCCACAGTGCTGGTTCTGTGACCACAGCCATACTGGAATCAGGGCTAAGTTCTGTTACCTAAGTCTAAACTGTCCCTTTGAAGTACAACAGGCAGCTCAAAACAGTCAAACTCCAGCTTGGGATGAAGGAGTGGCTTACTGGAACAGGGTGTGCTGGAAGTCTAACATCCTGATGAACAAACCCATCTGCATTAATCAGCAGCACAGTGAGTGGGGTAGGACTGTGTGAACACAGCAGCAGCGACTCCAGATTTATCATCTTCCGCTAACTCAGCCTCCTCCACCTTGATCATTGCAGCAGCTGGAACCTCCCCTCCCACCTGGATCTCTCCAGGGAGATGCACAGGGCCCTCTGCCTGTGCCCCCACGTAGGTGGGAGTGCTATACTTCATGAGAACAGTCTTGAACTGCACCAGGGGCGCGTTGGTGCGGACTCCCATGGGGTCAAAGTGGGTTCGGCTCACACGGTATCCGGCCTCTGACAGATAGTTCAGGAACTTATTTAACCTGGGAAGAAAGGCAGCAAAACCAAACCCTGCATTTAGAACAGACGTGGTGCTGACAGGGCTGACTCAGAACAAGCTGTGTCAGTGCCAGAGCAGGCTGGAAGGTGACCCCACACTTACTTTGGCATGTTCATGCCCTTGATGCTGTGCCGGTGGATGTTGTAGTAGAACGGGGGGTGCTCAGCGCTGTGCTCAGCCCGCTGCCGCTTCGCCACGCCGCGCAGCACCTCCTCACTTTTCCTCTTCCCTGCACCACAACAAGGACACAGAAACCCCTCAGTACTCACAGGCACCCCAAAAACGCCAGCAAAGCTTCAGACAGCGCACACAAAAACAAAGCCACGCAGCAACTTCAGCTGTGTGCCTGCTTTTGTAAGCCGATATTTGCAGAGGTAAAATCTGGCCTGAATTTCATCAGCAGACCATTTTCAGTAGTACCAAGTCAATTAAAGTGGCCTTTATAGAGTATTTGGCATTCTGCTTTTACCAATAAATGTGATTCTGAATAAAGATAAAACAAAATCAGTACTGGGTGGGAAAAAACTCCAGAGTGCAATACTGTTAAATGTAAAAAAAGCTACACCAAAATGCTCCACTTACCATGTACTAAGTAGGATTCTGCAGAAGTATTTGGTGTTCTAATATATACGCCACACTCTTCTAGAATACAATTAGAAGGCAGAATTAATTCTACTGTAAAGTGGCAAAATGCTTTAATTACACAGAAGGAAATAATTCAATTATTCAATAATGCATTCAACTCTATGGATACACTGCTGTTAAGTAACTTATCACAGATCAGCTTCTCTAAAAATCACCACAAAGCCAGTCCTCTCTGTGAACAGGCTGCCCCTTTTCTTACCTTGCTTGTTCTCATCACCAGGACTGTGGGTAGAAAAATGTTTGAGAGTTGTGCACTCTGCTTCACAAACTAATGTCTTCAGAAGTGGCTGAGCTTCATCCAAGCCATACTGCACAGCCTCCAGGAGCATCCTCCTGAGGAATCCAGTGTTAAAGAGAGCTCCTGACCTACGAAACACAAGAGAAGTCAAAAGTTAAGGCTTCTTAATGGAAGCTGCTCTAAAATTCTCTGGCCCAAATTGTTTAGCAATTATGTTACTCTGAATTGATTTTTTTGCAATGACAGCAACACTGGTGTTGTTTAAAAAAAAAAATCAAGATCTCAAGAACAGTAATTTTATTTCTGCCCTAAGATGTTGAGAAAGTCAACATTCAACCCCCACAAGAAAGGTACTATTGATTGCCTACCCTTTTTAATACTGATCTGAAATGGCTAAAATACTTAAAAAGACTTATTACTCTTTCTACAAATATTAATTAACAAGCAATGTAGTATTTATTACCATCAGCACATGTAGTGATTTATTTAATAAATTCTCCACAAGCATGGAGTAACAGGAGTTACTTTTGGCAAACAGAGGAACACAGAGGCAGGTTCTCCCGTGCAGGACATATTCCATAAGTGCAATGAATGTGAAATTTAAAACGTGTCACTATTTATTGATCAGTCTGAACAAAAGGAAAAACTGAATTCCCCACTAAATTCAAATCCACACTCAGTTTCCTGACCTCCTCCTGATTGCTGTACCTCCTTTTGTAGTGCTAAAATAAAAATTGTTATGGTATGAATAGCTGAGCTTCAGAGCTCCTGGACCCAAAGTGACTCTCCAAATGTGTCCTGTGATGTGAACTTACCAGAGAGGACCAAGAAGCACTGCTGTCTTCCCAGGCATGCTGCCATGGCAGTCACAGGGCAGCTGCTGGTAAGGGTTTTCTGCAGCAGAAAAACAGCATTTAAATTGTTTGAAAATAGCCAGCCATGCCTGTGTTACTGCACAGACAGAGAGATGCAGTGGGAGCTCACTTACGTGAGGTACTTGGAAGGGCAACAGCAGAAGTGTACCACTATTTTCATTTCTGCCAAGCAGCTCATGGTAGATTTAGTGATTGATGATTTGATCAGTAATCAGTGTTAAAACACTGAATAAAAAAAAAAAAGCAACATAACTTCCCTATGTTTCTTTCAAGAAACAAGGAAAATATCTGCCTTCCTACCATTACATAAGCAGCTGTCCAGGTTAACAGTAAGTGCCAACACTAAAAAATCTGAAACGTCAGCCAGTTACATCTGCAAAACACAGTCCAACTACAAGTCTTGTAAGCCCGGTGCAATTAAGGCATTAAGCAAACAATTCACTTACAAATTAAGATCTCTGCCATAACACTGTGCTCAGCTACTCGTCCCCGTCCTTAAAACTTTCATCTGATTTTTTAACAACTTTTTAATACCAGGCTCGTTGCACGCTTGTGCATCTGACTCTGAGCGGAGCAAAGACTCCATGAGTTTTAAGCAAGCTATCCAGGAGCCTCTTAACTTGAAAACAAGGTTTTAGGGTTTATATTAAATTCAAACCAGCATCTCCAGGAGTGCAAAAGTCTCCTGTCTTTGCTAACCTGTGGGTGGGGACAGCCCATTAACAACAGCAGGGGAAAGCCAGACTGCTCAGTCCACTGCATTTTAAGGGACTGAAATGCAGTTGAAAAGCAATCTGAGACCAAAAGCTATCCAGCTGCTGCCATCTGAAGGAACCCATTAGTATCAAAGGCTACCCCTATCCTAGGGCTTTTCCTGAAGTGGCAGATCCATGGACATTACCAGGCATCCTGGCAGCTCCAGCAGCTAGAGCAGGCTGGAAGGATGTCCTGTGTGCAAACAAATCCCAGAATGGTTTGGGTTGGAAGGGACCTTAAAGCTTATCCAGTGCCACCACCTGCCATGGGCTGGGACACCTCCCACTAGCCCAGGCTGCTCCAAGCCCTGTCCAACCTGGCCTTGGACACCTCCAGGGATGGGGCAGCCACAACCTGAGCAATTTGTGCCAGAAATTCAGTCTATTTACAGGAAAATCCATGCAAGATAACCAAATCAGCCCATAGCCATGAAGCACAGCACTCTCTCCACCTCACACATACCACTCATTGTTACATACAAGGGAATTGTTACTAACAGGATGTAAATATAAACAAGGCACAGAATAGAGAGAGAAACTGCAAAAGAAAAGCCATTTACCTTCCACCATATTGCCCTCTTTCTGGAAAACCCTCTCTTCACACCACTGGCAGTGGATGAGGTATCGGACCTTCTTTGCCGAGTCATCCGCAGGGGTTGGGCCCCGTAAAACTCTGACCACCACCAGAACAAAGTGTTCCAGAGCTACTGCCAGCAGCACTTCAATGCCTTTGTTACAACGAGCTGCAGCTCTGGGGGGAGAAACACACACAAAAACCAAATTGTACTGAGTTCAGCAGGCAAACACTGCCATAGACACCTGAACCTGCTGCACGGTTCTTGAGCTCATCCTAGAGAGAGGTACTGAAGATTTGAGAGATCAGGAGGAAGTGTTCTTTCTGAAGTGCCTCATTTTGTGGCCTTCCTGGCAGGCCAAGCAAATCTAATTTTATTTCTTTTTATCGCAGCTAGAAATAGTGCCACCTGCATCATCACGTGTGCAGGGAGAGGACAAGGGAAATCTAAACATGTTCAGGTCACCACTTGTGCTCTGGCATTCTCAAAACCTCCGGTGATTTCATTTCCTCCTCATCTTTCCCAAGCAGATGTCCCATCCTCTTGCCTGTACCTTTATTCTCCAATTAGGTTTTAGGTCTTCATTTCTTTAACAGACTGAGTTTAGTTGAGGTATCTATATGCAAATAACTGATTTCACAAGTCAGTAATCACATCCATCTTTTTAACCTCAAGTATGAGAATCTGCAGTGAACATCAGGTTTCACTGAAGTCTAACTGAAAGGCTTAGCTAGAAGCCATTCAAGCAGTTTATTTTGTATTTAGAAAGTCCTATGGAGCTCTAAAATGGCAAAATTGATAGAAATAGAAGAGTTTGCAAGTCTTAATCTTTTTTTTTCATATTACCTATCCCACCTCCCCTACCCTACTCATGCATTTTCACTTTGCCCAGTTACTAATTATTTCTAATAATTACCTAATAATGTTTTACCCTATTTGGAAATGGTTTAGCAGTACCTTGTGACAGCAGCAATTACAGTCCTGGCTGCCAGCTCCTTGTAGTACTCTGTCCTGACAATATTGCAGCCGTAGTGACGCAGGGCCACGTGCTGGGCCTTGGCATAGAGGGAGCTGATGTCTGTGGATGTCAGTGACACGATCCCAAGGTTTCTCACGTTTCTAAAGGCAGAGTCCAGGTAATTAACAGACGTTCCAAATGGGTCCAAATGGCTGAAAAGAAAGGATGTACCACTAAGTGTCTATAAATGCTTCAGAGTCTGGCTTTACACTAAGGAAAACACTGTTTTATAACCTTCACCTATGATCCCATTTAAAACAAAAAGGAACAGGACTAAAACTTCCAGCAACACTTAGATCTGGATGTTAATAATTATTAACACAAAAAAATCCCATCACTTATTTCGATATCTGTATAGGGTTTGAATGTATGCATCTATGTACCCTACCCAGAAGAATCAGCCTGCTTTAATTCAAAATAGATAAAAACAAGAGATGCAACAAACAGCATTTTAAACTAAAAGAAGTTCCCAAAAAAAAAAAAAAATAATCCCAAAGCTGATTTGGTATTTCCCTTCAGCAAACAGATAATGAAGTTATTAAAAAAATCCAGCCTGGGTTAAAATTTTCATGTATATTTATAATCCATTCTGAATGTCAGAAAGTGCTGAAAAATATTAGCCTTTCTAAAACATTTAAGATTAAAGTTCTGTCCCCACACCATTTCTGGGACAACAGAATTGCATTTTAAGTGATTGCTAGCTGACTCTTTTATTATTCCAATTTCTCCAAATAATCATATACTGGGAAGTGGGGTGGGGTGTGTCATTACCAAACCAGAAAACTGACAGAAACTTTCAACACTTACATAAAATCAAACGATCTCAAATGCATGACAACATTGGCATCCATTTTTGTCACCTCAATGGTGTCACTGTTTTCTTCTCCATTTCCCACAGTCTCACCATTGTCTTCTTCCTTAATATTCAGTTTCACCTTCATTTTGTTTAAATGACAATTTTCCTTAATCATTGTCACAGAATTTTCATTACAATCATTAATTGTAACTTTCACAGAACTTCTGAGGTGCTTTGCCCACTGCAATCCCATGATTCCTGTGAAAAAACAGAATTTAAGGACAGTAAGACAAGTGATTTTAAGAAGACCACTGAACTTCAATATTATCACAGCCTTTTAAAAAGCCTTAATACAGCTTTAGACAGCTGTCTTTTTGTATGGAAGCTCAGGACTCCCTGCCCAAGGAAGAAAATTATTGTGTACCTCATTATTTTTGAGTATGTGATGTCAGTTATGAATTTCTGCGGCTTCCTCCTATTGGATATTAACCAAAATATTAAAGAAATGGACTTTACCAGTGGCACCAAAAGCATCCAAACATTCAATGGGTTTGCGCTCCCCAGCAAGCACGGCCAGTGCACAGAATATCAACTGCCTGGAAGATAAAAATGGCCATAGTCTGTAATCTGAGAGAACATTTTTACTTCCTTTGCCTTATTTATTTCCCTTTAACCTAACAGTGGAATGTTTAAGCTAAACTCCACTTTTTACAGGGAAGAACTGTAAATAAAAACCTCAGCTATGCCAAAAAGTTGAATTCTACAGCAGGGTATTCTTAAAATAAGATCTACTAATTACAGGAAAATACTTAATTACTTCAGAAATGACACTATTTCACATATAGTGTTCTTGGGCATAAATATTATTTGTCAAGAAGTGTTTTCTGATTAGAAACTCCTTTCTCCTGCCCTCTGAACAGAGGTTTTGCAGGGCTGCTTTACAAAACACAGATTTTCACTACAAACTCCTCACCCCTCTGATGCATCCTCCCACTCCCTCCTCTCTCACCTGTTGAGTTTCATTTTAGGATTAAAATAGGAATCTGTTTTCTGGGGCGTGGAGTGGTTGGGAAGAACCTGGACATCTGTGGATGACTCTTTCACCACTTCGTAAGACGACTTGGGAGCACGAACTGAAACAAGTAATTGAGGCAGGAGGAAAGAATTGGCGAGAACTGACATTAATATTAGCACAATTGGTACATTACACTGAAAAAAACTGCTCCCATAAAGCAAGAAATCTGGGTTATGCTGTAATCCAAAAAGCATGTGGACCAGTTTACAAGGATGAAGGGAGAAGCACGCAACAATTTATATTCTGATCTCAAAAGTGGCAAATGAGGATCATGCTCTACCACAATTTTCTTCTCATAAAACATCAGATTTGTTTCTCAGTGGGGCTCTTATGTATCCACTCCAGTTTAAGGAAGCCAGCCCCTGAGCCTGAGGCTTAGCACATTTGTTTTGCATGTTTAAACATAATACATTGCTAATTAATTAAAACCCTGTTAAAAGAGTCCTGAATGTGTCTCAATGACTGCAAAAATCCCTCAAAATTCTTGATCTATTTTAAGTTATTGAACAGCCCCACAAAATGTGCATAAACAGCACAAGCACATGGACAGTTCCAGCACCAGAGCTCTGTGTAGACAGCCTGTGGCAAAACAAGCTTTCACAACTGACAGCTGTAAACACAGGCTGCCATTCCTCTGAGCAATTCATCCACAGTCTAAAATGTACCCAGGAACAACCAGGAAAAAATTCTATCAACTAGATATGTTCCAGTGCTCACCCTGCCTCTCTCAGGGCTTTCAAACACACACATGGTGTATCTGCTCCACCATCAGGGGCCCCAAGAGCTGCCAAATGCCTACAGACCACAAAACCTCTGGATTTCTCCACCCCCAGGATGAAAAACTGCCTCATGCACTTTGTTAAAAAATGCTAAATGGGCCATTCTTTACTCACAGCTCTGAAAGGAAGCACACAGAGATCAATGTATTTTACAACACAAAATCTATAAAGGTATGGAAAATGGTACTACTATGACTTTTCAGACATGCAAACTGATGCCCAAGCATGCAACTACTGGCATTCCAATTATTTAAAATGTTTTTAACCTAATTAATACAAGTTTAGAAACCAAAGTCTCATTCTGGATAAAGTCAGGTAGGATTGCAATTTACCAAAGACCTACTGATACCTCTGTCATGACTCTCTGGGACTGAAAAAACATCACCTTGTTCTGGGAACCTAGGCTGGTGCAGTCTGGATAAAAAGTAAAGGATTTTTACATTATAGGAAGATTTACTCCAGACTTTTTTTTCTGTGGAATGCTATGTCCTCACTCTTTTGCATACACACAAGCTGGTACTTAAAACATTAGGAGTGAAGGGAGTACTAGTTATCTTAACAGGAACTGGTCAATGCAAGACTAAATCACAACTCTGCTACACCTCTGATGAAACAGAAGTTCTGAAATACTAAGGGCAGATTTTTCATTAGAAAGGCTAACTCTGTTTCTGAATTTTTCCTGTGTCTCCCACCCGTTATCACAGTTAGTGCAGGTGATATGACAGAACAAGACAGAATGTTTCCTGTCAGAGCTCACCTGTGATAAACCTCGACTCAGTCTCTCCCTTATTCACGTGACGATTAATGTGACCTATCATGTCAGTTCTCCGTACTATAGTGGCTGAGCAGATGATACAGTGGTAATGAGCTCCCATCTTTGACAATGTCTGTAAAACAGAGCCTTTTATGTAGTTGCAGAATACATAAAACATGGCTGAAGCAGAACTGAACACAGGCATATGAGAAGTCATCTGTCTGTTACCTCTAAAGCACTCAAAATATCTGGAATCTGCAGCCAAAGCTGATCTAAGCAGCTGCCCTCCACAAGAAAGAGGTACAACCACATGCAGCTACCCAAGGGTTCTATCACACATCCTGGAACAACAAGCTTTTGGCATCACACACAGAGGAGCAAGACGTATTTGGCAACTCAGCAGATCTCAGAAGTTCCCCTTGGCCACCTAATTCCCCCACTTTGTACAGTAACAAGAATTTCTGTGATTCAGCATTTTTACCTGGTCTCCAACAAGGTTGGGTTTTACTGGCCGACAGGATAAGTGACAGATGCACATTCTGTACCCTGGAAAACAAATCCCAGAACAGTAAATGAACAGCATGTCCGTGGCCTGCACCACATGCTCTCACTTCAGATTTCACCAGACAGCAACAACAGAACATCACCAATTATCTGGTACATTCACTCTCTGCACAGGGAAATTTATCAGTTCATTATACATTTTAAACTTTAAAATGGAAAGAATTTTAAATTTATTAAAATATGTCTCTGAACATCTTATAAAGCTACACCAAGTCTCCAGTTCAAAAGTACCTGTGAGTCTTTCACAAAAATATTGTTACCTGGCTAAAAGACTTGTGTGAAGACTCCTATAAACATATGTTGCACAGTTAAAGAAAACCAAAATGAGACACCTGATACTCCAGTTGGAACATTTATAGTTCAACTTTATCTTGCCCATCCTCTAAACAGTCTCTTTATTTTCCACAAACCCATACACCTGGATTTTTTAAAAGCACACACTGCTCACTTTATTTTCATTCCTAAACTTCTTGCAGGGATTTTAATGCATCTTACAAGCAGATCACAGAGTTTATTAAAAAACAATTAAAGCTACTAAACACTGATAATACATAAAGACTTCAAGTGTTTATCAGAACCCATGGAATCTTTATGATCCACCAAAACTGATCACCCATGGGTGTCTGATTATTATTAATATATAACTAAAATTTTACTGAAGTAGTTTTCATTACACACATATTTTAAATTTTATGATAATTTTCATGACATGCCAAGCAAACTGGTGTTTTTCTAAAGAGAAAATGCACAATTCTAACCATTGTGGCTGGAGAAGAATAGAGTTCTTTCACATTTACATTTTACATCCCACCTCAAAATTCATTCTGTCAAAATACGGTTCTAATTCAGAGCTGGTACCAAAATGCTTAAGTCAAGAGGAATTTTGAAAGATGCAATACAGAACATACCCACAATTTCTTCTAGTATTTACTACTCAAAACCAATTGCCATTACCTTCAAATTCAACAGAAACCTTCCAGTGCAAATTCTGCAAGTGACGATGGAGTTTGTGGCTATAGCAAGCTTTGAATTTCTCCTCAGGACACAATGGACAAGGCTTCCTTTCATCTGAAAATACAATTAAAAACTATGAGAAACACGAAATGCAGTTACCACTTGTGTTAGCTGAGATGCAGGCCAAGAGAAAAAAAGCTGAAGATAAAACCAACATGAGTTAAAGATGAAATCCTCAGGGAACATTTTATTTCATGCACAAACTTCAAGTTCATGGGTTGCCTCTTTCTGCTTCATAGAATATAGACCAAAATCACTACAACTTTAAAAATCATTAACTTCTGCAACCTTTGGGTTTTGGTTTCTAGTATTTTTCACTCCAGCAACATGAGGCGAATGAAACTTCTGAAAAAGTACCGAGGAACAACAGAACTTTACAAATGATATGCAAAGACTTGAAATGTTTAAAAAAAATCCACCAAAGCAAAACCCCCAACAAATCTGGAGGTTAGAACAAGATTTTGTCATTCCAACTCCTAGATCTCTTGGACAAAACAAGTAGCTGATATCTATTTCAGCTGCAAAAAAAAGGCAATGTATCCTATATAGAATAATTTTGAAAAATATAAAATAATTCCTGAAAATCCTGCATGTGAGACACAAAAAGCAAAGGCAAGGCTGTGCAATGAAGGTGTTGAAGCCCTTGAAGCACTAACCTAAATAAAAACTAGCTGAATGTCTAACAACCTCTCAGGCAGAATTTAGCAGAAGAACCAGAGAATAAATCATAAAGCCCTTTTTTACAAAACCCCTCATCTTTAAATATCATAAATATATGTAGTGTGTCAAAGATAAAATCTAAACAAAAATGCAAATACCTGTAACATGAAGATCTGTGTTCTGGGACACTGCTGTGGAAAACTCACCTTCTCTCAGGTCAGCCAGTTTCTCTAGATCAGCAAGGTGTCTCTGAATTGAAATATGTTTGTCTAAAAAAAACCCAGAAATATTTAGAAGTTAAACATTCTTAGTTTAAAAAGGGCTTTTAGTTTACTGCTACTTTTCCATGCAATATATCAAACCCATCACTATTAGAGAATGATTGTAGTAGTCACTGGAATACTTGTTTTTGTCCTTTTACTTCCATGGCAGCACTAATGACTGCAAAAATTATCCCCAGAATAGCTATTTAATAAGATCAATATATTCTCATACATTTCTACTTCCTTTTAATACTGACACACAAACTTTCTAAGATAGAAAGACCCTAATTTGAAAAAAAACAGCTGAAAAGATCAAGTCACCTTCCCTTTACACCTGGTTTTACTGCTCAGCATTGTTAGTGAATGCAAATCATGCACAAAAGCAGTACAAAACCATTATATAAACTCACTGGCAAAAGTAAATTTCAACTATAAGTGGACCAAATTTAAGAACAATCATTCACTGTAGAGCCAGGATACATTAAATTCTACTTTTTTTTTCTTTCCCTTAGTAAACAATTTAACCTTTAAATCTACCACCTGATTTTTCAACTTTTTAGTCAGAATTTACCAATACCAAGAAAATTAGGCTGAAATCTGCTTTACTGATTCCAGCACACAGAACTTCTCAGTCCACTGTAACAAAGATTCTGTAGCAACTTTACAACGTTTTTACAGGATAAATCTTCTGGTCTTCTTTTGCCAGACAAAGCAACTGATTCATGTGGTCAGGATACAGAGGTGAGTTTTAAAACGAGATTTTGCACATTCCCTCCACCTTTCCTCCCTAGTATTTCTAACCTTTCCTCCAGCACATGACACAAATATTAAGAGCTTATTAGCACACCTCTTGGGTAATCAGATGATACATCCAAAATGTTGCTATCAGATTCCCTTGGGCGTTCTTCCTCTGCTCCTTTTTCTTCAGCTTCCAATTCTGACTCAGGAATTTTCACACCAATGTTGTTGCTTTTCACTTTTTCAGCGACCACCAAACCATCTTAAGACCAAACAAAAACCCAGTAAAAGTGTCACTGATGTGACTGAACTATACAAACATGTTGATTTGTTTCCAATAATCTGGTGCTGACTACAAGCATGAAGGAGGAAAAAAATCACGTAGAATAGTACGAGATGAATTTTCACTCCAATTATTCTGGGAAACCACCATGGAATAATGTCGTTCTGGACAGCTGAAATAACTATTCACACATTCAGATGTTTAAGGTGAACAAAATAACATTTACACATTATTTTCTAGCAGGATGCAGTGAAGCAAGGCAAAGCAGGTAAGGAGGAGCTCCAAATTCTCCTGATTAAAACAGGAGAATTCTTACTATCGACTAAAACAAGTTTGGTAACAGTTTAGTTCATGAATCAAACAGTATGAAAGAAGGGACTAAGGCAGGAATTTGCTATCAGCAGAGGCAGCTGATGAGGGCAGGTGCTGGTGCCATCAGCATTTGCAAATGAATTACTTCCTGGGGCAGTACAGATGGGCCTGCTGAAGAATTTGAAGCATTTAAAGAGGCTGAGAGATGGGGCAATAAAATGAGAATCATGAGAATAATCAAACCAGAGGAAAATAACTGAAGGAAGAGGTAAAAATCCCCAGAAGGTGTAATCTGACCCCCCTCCAAGGGATGTAAGGAAGCACTAGGAAAGGATTCAGAAAGCCACATAAATCTATAAATATTGCCCTGCTCCCAGCAAGATTCCAGGGGACAGGAGGGACTAGTGAAGTTTCAGTCATGGGTAACAAGAAATAAAGCTCTGGCATCGCTTTGCCACTACTGAGAAGCAACAGAGCAGGCCAAGGCTTCTCAGCCTGGATGGGACAGACAGGAAGTGCAGGGAGAGCACAAAAGATAACCATGCGCTGTCTGTCCCGACACAGAGACCGGGATGCACCTCATGGAGAGAACACAAACTGGACAGTGTTGAAAGTTATTTCCAGAGGATGCAGGAATGTATGGTTGTTCTCTGGATGAAGCAGGGAGCAACCTGGGATAGTGGAAGGTATCCCTGCCCATAGCAGGGGCTGGAACAGGATGGGCTTTAAGGTCCCTTCCAAAGCAAAACAATCCATGATTCTCTGATTTCGCTGGTCTTCCCCATCCACCTATTCCTGACTGCAACTTAAGACAGGCTGGAAGCATCTTACACAAGTTCTTCAGATTCCTCCAGACTACTTTTGTTTGTTTTCTTTTAAACATTGCTGCTGGGTAAAAATACCTGTTATTATGAAAACTAACAGAAAGAGAAAATGGCAGGAATACCTCAAGACAGGAGCTCAAAAAACTGAAAAAAAACCAGAAGCACAGAGTAAAATTATTCTGCCGATATTAAAATCTATCAGGAGGTGCATTACTATGCAGAGGCTGCTGCTGTGCTCCTCAAAGACCTGTTTTAAGTGACAACTCACCTAAGAAAGACTTGCATGGAGCCTACTGCTCCATTAAAAAGTTGCAGGATTCTTGGTGATAGTTTCTCCATGCTTTATTAACATAAAGAGAAAGAAAACGAGTAAGTAAAATCGTGTTTGGTAATAAATCCCTAACAACTATTGATTAGTTGCGGGAAAAGTGGAAACAGCTATAAAAATGTATAGTGGGAGCACAGCAGTGACAAAAAACCAGCAGAGTTGGACAATCTGCATCTTCAGAGCACGTGGAGAGGTAAAAATGATTGAAAAGGATAATAAGCATGTATGTTAAAAAAAAAGCTAGTCAATATGCAAATGTACAAGGAGAGAGGTAAACTTTCACACTGAATGATGAAGAAAGGCAGGCTGCTACCGAACCAAGACGTCAGGATTTTTTAAATGCCCACCAGGAATCACTGATCACACACAAACAGAATAACGCTTCTTCAGAGAGCCTAAAGCACACTTACACGAGAAAAATAATTAATAAGAAGAATCGGTTTACTCGAACCGTCAGGCTGCAGCGGCAAAGGCTGGGAACAAGGGCTCACTTGGGGGGCTGGAAGACCAGCAAAACCAATTTACAGAATCCCAGAGAGGGTAAGGTCGGAAGGACCACGGTGGTCCAACCTCTCTGCTCCAGCAGGCTCATCCTGAAGCACATGGCGCGACCCCGTTTTGGTTTAAACAACTGCCAGGAAAGATGCGCGGCTGAGCCCGCGGGGCCCACGCCGCACTTGGGGCTCCCCAAGGGACCTCATGGAATAATAAATAATCCCCAAAGACAAAGCATAGCTAGGTTTGGCGAAGAAAGAAGCGACAGGAGCGCGGGTTCAAGCGTAGCGAGGCCCGGCGGGAACACATGTGGCCCCGCACCGCGCTGGGAAAACGGGAGAACCGGGAGCCTGCACCTCCCCAGGGCTCGCCGGCGCGGGCGGACGGACGGAGATGGGAAGCGGCCTCTGGGTGTAATAGTTCAAACCTGGCCGGGGTGTAAATTCAAACCCACCCGGGCTCCGCATGGCGCCCGCCCGCCCTCATCCCCGGCACAGAGGGCCCAGCTCCCCCTACCCGCCCGATCCCCGCCCGCTCTCACTGAGCGACGCCGGCTCGCCGCCGCCTTCATGGTCATGGTCATGGTCGTGGTTTTCCTCCTCCTCGTCCTCCTGCTGCTCCTGCCGCCGACCGAGCGCGGCCTCCGCAGCCTCCAGCGCTGCCTCCGCAGCCTCCAGCGCTGCCATGTTCCCGCNGGGCCCGCCGGGGAGCGGCCGAGCGGGGTGAGGAGGCACCGCACGGAATCCTGTGATGAGGGAGGAAGGGAAGGGAAACAGACGGAACTAAGGGAAGGGAAGCTGTGTTGGCAGCGCACCGGGTGCCTTGCGGGCCCCCGGGCTGTCCCCTCAGAGGGAGTGGGGCAGGAGCCCCCTGTGAGAGGCTCCTTCAGAGCCCGGTGCTGCCCGCGCCTCAGGGCGGAGCCGGTGCCGGGCTTCCCTGCTCGGGTCTGGGAATGGCCTCGCTGGGAGCTCCGGGTGAAGCTTTCCACAGCTCCCCCGAACTTCCTGGACGTGTGCGCTGTTTGTGTGGAGGGGCTGCTGCGAGATGTCACTGTAATTCTCCCTTTCTCGGGAGGGGCCGAAGGTGTCAGTCATACACTTGGGACTGCCTTAGTCACAGCTTCAGCTGGGTTGGAAAAGCTCTCCAAGCGCAGCGAGTCCAAGCTGTGCCCGATTGCCACCGTGTCACCAGCCCAGAGCACTGAGTGCCACGTCCAGGCCTTCTTTGGACACCTGCAGGGATGGAGACTCCAGCATCTCCCTGGGCAGCCCCTTCCTATGTCCGATGGTTTTAAAACTTCGTTATACGACTCAGTGTTGAAGGATGCTATTTTATGTTTGTTTGTTGGTACAAAATAGATGTTTGTGGAGGTGTAATTGCTCTCCTTTCTGCTCTGGCGTTCCCTCAGATGTGAATAATTATTAACCCTGTCGAGATCTGCTGTGGCTCTGTAATGAGAAAACAAAAGAAGACTATTATAAAGTGTTTTTCTCAATGCAGTTAAAACTTATTTTTGTCTGATCTGGACCTAAAAACTTAAAACCGGTAATAAAGACAACACCGTTTTTTGTCGTAGGATTTGAAGATGTCTAAAAAGAAGCTGAAGAAGCTATCTGGAAAGGAAGTCTCTTTGGATGGCCAAGATGACAAAGTAGGAGCAGAAATATTACTATTTTTATTATCTTAATTCAAACTCCTACATTCAAGAGAACATGAATTGATTAGCAGCCTTGTGGTAAAGGGTGAATCCAATTTAAAGACAGAGTCATGAAGAACAACAGGAGGCTTGAGTTGGGGAGATAAATGTGTTTTTCTTCAGAGGCTGTGAGTAGTATGGGTATCAGAAAATAAGAGACTTTTTCATTTTAGTGTATCTTTCTGTTTGAGGAAAGTTGGGTTTAATACTGGTGCTGAAACCAGTGCTGTTTTCTTGGACTGTTGTATATCTTGGATCATATATCCTAATTTTCTGATTAACCACAAGTTGTACTTCACAGCATTTTGGTGAACAGCTCTCAAATATTTCCTTCTAGCCACTGAGATATAAATTAATGACCAAAATTCTCAGCATATTCTAGTAATATGTGTATTTAGTGAGTCATCTTTCACTGAATCACTTGTAAAATGCAGGTGCTACAAGAATTCTCACCTTTTGGTCATACTTGTGTGTAGCTTCCTATTATTTTTTAGTGTTTATGTCCACTTCTGACAAGTTATTTACTCTCAGAAGTGCAATGCATGGTTAATAAATCAGTAGTTTAATAGATCCACACTTAAATTTCCTAGATTTTTTTTCATGTTGGATTTTGCAAGGAATATGTGTAAAATAAGAGATCTTTTACCTGTCTTCTCAAAAATTTTTTGCAAGTGTTAATAAATGAGCATGATTATGGCCTTATAAACTGAATTATTCATGTTAGAGGCTTTCTGATCATAGAGAAAATGTTATTCAAAGTCAAATGTTTGTAACTATTATTTCTTGCCCTGTTTTCCTTACTATTATTCGATTTATCTTTTAAAACTAACTTATCCTAAGGTGCTTTATTGTTTTGAGGTTTTTTACTTCTGTAATACAAAGGGTAAACACTTGGCTTAAAACCTCATACTGTAGCTTATTGCCATTGCTAATGCCTCGCCAGTTTGAAGAATATAGCTTTAACAGCAGAAAGATAAGGAAATCTTTAACAGGAGCAAGTGTCCTGCAGTGTGATCCCAGCATGGGTGGGAGGTGATAGTGCTGGGAGGAGAGGAACAGTAAGAAAATTTGCTTATGATGATTAAGTTAAGTGAAAATTTTTGAGAAAAGGAGGAGGTAGGTTGAAAAGAAATATTAAAAATGTCATGAAAACTTATGGTTGTCAGGGAATAGGCCCTGAAGAGAGAAATGAGCAGCTGGAAATGGGTTTGTTATCACCAGAGGTTGTCCCAGCAGCATCATGAGCTCCACCTACCCCAAGGGAGCTCCTTCACTGCTTTCCAGCTGCTGGGGACAGCAGGGAATGCATGTGACCCCGGGGGGGAACCTTTGGAATTGTCTGTCATTCTCTTTGTTCTTTGAATTGCTAGTATTGGTCCTGCAGCTCCAGAACCAGCCACAGGTTCTGTGTGGCTGAAGTTCCCAGAACTGCCTTAATTTAGGACTCCCCTCGTTTCTGCAAGCCTTTGATTTTTGCATTAAGTGCTCTCTAGTGTGGAAGTAAACCAGCTGAGACCTCTCTAGGTAGGAAAAATCACTGCAGCAGTGACCTAATGGCCTCACTGAGTCAGCAGGCCCCAGTTATTGAGGGAGTGAATTATTTGTGAAGGGATGAACTGTCTGGAGCTTCCTTATCCAAAATAATCCACGTGTTACCATTCTCTGTTGTAACTTCCTACACCCTGCTGTGGTTTGGGAAAACTGAGTCGTATAACCCAGAGGTGTATAAAAACTACACGTGGACACATGGTTTTACCTGAGTGCCTGTGAATTGATCATGATAGGAATGTTACTGTCTCAGATCTGGAGTTGTCACTGCTGTAGTGGACCCTGTTGAATCACTTGGTAAGCATTGAAGTGCTCCATGATTAAATCATGAAGTGCTGCTAAACCCTTTGCACCCTTATCTTTGCATGCACATCCTTGGCACCCTTTGACCTTAGTGTTTCTCTAAGCAGCCAAACCACCCAGTTTTGACATTGTCTTATGAAGGTTTCTTTTCAACTGCTGTTTCCTCTGTAAGCCTCTGAATTTTTTTTCTTTCAGAACTGTGAAGACACAAGATCTTACAAGCACACTGCAAAAGGAGAAACAGAACTTCAGAGGTAAATTCTCAATCTGTGATTAAATAGAACTAAAATTAAAAATATAAACTAACGAAACTTAAAAATAGAACAATCACAGATGATTTAATGCAGAAGACTTTTTTCCAACTTGTCCACCAAATAAAATATGGTGTTTTAACCAGCCTTTCTTTGGATATATTAAACCTAGTGTGCAGTAAATATAATTACTGAGTATTTTCTCTGCTTTTATAAGAAAGTTTCCTAATAATTTTTAATATAATTTATGATTTCTATAGAATGTTATTATATTCCCTTCCGTTGTTCCTTTTCCAAGTTCCCCAGTCAGTTCAAGGTAAACAGTTTGAAAGCTGTGTGTGTTTTGGCACTGTGTGACCAGGCCGATCTTTTAGGTAACACAACTCCTTTATCATTGAAATGTTGTTAAAACTTATCTGTGTGATAAGAAGAAACTCGACTGTGCAGGGTGTCTCTCAAACCAACAGTGGATGCAGAATAAGCTTTTTCTCCATTTTCTTAAAGCTAAAATGGCTGTACAGTGGAAAAAGGTAAATCCAAAAAATGCCGTATCAAACTATTTTGAAGGACAACTGTTGCTTCAAGTTCATATTTAGCAATATGGTGCTCATAAATGCTTAGCTCTGTCTCCGTCAAATATAGGTGCCTTTTTTGTTGCTTTTTTCCGTTAGCTGAGCTAAATTACATTACTTTCTTCATAATGTTTCTGTAGATCCAAACCAGAGAAAGATGGGCAAGAGAAGAAGCGACACCGAAGTTCTCGTGCTTTTCACAATGCAGATGGAAGATCCCAGGAAAAATCTCCAAAGAGAAGCAAAACCCCGGATGGTTCTTCAATTCAAACTGAAAGGCAGAAGAAAATAGTGATCCAGTTTAAAGCCAAAGAAATCAAACATGGCAAAACCACCCGCACTCCTGATGTGGTGACTGCCAGCAAGGAAGGAAGTCGCTTTGATGGAAGAGAAGGAAAAAGGCTCTGGCACAGCTTTGAACTTCAGAGGGACAAGGCACTGAAGAAAAAGAGAGAGAAAGCTGAACTCTGTAAACTCAAGCTAAAAGCAGAACAGGCTATGATAGAAAAGTTTAAGTCCTCTGTGTACGAGGTACCACATAAAAAGGCAGAGGACTCAAAAAAACGGAGTGAAGATGTCAGAATTCCCAAAAAGCCACCTGACAGCTCTGCAGGGACTGGGCATGGTGATAGATCTGCCAGTAAGGAGCCAAGTGCATTATCTAGCTTCTGGGAGGAAGAGGAGGGAGAAGAGGAAGAAGAATATAAGGACTTTGCTGAGAAAAAGAAGTACAAGAGTAAGCACAGATCATCACACTCCTCATCTGAAACTCCTCCACAATGGGACTCTTGGAAGCGCAAGAAACACAGCGCTGGTTCTCCTGAAACTCCTGAGCGCTCAAGAACTAAAGAAAGAGACTTGGAAGCCACAGCATTGTGTTTTAAGCAGGTAATGAGAACCCCGTTCTTTGTATTATGTAGATGTTTCAGGATGGTTTCTTAATGGCAGATTTATATGAGCAGACTGTCTTCTTACAGAATCCAGCCAGGTTTCATAGCTAACTAGGTGGATTTTTCTAATCCCAATGTAAACCTTGTTTCCATGTTCCTCAGCTAAATGTTAAACAGACCAGAAGAGTAAAGGTCTTGGATGTTGGGACTGTGTCTGCACAGATGCATCCATGGCTTTGCTTTGCTGCTGGGGGTGTGGAATACTTCGGTTTAGGTATAAACCAGCTGATGTTTTGTTTTGAGCTGATATGTTTATTTCATTTTTTGAATGAATAAACTGAAGCAATGAAAACTTGCTGCCAGACAGAGCATTGCTAGTGGAGTGATGCTAGGAGAGCTTGGGGTGGATGTGGGACTAAATTGGTATGTGTGCTGCAGAACTTCCCTTTCATCTGTGACAGGTTTGTTTCTAAGCTCAGGTTGTGGTGCAGAGCCAAACACAAGCTGGATCTTGAGCTTGGGGTTTTTTGCTGTTGTTCTGGTGAAAATGCCCAGCAACTTTGGAGAGTCCAGTTTGTGTTACTGTAGTTGAGCATTCTGTGTGTATGCTAGGAGGTATTACAGCCAAAGCTGGGGAGTCACTGAGGTTGGAAGGCACTTCAGGAGATCATCCAGTCCAGCCCCCTTGCTCAAGCAGGGTCAGCCAGAGCTCGTTGCCCAAGAGAAAGGATAGAGACTCCACAACCTCTCTGGNATGTTCAGATGGAATTTGCTGTGTAATCCACTGTTGCTTATTTAAAAGAAAGACATGCATCTAAGCCCTATTAAAATTATACTGTAAATGCTAGTAACTGTAGTTTATGTTCCCTATTCACTTGGGAGCACCTAGTGTTCTCTAAAAAGCCCTCTAAGACATGTGTTGTTCTTCTGTTCCTGCTTGTTTCTAGAATGCTGAGGACCCCTGCACATCTGACTCCTACCGGGGAGGTGAGGTCAGAAAGCCTTTGCCTGTCCCAGAGGTGAGTGAGGGACTTGTTTAACACCGTAGTGTTCCAAAACTCCTGACATGGGGATCCCTTTTACCTCAGTTTCCTTGATATTTTGTGATGTTGGTAGGGTGTGTTTGTGGTGTTTTTAATTCTCCCTACAGAGCTCTGAAGACTTCCCACCCCTTCAAGACAGTCAGAACACAGAAACGGACCAAGAGGTTGGTAATGCTTTCATTTAAAACTTTTGTGTTGTCTTAAGGAGGGCACCTAGGTTGTGTAACTGGACAATTCCACGACCTTTCCTAGTATTTGGCATTGTTGACTCATGATCTACATTCAAATGTGGAGCATTTATTTAAAAAGCTAAGCAAACTTGCTGAAGTGCTGCTAATCAGGAACTTTCTGAGATAAAGAGTGTCTTGCTGTTACCATGTACAGCAAAAGGGCCTTCATAGTTGCTCACATGCTCCAGCTATCTCATTTTTCATCCTTTAACTTTTTAGTTGAATGAGAGACATGTTTTTTAAGAAGTTCTTGTTAGGAAACTTGCAGTTTGTATAGCAAAAAAATGCAGCAGAGTTTTTGAATACGGTGTAGAAAGGTCATAAATCTTTCTAGGCCATATTTTGGATGTTGTTAGTGGAGCATATGCAGAAGTTCTCATGGATTTACATTTCCTGTACTGACTTAAAATTTTTCAGACGTCATTTTGAGGCAATTTTAACAGCTTTAATACAAAAGTATCTTTTTCGGGAATAATTATGAAGTGATTCCTTCCAATGGATTACACACATGCTCATTTTCTCACTGTAGATGCAGATAGTTGAAGACTTGCATGTTGCTCGTGTGGAGAAGAGGATGGCCCTGTCTGTAATACAGACCTGTGGAGAACTTACAAGCATGGAGATAGATCTTCCAGAACAGGATTTAAATACTTCTGCTGGTATGTCATGATTGGATCTGCTTTGCTCTCTAGTTGAAACAAGTAATTACAGTTATTGATGGTCTGAGTAGGAAGCACACAACTTATTATTTCTGCTGTTGTCTCTTTTTTCTCTTCCCCTAGGGGCTTTTAGTTCTGGTCTGAACATCCTAGTGGTTATTGACACAAATATAATGATTAGTCACCTTGAGTTTGTGAGATCCCTGAAATCTGAGGATATACCAGGTATGTAAATGTGTTCTGATGAGTAAGACATTGTAAGAAAAACATGCTGTAAGAGCTTCAGATAAGCAAGCCCTGGGCTCCTTAAAAAGGCAGCAGGTTTCATGCAGAGGCAGAAGGCACATACTTGAGCACCTGGTTCTGTGAGCCCAAACAAGCTGCATGTTTAGGGAAACCTCAGCTGTGGAAGCAGACCCTACTGTGCTTACAGCTCATGTACCTGCAGAGAATCATGGCAGATATTCCCAGGAGTATGCTTGAATTCTTAGCAGTAAATAAGTCTTAACTCTTTCTAAGAACATAATTTAAGCATTTAACCCCTTACTAGTGATAGCGCTGTTTTCTGGTCTCCTTTTAGCATTTCTTTTTCTAGAAATACAAAACAATCTAAAAAGTGTTGAGCAATCAGTCAGTGCTTTGTTTCTGTCCTGGTAAAGGTGGCAGAACTGAGCAATTTCTCAGGACCTCAGAATGCAGACCCTGGCTTTAATATTTGCCTCTAATCTGCTGGGAAGCTGTTGGTTATTTAATGTCTGCAGCACTGGGATCGTGCATGTCAGTTCTTGGTAGGCACATCTGAAATCTGTCAGAATGCCTAGGGTGCTTTGATGCTTTCAGCTAGTGAATACACTTATTCCAGCCACCTGGAAAATACCTTTCCTTAGGGCCTGAGTGATTTTCAGGAGTGTGTCAGACTGTATTTCTTCTCCCAGGTTAGGAATGCTGTTGTCTTATGTACACTGAGGTGCCTTTTTAGAATACTGCAACTCCCAGTTTCTGGTCCTGCACCAGACCCCTTATGTTGAGAAGGCTGCTGATTCCCAGCCTACTTATTACAAAGCAGATGGTTATTAATGCATTTTTTAAAAATTCTGTTCTCATAATGTGAGTGAGAAAGAAAATGGTTGTCATGGGGAGACCAACAGAACAGTCATTAAACTTCTGATTTACCCCTGTATTTCATATAAAAGCTTTAAAGTTCAGCCCATACTTACCTACAAATAAACCATGGTCCAATATCCACACTTTCTGTATCTTGTTGAGGAGTGCTGGTTGGCAGTGAGCACAAGCCCTTGCTGCCTTTTTTTGCTGCTTGTTTTGGTACAGTGACTGCTGTGGTCACTCAGGTGTGTGCAGCTTGCTATTCCAGCTGCTGTTTCACCTTGCTGCAACATCTTACAGCGGGTGTGTGCCAAGATAATTGCTGCAAATATGTGTTATAACATTGCCAAAGTAGTCTGCTGATTAGAATTGTGTCTCCCTTTTGTTTTCCTGGTACTGTCACTTTTTTGTGTAACCCGTGTAGCGCCAGGTTGAGGTTAGACTAGAAAGAGCCTTTTTGAGCTCTTTTTCAAATCCTAGATTCTCTTGAGCAAGGACTATGAAAACTACTGGCAAAAAGGTGTCAACTTGCATAAATATGATGCTTGAATTGAAAGTTCTCTGTAGTAGTTTGTGTCGCTCCTGCAAATACCTTTGTTTATTGGTGGTGGTTTTTTTTCCTTCTAGGAGTTGATAGACTTGCATTAATAATTCCCTGGGTCGTCCTACAAGAGCTAGACAACTTGAAGAAGGGGAAAATGTTGCAGCATGTTCGGGACAAAGCTATTCCTGCAGTGCATTTCATCTACAAGTGTCTCAAGAACCAGGATTCCAGACTGTGGGGGCAATCCATGCAGCTGGCTTCTCAAAAAATGTGTAATACATGTGCAGTCCATTTGTGCTGGGTGCTTCATCCTTGCACTTCACCTAGTGGCAACCTTAGAACTCTGAGTTTAATGGAGACTTCTTCACTCTGCTGTTTGCTAATTAAAATGAGCTAATTTCTTACAGCAGCCTTCAGAGTGTATCCAAGGCTGTGGCATGCGAATGTCTCCACTAGCTATTGTTTTACCAGTTGTTTCTCACTTTCACCTCACTCTTGAGTCCTTGTGTGGGGAGTGTTAAATGTACAAAGAGCACCATGAGTGCATTGAGGTGTTTGTGAGGCTGAGTTGTGCCCACATCCCTCAGCTGTGTCTGCGCTGCCTTTGCAGATGGGCTGAGCGACGAGAACAATGACGACCGCGTCCTGCAATGCTGCCTGCAGTACCAGAAGCTCTTCCCACAAGCTCTTGTTGTCCTCTGCACGTGAGTTCCTGGTTGCCTTTATCTCTCCTGCCACACTGCTTTCAAATCAGGGCTTAAAGAAAGAGCAGTTTCTGAAGCAAGCTCCTGGAAGGGCAATCACCCTCTTAAAAGCTAGAGTAGAAGGATATAATAAACCCCTACAATTGAAGATGGAATCATCTTCATGAGCTTGAGGCCTGAAATAGAATTCAGCTTGCTCAGTATTCAATTTTAAAATTTGTTAAAGCATAGGTTTCTCAGATTTTATTCTGGTTTCTCATAAAAATACTTCTGAAGTTACAAAATAGGAAAAAATATGTGAATTAAGGATTGAGATCCAGTTAGAGACTATCCCTGTTCCCAGACAGATGAGCAGAAGCAAAAAATGAGTTAATCTTAGAAAAAGGGAAGCTGGGGATGGATTTGCTGCTGTTCCTGTTTGTGAGGATAACAGCTGACCTCTGGGTATTGATTGTGTATTTGATAAAAGCAGGTGAAGCCAACTTGGACTAATATTCCTTTGCTCTACTTGTTCTGGTCTTGGCTAGAACCAGTTCCTGCACGGGTCAGTGAGTTGGGTTAAAACTCTGGCCACCATTTGGGTTGTTCAAGTTGACACAGGTGGCTGCTGAAAATGCCATTTCAGTTACAGTATTCATAAGGTAGTGGTGGTGATTTTAGGTTTCACTGATCAAAAAACAGGAGGTGACTTCTTAACTGGTTTTCATCCAAAAATCCCTTTATCCTCTACCAATATAAGCAATGGGAATTTTTGAGAAAGTACTGGGATGCAACTTTGTCCTGGATTTTTAAAGTAGTTCTGCTGGAGCAGAACCTCAGAGTGGCATCTGGGATAATGATTTGGCCAGCAGAATAGTTAAAAAGGGTCTCAACAAGGAGAAATAACTGTAGCCATCAAATAAGATAGTACTGTCTTAGAAAGAGGGCCTGGCTTGCTTTCTGAGATCATAGCAACTAAGCATCACTGCTGTAGTAATTACAGTTGTTGTTTTCTTAAACCTAGGCCCTGCAACACTTTTCAGTATGTTTCTCATTTTTACTTATTTTTCCAGTTTAATTCTTTGAACTGCTTCTAATTACTTGAGAAAGGTAACTTTGTCTTTATAATGCAGTTCACAAAATAAGTTTTCCAAATACAAGTTTTTTCAGTGTGCTGCTTTTATTCCTTTGTTGACAACAATTAATTATTTCCTAGGGATGATAAAAATCTGTGTAATAAAGCCATTGTGAGTGAGGTCAAGGCCTTCTGCAAAGCTGATCTGGTCACTGCTCTGCAGAATGTGAATGCAAACAGGCCCCAGAGCTCTGAGGAGCTGCAGCAGTCAAAGCAGGGTGAGTCTGTGGAATATGCTGGTTTGTGAGTTGGTAAAAATCAGTGGGGTAGAGGAAGAGCAGTTGCTACTATACCTTCAGTTTTCCTATGCTTTGAATGCTTAGAAATGTTCTTTGTTTGTTTCAAAGGTTTTCTGAAAGGTTGAGATGTTAATTAAAACATCTGTCTCAGAGTTCTAGTAAATTCAAATATGACGTATTTTTATTTTATAGAAAAAGACACTGCATTAATTTATTGTGTTTAGAGTAATTTAAAAGGTGTCCTGAACTTTTTGAGACTGAAGGAGGTTTTTTCATTTTTCCAAAGATACAGGTACAGCTTATAGAGATCAGAAGGGATCCTCTTGTGCTTGCTGATAACCCTGCTGGCTGTATATGATCAAAGTTATTTAAGGAAAAAAGAAATGTGGAGTAAGATCACTAATGAGTAATACTCTGGGGAAATTAACCTTCTTGGTTAGTAGCTCTTAATTAAAAACACACACAGTACAAGTGGGTATAACTAGAAATACTTGAAATTTAATTAGGTGTAGCACATCTGCTTTATAAACTAAAGTGCAGTCTGTCTTTATTTGTGGGGACAAGTTCTTCATGGGCCATCAACATGAATTAGATATAAACCCAGTTTCAATAAATAACTTTTGTGTCATTGGTTTGGCAGATACAGAATTTGGGAAGACAAGAGGTGATGCTGGTTTTACTGCACAATTCCCGAATGTGCTTCCAGACCTTGAAAAGAACTTAGGAGAAGCTTTGTCTTGTATTTTGGAGACTGAAATGAAACTTGCATTTGGAAACCTGTGGATGGAGGTGGTTTCTTACATCATCTTGCTTGATATTTTGCTTATTGAAAGGTTTGAATGTCCTTGGTATTTTATTGCTTTATTAATACCTGTGCCAAGCCAAACCCAAGTCATCCAGGTCCCTGATGTCATTGACAGGGAACAGCTCAGTCTTCACTTCTAATATTTCATTTTATAGCAAGATTATCCTGTTTGACCACTCGTGTGCAACACGTGCAGTATTTTAATAGAATTTTAATGACACATTAACAGGGGTGCTGGTTTCTCAGTGTGAAGTTTGAGAATTCTTTTTATTAGTGGCATTAAAATTCTATTTCAGCTTTTCTACTCAAGTAAATCGCTGTGCTGTAAATACATCCTGCAAGAAATCATTCCATCATGTTCTATATAATATCAGGGCATTTGTTGCAGGCATTCCTTCCCCACCAGAACAGATGAGCATGAAACCATTCCCAGATAAATTGATTCCAGTGCAGATACAGAATGACAGGGGTACTAATGAGGACCTCTAAACAAGCTTGCCAGAAGTATAGTTTGCAAAAGATGAATACCCATGTACAAGGCACTTTCAAATTGTCCATGCTTTACTTTAGATTCCATTTTATAGCTGGTGGGGGGGTTGTTAAAAGTTTAAATTTAGTGCAGATAAGCCTCTGTGGCTTTAAAAATCCCCCAAGCTCATGGGGTGACTGTTGTTTCCCAAGCTGCCCTGATTAGCTGCTAAGTAATCACTTCTCTGTTCACTTAGTTAATTTCTTAAAACCTATCTTCAGACACCGGTTTCACTTGATAGTAGTGAGTTCCCAGTTTTTTTTTTNTAAAAGTTTAAATTTAGTGCAGATAAGCCTCTGTGGCTTTAAAAATCCCCCAAGCTCATGGGGTGACTGTTGTTTCCCAAGCTGCCCTGATTAGCTGCTAAGTAATCACTTCTCTGTTCACTTAGTTAATTTCTTAAAACCTATCTTCAGACACCGGTTTCACTTGATAGTAGTGAGTTCCCAGTTTTTTTTTTTCAATACACGTATTTTACTTCATGTATAAATAGTCACAGTGTTTATTTTTACTTTGTAACAGTACTGGAAAATCAAAGGCATATTTACTGTTGTTCTTCTTGTTCTTGTTACTGTTGGGTTTTGTGCAGAAATAACTCATTAGATCAGTTTTGACATAAATCAAAAGTATTAAGAGTTTTTGAGGAATGGGGAGCCACAAACCATGAGACTGATTGACTGTGCATTGCTTTTGAATGTGCATCACTGTTTAACCCATGGTGCTGCTGAATCAAATCTTTATTAATAGATAAACTTGTTTAAATCTGGATATGGTCTTATTTCTGAGGAATCACTGAATTTCTCCTTCATCAGTCGCAAATCATCACATTCTTGAAGAACAGAGCAGTTGTGGGATGTATAGGAATATGTCTAAATGAAAACCAGCCTTTGAATTTATAACATACTCTCTTCCAGATCCTCTATCTGAAGCCACCATGGACCTTAGCAAACCTGCTGAAATGTTATAAAAAACACTGGGTGGCTGTTTTTGGTTATGTGGTGCCAAGGAGTTTACTTTCAACCATTGAATGTCTTTCTAAACACCTTTATGCAGGTAACAGTCCCTGAGAAATTTAGTTGTAAACTTGTAAAAAGCCTCCATGTTCTGGTTTTAGTTATGGAACTGACTGTGTGTATTAATGGTTGCCAAGTCTGAATTATTTTTAAAAAGCAAATTATCCTTTTCCCTCCTTTTCCCCCATGTTATGTGTGACCAAATAATCTGCATTTGCCAAAAAAAATTATGGAGGAGCAAAGGATATTTAATGTGGTATGTGAGGGCAGGGAGGTTTGTTTTAAAAAGAAGCCAACAAAAAAAAAAAAAATCAAACCTTCAATTTGTTTAAAGATGTCCTTGAGCATTTGATTTTGACAGGCAGACCTGGNGACACATTAACAGGGGTGCTGGTTTCTCAGTGTGAAGTTTGAGAATTCTTTTTATTAGTGGCATTAAAATTCTATTTCAGCTTTTCTACTCAAGTAAATCGCTGTGCTGTAAATACATCCTGCAAGAAATCATTCCATCATGTTCTATATAATATCAGGGCATTTGTTGCAGGCATTCCTTCCCCACCAGAACAGATGAGCATGAAACCATTCCCAGATAAATTGATTCCAGTGCAGATACAGAATGACAAGGGTACTAATGAGGACCTCCAAACAAGCTTGCAGAAGTATAGTTTGCAAAAGATGAATACCCATGTACAAGGCACTTTCAAATTGTCCATGCTTTACTTTAGATTCCATTTTATAGCTGGTGGGGGGGTTGTTAAAAGTTTAAATTTAGTGCAGATAAGCCTCTGTGGCTTTAAAAATCCCCCAAGCTCATGGGGTGACTGTTGTTTCCCAAGCTGCCCTGATTAGCTGCTAAGTAATCACTTCTCTGTTCACTTAGTTAATTTCTTAAAACCTATCTTCAGACACCGGTTTCACTTGATAGTAGTGAGTTCCCAGTTTTTTTTTTTCAATACACGTATTTTACTTCATGTATAAATAGTCACAGTGTTTATTTTTACTTTGTAACAGTACTGGAAAATCAAAGGCATATTTACTGTTGTTCTTCTTGTTCTTGTTACTGTTGGCTTTTGTGCAGAAATAACTCATTAGATCAGTTTTGACATAAATCAAAAGTATTAAGAGTTTTTGAGGAATGGGGAGCCACAAACCATGAGACTGATTGACTGTGCATTGCTTTTGAATGTGCATCACTGTTTAACCCATGGTGCTGCTGAATCAAATCTTTATTAATAGATAAACTTGTTTAAATCTGGATATGGTCTTATTTCTGAGGAATCACTGAATTTCTCCTTCATCAGTCGCAAATCATCACATTCTTGAAGAACAGAGCAGTTGTGGGATGTATAGGAATATGTCTAAATGAAAACCAGCCTTTGAATTTATAACATACTCTCTTCCAGATCCTCTATCTGAAGCCACCATGGACCTTAGCAAACCTGCTGAAATGTTATAAAAAACACTGGGTGGCTGTTTTTGGTTATGTGGTGCCAAGGAGTTTACTTTCAACCATTGAATGTCTTTCTAAACACCTTTATGCAGGTAACAGTCCCTGAGAAATTTAGTTGTAAACTTGTAAAAAGCCTCCATGTTCTGGTTTTAGTTATGGAACTGACTGTGTGTATTAATGGTTGCCAAGTCTGAATTATTTTTAAAAAGCAAATTATCCTTTTCCCTCCTTTGCCCCATGTTATGTGTGACCAAATTATCTGCATTTGCAAAAAAAAAAAAAAAAAATATGGAGGAGCAAAGGATATTTAATGTGGTATGTGAGGGCAGGGAGGTTTGTTTTAAAAAGAAGCCAACAAAAAAAAAAAAAATCAAACCTTCAATTTGTTTAAAGATGTCCTTGAGCATTTGATTTTGACAGGCAGACCTGGTGAACTCTCCCAGAGGGTGCTGAGTACTGCCCAGGCTCCCCAGGGAATGGGCACGGCCCCAAGGCTGCCAGAGCTCCAGGAGAGTTTGGGCAATGCTCCCAGGGATGGACAGGGTGGGATTGCTGGGGTGTCTGGGCAGGGCCAGAAGTTGGACTCCATGATCCCTGTGGTTCCCTTCCCACTCAGGATATTCTGTGATTTCTTGGTTCTACTTGGGGTATTCTGCTGTTCTGCAGAANGATATTTAATGTGGTATGTGAGGGCAGGGAGGTTTGTTTTAAAAAGAAGCCAACCAAAAAAAAACCCCTCAAACCTTCAATTTGTTTAAAGATGTCCTTGAGCATTTGATTTTGACAGGCAGACCTGGTGAACTCTCCCAGAGGGTGCTGAGTACTGCCCAGGCTCCCCAGGGAATGGGCACGGCCCCAAGGCTGCCAGAGCTCCAGGAGAGTTTGGGCAATGCTCCCAGGGATGGACAGGGTGGGATTGCTGGGGTGTCTGGGCAGGGCCAGAAGTTGGACTCCATGATCCCTGTGGTTCCCTTCCCACTCAGGATATCCTGTGATTTCTTGGTTCTACCTCTTTGGGGTATTCTGCTGTTCTGCAGAATTATTTTAGATATGCCAGTTGATCCTTGTGCAAGTTCCCAGGATAAATTTGGAAGACTTGGTTAAGGAGTGAGCAGTCTCACGAATGTTTCTCTGAGATTGTTGTACCTGATGCTTCTGAACCATTTTCCTAGGCTTTTCAAGTGCTTCTGTTAATCTAGGTATTTCAGTATTAAATTTGCCTGCCAAGACTGTTAAATCCTTTTTTTTTTCTCCCTCTTACATTAATGTCTAAACATCAGATAAACCATTTGACTCCTCAACAGTGTGTATCCTACTCCAGGAATCCAAAAAATTGCTCCATGCTTTCAGCTGCAGGTCAGACTACAACGGTGTCCTGCCCCAGGCTTACGCTGAAGTGGCAAAACTCTGTGAGACCCTCGGCGGGGTAAGGGCAGCTTTGGTGTTTGTCCACTGCACCCCATCCTCAAGTTGTTCCACGTCCTAAACCTGGCTTAGATTTCTTAATTATTCCCATCATTTCCACTGATTACTCCAGGAAATGTTGCTGGGGTGTTTTTGAACCCAGGGAGAGACCCTGACTTTAACTTTTATTTTCATGCAGTGAATATCTGCTGATACATTTTTTCTTAATATAAATGTGTTAGTATTGGAAGGGTGACTGAAAACCATTATTTTGTCTCAGTTTTCTATTGCATTGGTATCTGATGGGCCTTAGAGGTTAAACTTGCTGTTTCTCCTTCTGGCATGTGTCCCACACTGTTGTTCTTAAGTGTGTTATTTCAGCTTTCATTGTTTTTGTAGCTGAAGAGGGGAGTCCCTCGTATCATGTGGTTTGTGGTGGTTACTGGGGATTGTCCTGGCCCCTTTTTTGTTCTCAGAAGTTGGTCTTCACTCCCAGCTCAGCTCTTGAGTTGCTGTGGAGGAAATTCCAACTATCTTGGTTTATGGTTACTGTCAGTTCTGTATGTAATGGCATAAAAACTGGAATAATGAGCATGGATAAAATATTTGGATTTATGGGAAAGAGGATAGGTCAGAACAGCTGTAAAGAGTTCCTGGTGTCTTTGGAAAAGGGTGAGGGGGAAAGAAAGGTCAGGAGTCACCTGTGGAACCTCTGTGTGGTGCACAGTCAGCCCTGAACCTGATGCCCTGCTGTCATGAGAATCAGGCTCTGTCTGAAAACTTGTCAGGAAGGAAATTCCTCCCTGTGAGGGTGGGCAGGCCCTGGCCCAGGGTGCCCACAGAAGCTGTGGCTGCCCCTGGATCCCTGCAAGTATCCAAGGCCAGGCTGGACAGGGCTTGTAGCAACCTGGGCTAGTGGAAGCTGTCCCTGCCCATGGCAGGGGTGGCATTGGATGGGCTTTAGGGTCCCTTCCAACTCAAACCTTTGAGAGAGGCTTTGGATGCAGAGACTGTAACCAAGGTGACTCTAAGAGTTCAGCCTTGATTTCTTGAGCATTGCTTTAAAAAAATCTGTAGAAGTGTGTAGATTCTGGTTTTCTGAAGTTAGGAACCAAATACATTGATTATTTGTTTGCTGAACTGTTTTATAAGGTGAGGGCAGACAGTGAGCAGGATTTATCAGAAGACATCATGGTTCTTTCAGAAAATGCTGTGTGTGAAAAAATGGAAGCCACGATGCCCAATCTGCAAAGCACTGAGGAAAAAGAGCTACAGTCCAGCTTTCAAGTGGCTCAGGAAAACAGGCACCAGGAAATCTGGTCGGTCCTGGAAGGTGTTTGGAACACCATGAACTTGTACAGGTACAGATTGCTAAAGGGGCTCAGAACTAACACATAACCTTAGATAACTTTCAAACAAGCACACTTTAGAAACTGTGCTTTTTTACCCTGTAATTAATCTAAATTAACCCCCCCAAAAAAAAATCACACAAAAGTTGGGAGCATGCAAATTGTTATGTCTGTCAGAGCTTTTTTTTAACTGCTTTTCTGTCTCTTCTTTATTTTCTTTGAATTTCAGTATTGAGCTATTCCAGAAGCTGGACCCCAGTGCAGTGACCATGGCTGCCAAGGCCTCGTTTGAGGAGGCTTTTTTGGGCCTGCAGAAGCTGTTGGCAGCAGTGAAGGATATCCGTGAGGGCATTGGCAGGTGAGCACTGCAGCTGGGCATAAAATGTGTGACAGGCACCTGAAGTCATGAAAGTCTGAAATATTTCAGCACCAAACCACTCTTTATTCTGTGCTTGGTGACATGATTTGCAGGAAAAACCCTGCTGTCAGTGCTGCCTGGAACCATTGGTAGCAAAAGATCATGGAAGGGTTGCAGATGTGGAGATGTCTTGTAGGGAATTGCCTTCTGTGTCTGGGATTTGTTTTCCAGTGTTTGACCAGCAAGTCACCTCTGCTAGGGTGTAACTGGAGCTATTAATGATTAATGATTATGATTAATACATCAGTTTTGATGGCAAGAACTTTGAATAATTCAGGGCATTTGTGTTTCAAATGCGAGGCCCACTCAGATGGGACAAAGTTCCAGTAGAGTGAAGGATGTAAAGTTTTGGGGCTTTGCTGTTCTCAGTTCTTGATGACAGCCATAACGATGACAATCAGCTGCATCCTCTCTTTAGGCAGGATAATATTCCCCCTGTCTTCATAGAATCACAGAATCCCAGAATGGTTTGAGCTGGGAGGGACCTTAAAGCCCATCCAGTGCCACCCCTGACACAGGCAGGGACACCTTCCACTAGCCCAGGTCGCTCCAAGCCCTGTCCAACCTGGCCTTGGACACTGCCAGGGGCAGCCACAGCTTCTCTGGGCACCCTGTGCTAGGGCCTCCCCACCCTGACAGGGAGGAATTCTTTACCAGTCTCCCATCTAACTCTGCCCTCTGGCAGGAGGAGCTCCATCCCTTCTCTGTTTTTTTTACAGCACAAAAAATTGGAAGTTTCAGGAAGAATAAGGAATCTCCTGTGTCATCTTGGCTTAGTCCATTTTTCATGGCAATGATATATAGAGCCATTTGGAGAATTACAGTCTCTCTCTCAAATATAAATGATCAAAATGCTATAAAATTAGAAGCATAAAAATATGGGTAGAAATGAGAGCTTGAGCAGCTGAGTGCTGATGGATTCAATTTATTGCTGGTGGGTTTTTTCCCCTCTAAGGAAATTGTTTCAATAAATAGGTTACTGCTAAACTTCGCTCTCTTCATGCTTATGCTAAAGATTTTGCAACTGATCCTGTGGTATCAGTTTATAGATGTGATGAATGAGATTAAATGGGAATATGAAATATTCAGAATGGTTATTTTTGTGTTGCAGAGGTGTTTCATTGGAAACTGTTGGTTTTCTTTGTGGGAGAGCTCTGTAAAAGTAAAAGCTCCTAATAATAAATAAAAATACACAGGCTGATTGTTGTAATGGAGTAGTTTTCCTGGACACTTTGGAAATGCCTACTCTGATGTGCAAGTTTGCAGTAGGTGGCATCGTGGAGCAAGAAATTGCACCAAGCATTTACTGCATTGGGTTTGAGGGGAGGGATTTAAGGGAGTTTGAGAGTTTTGAGGAGCTTTCCAGAGAGCCAGAAGCTAGGTTAATGTCTCATTGCAGTTTTATTACAGAGTATTAAAGCAAAAATTCAGAAGTTTTCATAGAATCAGAATGGTTGGGGTTGGAAGGGACCTTAAAGCTCACCTTGTTCCACCCCCTGCCATGGGAAGAGACCCCTCACTTTCATTTTGCTTTAAAACTGACCTTGCAGCATATTTATTTTTCTTGATTTTTGAAAAAATGCCTCTCAGTGACTTAATCTAATGGCATGATTGCAGGAAAGGAGTCACTGGAGAAAAAATAGTGAGAAAGTTCTGTCTTGAATATTTGGAGGTAACACGGCTTTTAGTGATAAAAGTACAGCTGATTCTGTGGTACCTTCTGATCCCTGCTGTCCAGAACAAAGAAGAGAGAAAATATCTTGTGAAAATTTGGAAGCTTTACCAGTAAATGATGTTGAAGGTTCAACTGCATTAAAAGTTTAGATTTTCAGATTGTTAAAAACAATTAGAAAAACATGATAATGCTTTTTGAGATAAATGTAATGATACCCTTAATCATAAAAAAAATATTACACCAGTGGTATTACCCCAGCTATTCCAGCTTGATGGCCATAACATGTTAATGACAAATACAGATACAGAAAAGAAAAAAAAAAAATAGCTGTTTCATTGAAGATGTGTCAGTAACAGCTTTTGGCATGTTACCCTGTTCTGGTAATTTTTGTAACACTGTGCAGGTTTTTTTTATTTTGTCTTGATTTCTTCCTCTAACAGCATTGGTAGCAAAGTGGTGTTTTTATTGCACAATTCTGCATGCCAACAATGACAGCCTTCAGCTCTGAAATTAAGAATAATCAGTACAGTTAGCATATTCTAACTATATATCTTTACTTTTGGTAATGAGCAAAGGGTATGAAACCTCTGAAATTTAAGCATCCAGTAAAATTGTGAAACCATTACATGATTTTAAATAATTATGGATTGAGGATTTGTGAGTGTTCTCACTGGTGGTTTATATTTGTATTTGGGTTGGGTGTTATTTCAAACCAGTTAATTTGGGCACCTTATTTAAAGTATTTTAAATTAACTCTTTAAAATAAAATAGGGGTTTAGGGGTTTAGATTAGCTGATGCAAACTCAGCCAAATAGAACTTGTGATTCCAAGCTTCTGTATGCAGCCCTAGGGGACTGGACTTTGTCTTCATGTTTCCTGCCAGGTTTCTTTCAGATAAGAAATCCTTATTCATAGGAAAGAAAGAAAAATCAGTCTTTGGTGAATCAATGCAGTTATTTCAAGTTGGAGTTTTTTCTTTTCATCTCTTAGCTAAAAAAGAATTTTCTTGTTCATATGCCAACTTGAAAATCTCTCACAGCTTATAGTATATACACTTAGATACAGGCCTCCTAAATATTTATTCTAATATGCTGTCAACTGTAAAAATATTTGTCTGTTACCAACTGTATAAAGAGCCTGAATTCTGCTTTTCTAATATTTTATCTAAATGGAATTTCTCTCACACTCCCAGTGGTTTGGAAAAATGTGGTTTAGTGAAGGACTCCATAAACATTTTTAAATTAAAAGTGTAATTTCTTAAGATTTCAGTAGTGCCAGAGAGTGTTACTATATCAGAACTGATCACTGAATTTAAATAATTTAAAAACAATTCTGCAGTGTTACTAGTTTTAGTACAGAATTTCACAGATGTAGAGAAAGTGTGTTCTCCTTATTTTTTCAGCTGGTCAGTGGAGGAATTGAGGTCTCTTCTCCTTGGTGTCTCAATGGAGAATTGTCTTCATTCCCTTAGGCTCTTGTGTCAGTTAATAATTTCTGCCATGAAGTCCCAATAAAGTCTCTAGATTAAGAGCTCTGCCTTTAATCTTCTCTGCATACAGTCTCTTTTTGTAAATAAAATGGAGATTAGCTCCCTGTTCAAAAAGTATCAGACATTCCAGTCACTACTTGTTTGATCTTTATGGTTTTATGCATTTAGATGAAACCTGAAACTGAACTTAACCTGCAGCCTTCTCTGCTGCCAGGCCCAAATTGAAATGTTCTGTTGTGCCAATTTTAATGACAGCTGTGGGGAATAAAGCTCAAATAGATCTGGAAGTGGGCAGTGCTCCCCAAGGGGCAGGACAGAAGTGGTGCTGAGCAGTTGCTCATGCTGTGGTGCCTTTGGAGCAGTCTGAAAAGCAGAAAGGTTTCAAACATGGGGTTGTAAAAGCCATGGTGCTTTGAGCCTGTAGGGCCAGGGGTGCCAGCAGGGGATGACAGCTGAGACATTTTGATCTATTTCTTATCCATTTCTATTTATTGTATCTTACACCTTGTGTTTGGCATCAGATGAGTGACAGGACAGGAGATAAACATTGGGAATGGCTTGGGCAGCACTTGAGATAAAATCACCAAGTCTGACTGTAGGTATCCCTACTCATTTCTTGGGTCTTTCTATGATGTTCCCTTCTTTACCTCACATGCTCAGTATTTTCAGAAAACTGTGTAGAACCACACTGGAGTTCCTAGCTTGAAGCTGAAGTACAGAATGGGGGGTGTTGTAGTGTGGTTCTGCAAGGCTGTGCTGATGGAAAGGCCAAATGACTCCATGGATTTCCACCCTCTGCTTTTGAACCAGTGTGGAGAGAGGAGCAGCAGCAGTGGTTAGTGTTGTAGTGCTGTGGCTCACTTGGCTGCTTAGAACAGTTTGATGTAAAAGCTCTTTGCTTCATGGGTTACTGATTTAGAGACAGTTCTCTAGACATAGTTCTGTAGTTGAGGCAGATGTTTTATCACTGAGAAACTTCCATGGAAATGAGGTCAACTTGATTTAATGAAGTAATAGAGGCAGAGTCAATGCTCATACAGACAGGTCAAGATCTCCCAGTGTACACCTTCCCTTAAAATGTCCATTTTCCATAGCACAGGGTGGTGGCTACAGGCAATTAAAGGAACATGAAGTGTTGAAAGCAGTAGGGAGCAGTGGTGCTGAGAAACCATTGCTCTGCAGACAGGCATGTGTCAATTTTGTACAGAAGAATATATTCCCTGACTGGAACTGATATTGCAGCCCCTGTTTAGCTGCAGACAGCACCAGGCTGTTTCATGAGTGCTGACCTGTTGGGAATCTGTGAGGGGAGTTACGGTGCAGGCTCTTCCCTCAGCAGCTTCCTAGAGCTCTGTGTGGAGTGAGGGCTCTCCCCTCAAGACAACAAATCTCTTAATTAATTGATCTCTTACATTTGGAGCTGCTGTAAAACCTGGAGCCAAATGTCAGGCTTCTCATTCCACAGTACAAACCCAGAAACCATTGGCATCATCCAAGCAAAGGCCATAAAATGAGGTACAGGATTGAACATTAAGTTACTTGTATGATTAATTACACAATTTGGTTTTTTTCCCCAAAGAGCTGGAGGCACAGTGGGTTTGTCCATACACTTGAGGTCTTGCAGGGATACACTTGAGTGTGTTCCCTCCATCCTTTCTCTGGAGAGCTCCCATGGCCAGGTTTTCCACTGGCAGCTCTGTCACTTATCTATGTGTGTCCTTGGCACAGCAGGAAGAATGGGGATGGATAGATTTTGCCCCAGCATTTTGTGATGGCCTTGGGGTGAGATTATTCATAACACCTTAGTTTTTATGTTGTGTCCACTTGTGCATCCAGGCAGATGGCAGCAGTCAGGCAGGTTCTGCCTGGACTGGAGGGAATGATTCCATGAGGAATCAGCCTCTCCCAGGCTTGGGATGCTCTGATCCTGCTGCTGCAGGTCCTGGGTGTGATAGGCAGGGCTGAATAGCCTGGAGCTGCTGGGGGGGGTGGGAGCTGCTGGGGCAGGGAATGGGAGCTGCTGTGCAGTTCCAGCTGCCAGGATTCCCAGCGTTTCCATGCAGGGTTGCTGGCAGCTTCTCCCTGCTGGGGTTTTCCGCTGTCAAAGCCGATTGTTGCTGAGGTGCCCAGGAAAGGTTCTGAGGTGTTTTTAGGCAGAGCAGCCAGTTGGTTCCCTTCCTGACTGGTAGTTGGCAGGTTTAAAGCAAACATTTTGGGTAGTGCTTCTTAGAAAGGGAGGGAAAGAATGCATGACTAATTTTTGGTGACAATTCCTATGAAAAATGATGGGAAAAAGCAGTGGACGCTCTGCTTTTAGAGTGGACTCTACAATAAATCCTGTGCTGTGTCATGGTCTTCCAGCCTGCTTCAAACACAGGGTCCTTTAACTGGTATTTTTAAACTTATTCTGTTACTTTCCTGGTTTTTTTCAATTCCTAATTAATTCATTTATAAATGAAGCTTACAGCTTGCAAGAGGAGGGAGAGAATTTGGGCACTTTCCCATGGGAAAGTAAATAGAGCTTTCCCCAAAAGATTTTCTTTTTCTAAGTCCAGTCAGTATCTTAATCATGATTTAACTGTGTAAGATTTAAAAATCAGAATTTTCTCAATATTTCTTAATATATATAAAGTGTTACTTGTGTTTTAATTTTGTGTTGATTTTAAGATACATTTTGCAGCATTTAGGAGGGTTCTGCTTTTCCTGGTGAATGCAAATGAAGTTACACTGAGGTGGAACTGAATTGTATCTGCCTGAATAGATGAGGATAATTAATTTTGTTAAAAAAACAACTTCTTTATTGGATCGGGTTCGGAGCCTTGTGGGAAAGGGTGTCCATCAAGTTGCTTCATTAAAGCCACCTCTCTTCAGCTGCTACATCTCATTGGCCCTTGGCAGTATTGGGTGGGAATTGGTGGTTATTAGAAGTAGCAAAAATGAGAAGTGAGTTGCAGCATTTGGGCTGCACATGGGAATCTGGAGGGAATGAGTTAAAATTGGGGTGGGAATGTTGTGTATGAGCCCATGGGCCTCACTGGTGGGCACCAAAGGGCTTTCAATTAATGCTGGATTTCCTCCCTCCCTCCTCCCTCATACAGAAATGGCTCACAAAAACAGAGAGGGAATTTTTAATTAGAAAAGGCCTCCAGAAAAGTCCTCACAGAAATAATAAGCTCTTTAATTCTGTTAGAGTAGTGGAAGGGAAAATTCTTCAAAGTTCATAATTTCCTTTTTGTTCAAGTATTTTTTTTCCCCCTGAAGATTTCTGACTTTAACTCTTTCATAGACTCCTTTTCTACTTGCTTTAAATCATTCCCAAACTTTTCTTTTTCAGAATTTTGACCCCAACCAGCAGTTTCCAAGATATTTGGACCCTCTATAGTTTCCTCAGAAGACATGAGGTATGACTTTTTTTGGTGTTTGATCACTTCATTTACAGCTTTTATTTCAAGTAGCTTTGAGGTCATGTCTCATCACTGTATTTCCATTAAGAATTTTGATTCTCTGCTCTTATTTATTAGTTGTTGAACATAAAGATAGATTTTGGTTGGATCTCAACAGGTATTTGAGTTGCTCATGTGATTTGCTGAGTGCTCACTTGGTGTGAATGACTTGCTGTTGAGAATAAAAAGCCTTGAAATTAATGTTTTTAGTAGAATATTTCTGTTTAATATGTTACCTATTTCAGGCTTGCAGTGCTCTGCTGTGCAGGGAAATATATTTGGGGTTTGGGCCTTCACGTATTTGGAATTGACACAAGTCAAAACTTATTTCATTTGAGATAAACACACATACATATATATATATACATATATATGTATATGTAAATAAAACTATAGGGTAACTTAAGAGGAGAGGAAGAATTATTTAAAGTCTTTTAGATTTGTGCAGAAGTGGTTAGAAAATGGAGCTGGAATTTGTAATATTAGATTTTCTTACAAGATACAGGATGACTTCTTTAATGTACTGTCTCAACTTGAGAGCCTGTTAGGGAATACATGAGCTATATCTGCTTTTCCTTCTGTATAATTGTGGAAGACATGTGATACTTGATGAATGACTATATTAATTATTTCTTCATTGTTTTAGATCAATAACAGTCTGAAATTCACTGCTGAGGAGCTGTATGAGTGTGTTTCACAGGAGCTCTACAGGTGAGCCAGTTACTGACCCCATCGTGGGGGTTGAGGCAGCTTTTTGACCTGTATTAACCAAGGTACCATGAGAGCAATCATCTGGGTCAATAAAAATCCCCTTTTTGTAGGAATAGTGTAGGGAAAATAAATGAGGGTTTTTTTTAAATTCCCTTTTTAATTTTAATGCTCTCTTAACACAGAGCAGGAACGGACAGAAATTAAATTGGAGATGATGCATCAGTGCCTACATGATGATTTTCAGCTGTTGGAGGTGAGGTGTTGAGCCCTCTCTCCTCTGCCAGTGGTTTCTGGCTCATTTCTTTATGAATTTGTGTCACTGAAGGTTTGTGAATCCAAGCTCTGGGAGGTTTCTAAAATGCCCTCATGCATTTTTCATAATTCTGAGCTGGCTAATAAAGGACAGGTAACTGGATTTTGCTGTTGTATGGATATGAATGAGCTGTCACTGACCAGGATCAGCTGAGTGAAAGGCTGGAGGGTGAATTACTCTAAAAAGCTTCCCTTTGCCTGGATTGATTCTGGGTCCCCGAATCTTCTGTGAAGTTCAATGTGCAGATTGCAAGATCAGGGGACAAAATTATTCAAAGAGAGACACATAAAATATTCGTATCAGTAATAAAAAAACAGTTTAAAAGCTTCACTCCCACAAGCTGATGGCTCTTGACTGGTATTGATAGAGGCATAAAGAAAACTGTGTGGAAATTTGTGCTCAGCAGAGTAAAACAGATGCTTTGGAGACTTCCCTGGCAGCCCTCAAGCTGTGCCTGGGGAACTCAGTGATTGAGGTTTTCTTCCTTTTTTGAGGAGCAGCTTTTAAATGGTCTTTTGAGAAATGCCTAAGTTAGGGCATGTTTATATGTGATCAGGTTGAGATTACCCTTTTGAAAGGGTCTAAGTTGTAAAGGGGTATATCCAGATCCTTATTTTGAGTGTGAGTACAGGATATGTCAGTGTTTGAAGGATGGTTGAACTGCACCTTCCAGAACCCCAGATCTCTGCAGAAGGTTGATGTCAGTGACCTCTCCTGAAATTGTTCCACTTCACCTGCCCTAGAAGGGAACAGGAGCTCTGCCTGTGGCAGCTGTGGGTTGGCTGTTCTAAGGAGCTCATGTGAAATCCTCAGATTAGCAGCTGTAGTGCAAAAGTCACAGCTGCTGCTTGAGTTTGATGGAAACGTCCTTGAAAATTTAAGGAGTATTTGTACAAATTCCTGTTCCGCTGTGTCCTGCTCACCTTTTTCTCCTGTCTCCCAGGGAGAGGCTGGAAGTGGGCTGCTGCCAGCTGGCACATCTGGAGCAGACGCTGGAGCAGTGCCAGGGGTCCCTGCACAGGGAGGCCGAGAGCCGGGGCTGGCTCTGAGCCAGGCTCAGCCGCGTGAGCTCCGCCTCCTCCAGGGGAGGAGAGGGAAGTGCTGGAGGAGCCAAAAACCTGCCGGCTTGTCTTCCTCAACGGTGCTGGTTTGGGTTGGAGTTGAAGGGAAAAGACAGTTCCACTTGGACATTAAATATCAGGATTTCTGCTGAGAATTCTGTTCACTACTAGAATGTTCTGTCTTGAGTGAGGGTGCCGCTGGGTAGCCATGGCTAGCCAGGAGAAGCAGGGCTGGTTTGGGATGTAGCAGCTGTGCTGTGTTGCTCTGAGCATCCAGCGTTCCTGTGAGGAGCTGAGCTGTTAATGGTTGTATAGGAAAACCCCTCTGTTTGTTTTGCTGGTACTTTACAAGTCCCAGGTGAGAAAGGACTCTGTTATGTCACCCGAGGGTAGGAAGTAGCTGAATGCAAGGCCACGAATGGAGGACTGACCCACAGACACAATGTGTGTCCTGTGCAGTGAAGGCTTAAGAGAGGATGTAGAATGGGCAAAGGAGCAGATTGATGCTTGTTTTTCCTTAAAGACAAAACAGACCCCCCACCCTCACGCAGGTGTTTGTCCCACACCCCTTTTCAGAGGAAATGGGCGTTTCTCCTTTATTTAAGCAGGCATTTTATCTTCATACAGTGGAAACCTGCTAGCAGTGCTCTTGGGAAACTCCTCATCTTGCTCTTGCCACATCCTTCTGGAAGGTGGGCCTGGGTCTTTCCTGTTCTCCGGGTGGCATCCCTCTCTGGCTGCACTGTTGGTTGCTTTCCAGAACTGTTTCAAGTCCATGAAACTTTCCAAAAGCCATTTTCTAAGGCCTTTAACGCTACCTCTTCTTGTATGTATTTGTACAGAGATGAGCTGACTGGCAAAGTTTTGAAGTGTCTATTTTGATATTAACTTTTGGATGTATTTGTAAATTCTTGATTGTAAAAATGTAATTTATTGTTACATTAAACAGTGGTTAATTCGGACTGTTCTGCTCTGCTGGCTCTGCCCAGTCCCTGTGGATGCAAGTGCAGCACAGTCCTGCCCTGTTCCAGAGAGTGGGGTGGAATTCCTGTAGAAGCACAGTGACTGGGCCCAGCTGTTTCCATGGGGGTCTCCAGCCCTGGGAGCAGGATTGGCTCAGAGGTGCTGGTGTCCCGACCCTGGCCCAGCTGCAGCACATGCTGGCCATGCTCTATGGGCAGCTGGCTGGGAGGGGCTGTTGTGGAAGACAAGGCTTCTGTTCCCCACTCTCTTTCTGGCTTTCCCTGCTCAGCTGGACCAGCTTCAGAGCCTGCAGGGACCAGTGAATTTCCTGGGCCTGGTGTGTTTTCCCGCTCCCATGGGAAGCTGGAGCAGGCAGCTCCCACCCCACTGCCCAGGACCTGGCCTAGCACCCATGTGGCTCTCCCCTAAAGCTGCCCAGGTGAAGGAGTAGCTCCAGGTGCAGCTTTGCACCCCTGTGCTGCAGTTGCAAGTTTGTGTGGCCCCTTGTCCCCCCCAGCCCTATGAGACACCACCCAACCTGCAGAGAGGTTTCTGTACACAGCCCCTGAGCAGGGAAAGCCCTGGCCCAGGCATCCCCCAGGGGTTGTGGTGCTCTGAGCCCCTGGTCCCTCTGCACTGCAGGCATGAGGGACATGGGACACTCCACCCCCTGTCCTGTGCCTACCCCCATCTGAAATGTCACTTTCAGTATCTCCTCTTTGGACACCGCCTCCTCGAAGAAAAGGACACACAGCTCGGTCAGGGCACGCCTGTGGTGCGAGGGTTTCCCAAAAGGTACCTTTAATGTGTTTGCAGCAGCAGCAAGCAGTCAGTGCTAGTTTTGGCACCCAGAGTTAGATGTGCAGCACTACACATTAGACACCAAGTCATCCCACCCCAACGTTTGATCCATAGGAACAAAGAAAGTGAACTAAACCAGGACTATGAGCACATACAAAATCAAGTTATCCATGTTCTATCACACTTCCAGCTGGTAATATTAGAAAAATAAACTTAAGACAGGTACTACAACACATTTTCTTTGCCAGCTGGCAAGAATTTAAAACCCATGAGAACCCCCCCCTCCCCAAACTGTTGTTGTTGTACAAAGATCAGCTCACCCAGAGTAACAAAACTGCTGTACAGGAAGCATGCTCTGCATTCTCCTCAAAACACGTGGAGCCAGAATCCTTTTCCCACCCTAGAAAGTCTGGGTGTGTCATGTCCAGCAACCCTAGGCAGCTCTAAGGAAGGTGGTGCAGACTAACTCACACTATTGCAGCAGAGGCAGCAGCTCACCTGTGGGGGCAATCCACTGTCCCACTTGAGCTCTAGAAACTCCAAAGCTGTCTCTTTGTTTCAATTACCAATTGAAATGGCAATTCTTGCCATTTGCATTTCAACCAGACAAAATACTCTGCTGAGTATATAAAAACTGTTATAAAAAGGCAATTGTAAAAGATAAGGTATTAGCAGAGGCATGTCAGCTTTTTTTAATAAAAAAAATAGCCATTATATCTATTTAAATAAGGCTTCTTGTTACAGATTGTTCCAGTTACTGAAGGAAACCAAGGCCTGATGAAAGGAAAAAACATTATCCCCCACAAATGTTACCCTTCCTGCCCCAAGAACACACCTCCAAGAAGTCATCCAATGTGCAAAGTGACAAATACTGGGGGAAGCTCCTGAAATGATATGCCCAGTCTAGTTTCTCCTGCATTATCATCAAAATCTTAAAACCAAAACCTTTAAAGTTCTAAAATACACAAAAAAACCCTTCATCTCAATATTTTTTCCAAAACAAATATATACAGCACGTTAATATGCAATATGCAAAAGCTCTGTGTTGCTGTTGGCAACATCTATGCCCTCCCCACCCCTATTCACAGGTGTACCTCTAACTGAAACACAATTACATCACTAAGCCTGTTAGTTTGAAAAGGGAATTTAATTCACTTAAAACTTGTAAATTTTGGTGTAGGGGCTCCACTCGTTTGACTCTGGATTGTAGACCTCAAGTGTGTTCAGGAACTCATTGCCATCAAAGCCCCCCACTGCATAAATGGTGTTGGCCACAGTGGTGATGCCAGCGTTGCTCCTGGGTGTGGTCATGCTGCCCATCATCTTCCACTCATTCCTGGCAGGGTCGTACATCTCCACGCAGTTCACCGCGTGCGTGCCATCAAAGCCTCCAGCCACAAAGAGCTTGCCTGTGTGAGGAAAAGGAGCCACGCTCACTGCTCAGCACCAGCTGGCCCTGTGCTCCCACCGGGAGGCTGGACAAAACCCCAAGGGACCCCAGGTGTTGTTGCAGACCTTGGCCTGGTCAAGGGTCTGCACCTATAGGAGCAATCTGCTTTGGGTCTCCTGCCCATGACAGCTAAGGGAATTTGATTCAGAGTAAGAGCAAAGGCCAAATCCAAACAGGTGCAGCTCTGGAAGCTGCAGAGTGGCACTTTCAGAACAAAGAGTTGGGGTGAATGGCCCACAACCAAGTTTTTTCCTTTTTAATTAAAACTGGGCATTTAACCAGGCTCCTACTGTATTGTTTCCTGCCCAAAAAGGAGCACAGCTTTGTATTCTACTCGCATCAGAGCAAACATGAAAAGCCCCAAGGCAGCAGCCCAGCCCTACCATCACGGACAGCCACGCCAGCGCCGCGCCGTGCCACGTTCATGGGTGCCATCAGGGTCCAGGTGTTGTTCTCGGGGTTGTAGCGCTCTACGCTGTTGAGGCAGTTCCACGATTCGGCCCCGCCGATGATGTACAGGTACCCCCCCAGCTCACACACAGCTGACTGGTGCCTCCCTGCAACCAAAGCTGGCACAGTCAGCCACCAGCAACAGCCCACAGCAGCAGTGACTCAAAGGGGCTTTGTTTTAGTGTAGTTTTTGGTTTGGTAAGTGAGTAAGAACGCCCTTTTCTCCCCATCCCTGCCCAGCTCCCCAGCAAACTTACGGATGTTAAGTGGAGCACAGCTCGTCCAAGCCTTTGTCACAGGATCAAACACATCACAGTTCTTCAGTCCTTTCTGGCCATAGGGATCAGAACCACCCACAATGTACAGCTTTCCGTTCAGGGCACACACTCCTGTTGATACAGGAAAGAATGGCAAGTGAGTAAGAACTGGCTGAGTCTGCACCCCCAGTCCGGGCGCTGCCGAGGCCTCACCTGCATTGCAGCGGTTGGTGCGCAGCTCTGGAACAGGGGTCCAGTCGTCAATCTCGGGCTCGTACATCTCTCCACAGCTCAAGTCATCTGAGTGGCCGTTTGACCCACCCACGACATACAGCTGCCCCTGAGAGGAACAAACCAACACCCATCACCTCTCAGCACACCAGTCAGCTTGTGAGCTAACCATGTGGGTAACCATGGAACTACAGAGAAACAACTTCTACAGTCATCCTGTCCAGTGTGCCCTATTCAGCTCAGCCCAGGTGGGGTCCCACCGACTTGCTCCCCACCCCACACACCATCAGCACTGCCATCTGGAACCGGGCCCTCGGCGTCCTCATGGGTGCAATGAATGTCCAGGTGTCCTTCTCAGGGTCGTAGCACTCCACGGTGCGCAAGCACTCCTCCCTGTTGTAGCCCCCTGCAAGCGAGAGGTTACTGGCCCCGCATTCAGAGGCACAGGCCCACCCCCGGCCCGGTGCCCCTGCCCCGGCTCACCCGCAGCGATGAGCTTGCCGTGCAGCTCGGCCGTGCCCAGCCCCGAGCGCGCGTACTGCATGGGGGACATGGGCTTCTCGATGAGGTCGCTGGGCTGCAGCTCGAAGCTCAGGCTCTTCAGCAGCCGCGGGGTGCTGGAGGGCGAGCTCTGGGGGCTGTTGCGGCCGTGCAGGAAGATCACGCACAGCACCCCGTCCAGCACGGCCAGGCACAGGTACGTGTTACCTACGGGGACAGCACACCGCCACCGTAAGCAGAGTGCCACGTCAAGGGGGACTGAGCTGGATCCCAAATGCGCTCTGCTGGTTGTGCCACTCCCTTTGGCAGCACACAAACTTCATTTTTTCAGGTTATTGGTTCCAAAAGTCTTAGTTATTGACAACTATGCTTTAGATACTAAAAGAGTGCTCTAAGGACCTACAACAGCAAATTAAACATGTGCTGGGTGTATCCTCACACACACACAGCAAACAGCTCTGTTAATTAACTAAGAACTGCCTGTCTCCTTTGGATTTTTCTGGGAAAAGGAAGACACACCATGGCTTTAGATGATAAGAAACTGAAGTGTATGTCATCCCAGGTACATCAGAAGCACCCTACAAATTACTTGACTTGTATCATCAGTAAGAAGTAACACCTCAGCATTCCTCAGAGATGTGAAGGAAATCCCCAGGGAGCAGAAGGTGGCAGGTTCCCGAGAGCAGACACATCTGTTAGACAACCCCTGCCCCTGTTACTCACTCGAAGTCTTCTCTGAAGCAATGATTTTCCACTCGTGTTTAGGATTCTGAACAGTAGCATTTGGAGAAAGACTTCCAGAGGAGCTGCTACTGATCTGCTTGTGATCATTCTCACGTGGTGGCCTCTTCTGCAAAATCAAAAGGCAGCTACAGAAACCTAGCCAGATACTACAGCTCCTTCTACCTCTGCTTCTCTGAGATACTGCGTAGCTACTCCAGAGCATACTCGTCTACCACCTCCGCAGAGCAGCATTTATAGCACACCTAAATTTTCAGAACATCTTGCCTGCCCAGCAACAGCGGCCAAAAACCACCCTACACTTTTCTCCCGGAAGTCACTTTATCCTGTGACTGCAGCTTTCTACTGCTGGTGCTGGACTGCAAATCCCTGAAGTGAGTGAGCATTTCTAGCAGGATTTACAAATGTAAGGAAAGAGCTACACGCAGCTGGAGAGAACTGAGCTACCACATAGGATCTTCACTCCCAAGCTCTGCTTCTGGAACTTGAGTTAATTATATAATGCTGTCTGGAAGTGAATTAACTATTCTCTTCATTCCCTGAAGACAAACTAATTTCACCTCAGGTTCCCTCTGTTCTCAGATTAGCTGTTTCTTGGATTTTACTCCCTTGATACTTCCCACTAACAAGAGATTTCTGCTTTCTTTTCATCTCCAATTAAATTTATACTGTAGCTAACATTATTTTACTCTATTAGGAAAAAACATCAAAATCTCTAGTTTCAACACAGCTGGCTGGGTTGTTGAGGCTCTTCCTGAAGCACAGGAAGTTACCATGCTGTCTATTCCGTTCAGCAGCAGAGTGTATGACCACAGTCCCAAGTCAGTGATGCTTGCACAGTTCCCTGGAGCCTGATCTCCATGGAAACTGTCACAAGACTTCAGAAACACATCACCTAACTCAGATAACCTCACACAGAGGAGCTGGATTGCTAAGCTCAGCTCACCGTGACAACCAGCGCACTTGTAGAGAGCATTTTTTTTTTATTTCTGAACCTTCATCCAATTAACCATTCAAGATCTTATCTTTAAATTGCCTCGACAGCAACAGAAAATACAAAGCTTTGTAATTTAAAAATGTAAAAGTTACAGTTTTTCCAGGACTGGCTTCTAGGGGATTTTTAGTGTTAGTTCTCTCAACTGTTTAGGATGTCTGAAGTTGGTGATTTTTCTTATTAGAAAGGATTTGTAGAAAAATGTTGAGAAGTCCTGAAATCTTAACATTCACCTCTCTGCTTCTAAGCACTACAAGTGGTATCCAGAGGTGGAGAACCCTGTGAAGGCTTTCTAAAAACAATTAAACTGGAAAATTAGCTGGCTTTTCCTTTTCCTCTCATTTCACTTCTAAAATCCACATTCTGGGATGGACAGTGTTTTACACATTAGCTAAAAATGTCATTAAGGAAACTTACTGTATGAACATGTTTCACTGTTATAAAATATTACAATGTATTTGCTTCAAATTCATAAATTTAAACCAAGTTCATCTGTATAAAGCAACTGATAATTTACAACTATTAGCTCTTTTTTATTCTTTCTATCTTAGCCTGTGTTTGTACTAAGCCATGTGGTTTTTTGGAGTTCAGAAGGATTACATCTGGTAAGAAATAAAAAATAAAACCATTAAAAAAGACCTCTCAAAAACCACAGGAGTGATTTGCACTCAGTGAAAGCATCAGAGATATTTGGCAGCTACACCACCAGTGCAGCTGAACAAAAGAAGCGGACGCTGGCAGCTGAAGGATTAGAACGTGGATCTGCAATCTTTTTCTAGGCCCAAATTTACCAGACACATTCCCCGCTGCAAGCCAAGCAGTCCATGTTTCTCTACAGTCTCTGGGAACTCTACAAGGTCTCAGCTGACTTCCTACAGCTGAGTGCTTGTCTGCCTCTTCTTTCTTCTAACAGCCAGGATCGATTTTGAAGTCAGAATGAGAGCACTCTGCTGTGCAAAGGCTGAGAGTCAGCCCAGCCTGCCAAAGTGACAGAAGCTGAGAGCACATCATGGCCTGCAGCAGCTCCCCAGCCAGACACCCTCTCCTGGTGCATTTCTCCACTACAGCACCTGCTGCCTTCTCTGCCAGCAGAACACAGGACTTCAGGTGTGCTGTAAAACTGCTCCAGTCTACCTGGGGTTACCTGAGACTGTCTGCAATTGGTACCTGCACAAACTGAATGTGGTCATCATCACTGCCATACACCTCAGCCTGTCCATCTAGCAGATTTCCATCAAGCAGCTTGTGATCAGCTGAGTAGTACAGCGTTTGCACCTGCAAAAACAACAACAGAACACCCATGTGGCTGCTGTCTCTGTGCTCCTCAGCTACAGGCACATTACCCCAGGCACCACACTGCTCGTCAGCTCATCTCAAGCTCGCACAGTGGCAAAACTAAAAGGAAGCAGATGTCATGGTGGCAATCTTCAAACAGGGGGTGAAGGTTCCTTACTTTCTCAGCTTGAGAGAAATCTTCATTTTCCATGGGCTTCTGCTGTTTTCCCAGCACAGAAACATTAGACAAGCAAAAGGCACATTAATTTGCAGAGTTACACAAATTCACAGTCTCATGCAAGCATTTTCCTTATCCCTGCACACAAATTTTCTGCTATGAAAAATACACACATTTATCTCCATCAAAAAAGGCCAAGAGAAGCCAACAGATTCTAAAAGAAAGGTATGGGAATGAGGGAAGACAACACAAATTTAACTTCTGGAAGAAACTGTTGTCCACCACTGAAACAAGATGCAGCTGTTTCAATGAAATGCATCTTAATTTCAACATGATGTTTTAAATTAGTTTCTCCAAGAGGAAACATACACTTGAGATTATATGACAGCATCAACATGTACTTTTGCCTAGACAAATGTTTCTGGGGATTTTTTGTGCTTGTAACAGCAGATTTTGAAATTTTTGAAGAACTTCACAAGATTTGGTAAAGTCCATTTGCTGGAGCCAATTAAAAATTTTGTCTCCCCACTAATTTTGCCATTAAACACTGCCCAGGCTACATCTACCATTAGTATTCATGAGAAAAGCCATTTAACAACACACAAGTTTCAAAATAATGCATCCTGTAAAGGAGTAAGTAAACACCATTAAATCATCATGATCGTTCTCTGCCCACAGCGGATTTTCTTAGGAGCACTGGGGCAGGACTGCTGCTTCTGTACGTGTCAATACACTTGAGGCTCTTCTTGGTTCTTCAGCCTTGGTATCCTAGTTTTGTTAATAAACCTATGGGGAGATAAACCAACGGGGAGGAACAACCATTAGAAGCTTTTACCTACTGTGCATTTACAAGCAAAACCTGCAAAGGAAAACATCACCAATCTATGGCAAGTCTCAGTACCACCTCCCCAAACTAAAGCAGATACAGGCCACTCTGAGGCTACTATACAGCAACGGGGAGCAAAAAGGAAAGTGAAGACCAGACTGAACAGTGCATTCAGCTCACCTGAACACCCCCCCAGTTTCTCAGCTTAGGGGTACCTACAGCAAAATTTAAATTCTTTAGGGTCAGTTAAAAAAGTGGAGGGGAAAAAAAAAGTAAAAAAAAAAAAAAAAGGGATCATCCTTCATATTGGCTTTTTGAGGGTTTTTTTAATGATTAATCCCAAAATCCCATTTTCTTAAAGACTAACCTCTTCCATTAGATCTTCCAGGCTGCCTCCGTTCTCCCAGATGCTGCGCTGTACCCAGTTGATTACCTTTGTGTACAATTTGCCATTGCTGGGTAGGCCAACATTGTCTTCCAGCATTATTTCAAGCTTGAGGGAGAAAAGATTATTTACTCTCTAGGAATTACCCTGTAGCATGCTGTATTTTACAAAGTGAGCACAACTCTCTCTTTACCACAGAGCCAGAAAACACCACAAGGAGCTTTCAGCCTATGGAACTAGGAAACACATTTAAATACAATCACCTTTTACACCTGGAAAGGGTGACAGCATGTGTTCTCTACAGTTAAGGTTCACAGCACTAAGAATAGGACACAGATCCAAAATTGTCACATTACTGGCAGCAGTCAGTATACCAAACTTTGCTGCCCCAAAAAGGGAAGGAAATCCTAGTTGCTCCTCAGGTTGCTTTTTGGAAATCCTGTACCAGAAGGAATTCTACAAACTTAGGCTAACCTTTAACCGTGGGAGCTTGAGAAATTCCTCCTGTTCTGAAATCTCTACAAGGTGTTCCTGAATGTAGCCATCGATCTTGTTCAACAACCGAGAGTCTCCCATGCAGCTGGCGAAGTTCCGGTACGAGATGCAGCTCTGCACGTCCATCTTGGAGAGCAAATAGTCACCACAAACCTGGCAATGAAAGAGCTGCAGCTAAGTGTACAAGCAGGCAGTTTTTATACATTTAAATTATCTATCCCAACGTACAGCAGCAGTGTTTTCTAACTGCAGAGTAGTGACTCTGACAGGGCTGTAATGGGAATGTTGCCTTCCACAGGAATATGCACATCTTAAATGAAAAAGTCAGACACATTTGGAAGCTACTGACATCTACATTGACCTCCATGCTTTTCTACTGAACACCTATTCAAAACTGATTCTCAATCAGGTGAGCTAATAATCCCAATTCCCTTGTAAAGCGTACCCCTATCTGCAGCTAAGGGTATTTCCAAAGTCAAACACTACCAAATTTATGCTCAGGAGTGTGTGAATCATTCTTTTTCTGACAGATTTACAGGTTTGTTCAGGCTCCCAACACAACCAAGCACAGCACTGCTGCCACAGACCTGAAGGTAGGGAATTAGCCCAGATTTAAAGCTGTTTTTCTTACACAGATGCACAAATACAAAATGTAACTTCAGGGAACATCCTGGCAACCAAGACAGCTCAAGTGGAAGCAACACATCCAGCTGGCACCAAATCAATACAGTCCTAAGGAACATCTATAGCAGCTTTGTGCTGAGAACTTCTTCCACAGAAGCATCAGGTTTTGCTCACTAACACCAAAAGGTGCAATGCTGTCACCTGGGAAGGCAGAAAGGACTTCCAGAGGAGCTGAGAACCGTACCTGCTTAACCCTCTCCATCTTCAATTTCTTGGCTGCAGAGTATACATCTTTCACCAGCTCTTTATCAGCTTTTAACCTATTAAATAGAGAAATTTACCTCTATTATTCTGATTTTTCAAATTAAAGCCTATCCTCTCTCTAGTTACTGTGGGAACTACTTACTGAGCAGTATAGGCATAATTCAAAAGAACTTCAACAGCTGCCGGGTTGAGATCATCAAATTTCACATGGGAAACTCCATGACAGTCACTGTCAGTGTTGAAGATTTCAAACAGGTAGGGACTGCAGCAAGCCAGCACGGCTCGGTGCGCCAGCATCTCGTGTCCACACACCTTTATGTCAAACACAAACAAACCCATGTGCTGGTGAGGATTTTTTGTAATTACCTTTGTATTTTCACAATATGAAGGCCTACTCAGATAAGTGCCACAGCTCAAATCAATTTTTCAAATCAACAGTCTCCAGCTGAAAGTTAGCATCACTTCTCTCAAAGTGCACCCTATTTGGGTTTTCTTAGTATGCATTTTTCAGAAAAATGGGCTTCTAAAATCTCACATTTCCCAGTCTGTGAGGCAACAGCTTCAGGTGGTGTAACCCCCACATTCCCCCAGGCACAGGTACCTGGAGGCGGACGTCGCAGAACTGGCCGCTCTTCCGTAAGGCGTTGAGTTTGGCAACAGACGACTCGATGAAGTTCTCATCCTCAAACATCAAATATCCGTTGGGAATCATTTTGGTGTTGGTCTGGCTGCACGTGCAATGGGCAAAGGTTACACACACAGCATTCTGCTTCAGTGCAGCAATGCTAGCAACACTGTTTGCAAACAAACATGCAGGGGGCATTAATGGATTAATGATTTTCAGGGATTGAGGCCACAACTTTTAATGCATCCACATCACTTCAGCAGGTACTGGGTTCAAAACCACAGGCTGAATCTCTGCCAGCTCCGTGGGAGCGAGCTGGGAGCCACGGGATTACACAGATTCCCCTCCCTAAAGATCTTTTTTTGGTAGATCCATCCCTAGCTAACATTATTCATCACCACTTTCTGCTGCCTATCACTCTGGTCCAGCTGCTTTTTTTGCAGACACAAAAACCCAGCTACACTGAAAATTAAGAACTGAGAATTTAAAATAGCTTGTGAAGTAGAATAGATAGAGGAACATTTTCTGTTTAATTTTATGAGTAATGACTCAGTATTTTAGAGCAGCTGGAAGTCATGAAAGAACATGACCAACAAAACAGAATTTAATGAATTCTGAACAACAAATCATGTATTTTAAGTCATCTCAAAACTAGAACAACCTCCTCTGAAGACCGCAGCCACAAAGATACCACCTCAGGGAGATCAGTCCAAGACTAATAATAAAATAACTTCAGGAAACTTTAATTCTTGTATCTGGAAGCTATTCCATAGCTCCTTTAATTGATTATTTTTTAGTTAACTACATTCTAGATAAGAAGTTAATTAAGAATACTAAACTATTACCCTTACATGACCTCATGAATTTGAAACAGTAATTTAAAACAAAAAACAGATTTGTAACTTTGAGCTGCTACCATACACAGAAGTACAGCTTCCTTAAAAATCTTACAGTATATGTGGGACTCTATTAATGTTACCAGCAACAATTTGTATTTCCATTTCAAGTTTAAGAAAATTATGAAGATCACACTAAGTAAGAAAATTCCAAACCAGAAGAAGTGGATTGCAAAAATCAGTAACAAAAATACCAAGGCTCCCACAAAACACTTCTAATGTTAATCCATCTATTTTAAATTCACTTACTACTGTGACAATAAACTGACAACAATAATCTTACTTACAAACATCCATTCATTGTGTTTTACTCAAGAAAAGATACCAAGATTTTAAATTTACATAATTTCAGCAGAAGTATTAACTACTGTATACACAATTAATGGTACAACTTACCAAGCAAATAAATGACTGAAAATTTAAAATAGCCCAATGGTATCACTGTGTTAGAATAGAGCACTTGAGTTGTAGGATCTCCTGACAGGGAAGATGTTTGTGAAAATGCAAAAGCAGACGAGTGTTTGCAGCTGCAATGTGGATTCCAAAACTATCAGGCTTGAAGATGATGTAATATAGTCCTTATGAGCTATAGACATGAATTTCTTCTGTGATAGTCATGCATCATAACCTACAATAAAGGAGAAGGTATCAAGTGAGGACAACAAACAATGCTGCCACGTATTTCACATAAAACTTGATTCACGGTCCTGACCCAAACAAACAAGTTTTTCTTCACAAACAAGTTGGGGTTGTTTTATTGTTGTTGGTTTTTTTTTTGGTTTTTATTTTTTCCCCACAAAAAGCAAGCAGCCTGAAAAATTCCATATTGACACCAATATGTCCTCATGCCTAATAAGAGATCAACCACCTCATCATTATACCCCCAGAGACACAAAAAGGGCTAAATTAGTGCTTAGGAAAAAAGTTAGAACAGCTGAATCCCATTTTTAGCCAATCCCTTACCAACTCTGCCCTTCAGCAAATCCTATTATCATTATTGCTTCCACAAGTAGGTAACTCACACGTAAGGAAACAGAAATGACTCAATTTTCTAAAAGCACCCGATCCACAAGCCTCCTACCTTGGCTCTTCTTGTGCTCATCTACTTATAGCCTTCTTCTACTGAATGCCTAAAATTGTCTGAAGATGGATTAAGGACATGTCTGAAATGACTGGGCATGTCTCCAGTCTCCGCTACTTCCAGAAAGAATTATGAAGTCAGGAATCTGTACGACAGCTTTCTTTGGTAAAAAGTCTCTCTGCCACGCTGGGAACAGAACCTGTTGGGTTCTGGCTGAGCTCTGCACCGGCAGTGCAGACTGCGGTGGCTTTGCTTGGAATTCACAAGCTGGTGGGCTCTTTATGCTGGGATTTTTTGGGGAGGAGAGAAGAAGAGGAGGAGCAGCAGCAGCAGCAGGGAGGGAACGTGCAATAAACACTCACTCTGGAACTTTCCATGACCCTGGTGCCACCTCAGGAAAACATCAATCACTTCAGTTCCAACACTATATTTGTATCCACAGAATAAATGCCACACTAGGAACTGGGTTTCCTAAAAATAGGTGCAGCTCATTTCTCCTTGTCAAAAACTGTAAGTGCCCTCCGTTGCAGCAAAGAGAACCCTGTGACCATGGTGCATGGCCAGCACTCAGCTCAGGGGTGACTTTGGCAGGAGCAGTACCTGCCTGGTGCCTGGGCAGCCCAGCTGCTCCAATAGGAGGCTGATTCCCGGGAGCAGCAGAGGGCATTATCCCACCACACACCAGGACACCGCCTCCATTCCCACAGCTGGGCACACAGAAGATTCCAGCCAGCAGAGAACCACGCAGGCAGAGCCAACACTCGCTGAGCTTGGCTGCTGGAGCAGGCATAGCCACACAGCCCGGGGAAGGGAACACCTCTTCCTGAGCACAGCAGCGTCCCCCGGGAACACAGCACCCCGGAATGCTGGGGCACTACAGGAGCAGCACCCCCGGACACAACTTCTGCTTTGCTGGGAAATTGCACGTATAGGTGAGATTAAATGATAATAAATTAAGGTATATTCTTTTTGTAATCCTACAGGCATGCCAAGAAGCTGACACCAAGCTCTATTTAAGAAATATTGTTTAATTAGGCATTTGGCAGTCAACACTTCCCCCATTAGTACAACTGGTATAATCACTGCAATTTTTAAAGCAAGCAAACTTCTCAAAACAGAACCAAACAGCCTGATGTCCACACCTTCCCCAAAAATTCATCTCAACCAAAATATTTCAAGTCACAGGACAGCTAGTCAAACTACTCTAACTAAATCCCACAATCAGCCTTGCTCAGTTTACATCTGAGCGTGTGTTGTTACATTCTGCTGTAACACATCCGTTTGATTTCCAATGTTCTAACTCTGCCACACACTTGCTTGGGACCTTGAAGGCCTAAGAAGGTCATCCAACATAGTTCTGGATTGAAATGGAAGATTTGCCTCTTAAAATCCTCCTTAGTACGAGACACCAATCCCATGCAAATGCATTTATGTCCCTAATGGTATTGTCCAATCTGAGTATCTAGGAATTTGATAGTCAGATTCCAATTTTGGAATTTGAACATCTTAATTACTGCCACAGAGTTTCAACACTGTTGTGTATGTCATGGCTAATATTATTACTCAAAACAATATTAAATAGCACAAACAGATTCACAACTTTCCATATTTTGGTTTGGAGTACTGCTGCTAGAACACAACCCAAACTAGCAGCCAAAATTCACTGCAAAGTCAAGAACGCTGCCTATTCTGCATTAAAGGTCATAAACAGGTACTGCAAATAAACTCTTTCCTTTAAATTATTTTTTAAAATTGAAATAACTTTGTCATTATCTTCCCCTCCTTGCTTATATTCCCTTTTAGCTCAGCACATCAAGAACTCTGTGGCTTTTTTTTATAATTATCCAAGATTTTTAATTTTTTTAAGCCAAGTGATATGTTCCCAGATGACTTTTAGCCAGGTAAAGCCTGGTGCCTCTGACATAATGACTGTTCAAGCTCCATCCAAATGCCCTTCTTTAAACACGTATCTACAGAATTATCACTGCAGAATGGGAACAACACATTCCATTGGAGAAAACTCCTAATTGAGAGCAGCTATGCCCAGCACATACTTTTAAAATGATGCAAAAAAAAAAAAAAAAAAAANAAAGAGTAACCTGTAAACCCTGGATTTTTGTTGTAATTTTAACAGTAAGGACTGGTACTGGTGTTGGGGCTGGAGACTCCCTTGGATCAAGAGCCGATCACACTGGTCTGAGGCAGGCCTGAAGTCACGGAACATCCACATGGCGTGTTCTGGCACCCCAGCTGTTCCCAGGCACAGGAATGCAAGGACTCAAATGTCTGCCCAGCTGCTCGATTTTAAACACAACCTTGTTGCAGTAATTGTGTTTCCTGAGTGCCTCATGTTGTGCACAGACTGGGATTTTCCTTTGCCACCTACGAGTACCACTGGACTGTGAGCGATTCACAGCATATCATGCACTCGGAGATAAACTGGCTGCACATCCTGACTTCCAGAAGGGAGACTGCCTCCTTTTAAACTCTTCTATTTCACTGCTGCCCATTTAAAGGTACATTTAAGAAAACTCACCTAAATAGCAACGATACTGAGACACAGTGATCCTCAGGGCTGCTCTAGGCCTCTCCCCCACAGAGCCTCTTGCAGGAGCTGTGGTCTCGGTGACCACCAAGACAACAAGCCCCAGAGGCAGAAGTTACCTTGCCCATGACCTAACAATACAGGGACCATCTATTTTACCTCTCATCTTTAATACAGGCCATTTTCCATGGGCAGTATTTGCTGTGCCAATTCTGCACAAACCTTTTAGTTAAATTAATGTACTACTTCTTCAACTCACAGGTAAAGCACTACTTTGGGGGAGATACTTGATAATCTTTCGATTTAACATCAATACTTGCTGATGGAATGACAGACACTTGATTGACACGTGAAACAAAAATGGAATTTAACACCCAGTCGGAGCTTTCTGGCTTGTGACAGCCCAGCTCAGAAGAAATGTAGGTCACACCTAAGACTGCTCACAGTCCATTATCTGTATCAGAATATAAAACCAAATGTCCTCAAAACATTTCTTTCATATATTAGCATTTATTTATGGTAAAAACACATCATCTTTTTACGTCTGAGTCTGCATTTGGGCAAAACACCAAAAGACAAGACATTTGTCAACATACTTTACACCACTAAAGAGGCTCAATCTCTTTACACCAGTAATCTAAAGTAAGACTCAGAATTTACAACAATTTTGTTTTGCTTATTTGCTTTTCAGCTGCTTTCCATTAAAGATTTTGTCTCGCTGATAACTATGACTTGTAGACAAAATTATTCTATTTCACTGCACATCAACCTCAGTTGTGCTCCCATGCTAACAGCGAGGACAGGGAGAGGGAAGATGGAATATTTGTGCTCACTGGTTAGAACTGAAGAGGGAGGACAGAGTACTGTGGACATTTTCCAAAATCTCTTACATGCAGCCCTGGAAGGTGCAATGCTTAGACTGCCCTCTACAGATAGCAAGCCCAGAGAGCTCTTCCAAGCTCTTATGTATGCAGACTTTAAAAATTTATAAGCAGCAGGCTTCATGCTTGAATGTTACTGCTGTTCCAGCAACAACCCTCAGCTGTAACACTCTGGCTGCTCATTCAGCACTGGCTTCCAGGACTGGCCTCCCATGCCTCTAAGCCCTAGCTCTGGTCATTAGTTCTCTTTTCACACAGGTTCTGCCTTTCTTCTCCTTTCCCACTTTATACTTCTGCTGTTGTTGTCACAGCCCTTACCTCCATCTCTTTGTCAACCTTCTGCCTCACATTCACTCTTCTAAAATCTGAGTGTTTTCCTCCCCTTTTCCCACCCCCTATTTTTTTTCTATTAACACACACTTCCCACAGTTTTCCAAACATCTGCCACACAAACAAATCACTGATTTTTGTTTATATGTCCTCCTTTCTTCTACCCCCATTCTGGGCAGTTTATGCCTTTCTACCATCTCCTGCTCCTTAAGAACTGAAGCTGATGAAAACAAAATCAGACTTAATTACAGCAGCTAACACAGCTTCCTAACTGAAAAGTATTCCCTGAGTGCTGCATCCTGTGCTCCAGGAGTCAGGCTCGTGGCTACAAAATCTGCTTTCTAAAATTAAACCAATCTCACCATCAAAGTACCACATCCTGCTTGCTTTCTTATTTTCTAGCTCTCTGACAGAAGAGATGTGGTGTCTACACACCCATCACTGCAAACAAGAAAAAAAGTCCTCCCTTCGCAAACCACACAAACAAGGAGTGACATGAGACTGTATTTCCATTAGTCTATCACCGCACATCTCCTTAGGTAATAACTCCGGTTTCGCCTCTCACTGTCACTATTTTCCTGCCCTGCGTGAAATTATAGCCAATTCAGGTTTCATTGTCTGTGAGAATGCTGGGTGAAGGAACAGCAAAAATGCCAATGCAAAGGCATTTTCTACCTTGAAGCGCCTCTGAAAATTCTAAAAAGCTCTGGAAATTGGTGCAAGCAGGCAGAAAATACTGTACACCTCCCCAACCACGCCCCAAAAAACCCTAAAAAAAACCAAAAACAAACTGCTCTGGTCATTCACCCTCATCAGCTTTCCCCAGAAGCACTAATGTGAGCTGACAGACACTGTTTTTGCTTTATTATCTCCCCCTTCCTAGAACTGGTATAGATGACAGGGAGGGTCATGACATTGGCAACCAGATAGCAGCACACACTGCTCATCCCGGAGGGGCTATTTCCTTCAAAGTCCAGGATTCCTGCGATTCTCTTCCCCCCACCACCCCCTATTCACGGTACGGGTTTAGGAAGATGCCACTCCGCGGCTGCAGCGTGGCGCTTGAAGAGTCAGCGCCTGACCTTGGCACCGCACCCGCACGCGTGGGGAACCCGGGAATTCCCGGCCGGGGGCTACACCGCATTCCCCGGCCGTCGGGGCCCGCCCGTTCCCCCGGCATGGAGGGAGCGGCCTCACGCCCTTCAGGCCATGCGGGCAACTCCGCGGCCCAAGAAAACGGGCCCCGAGTAAGCAACAAAGCGCCGCGGGGCCGCAGGGTCTCCGGTTCCCCAAGCGCGGCTCGCCCGCCCGGGCCGCCACCTCCGCCCGCTCCTCAGCGCCGAACAAAGCGCGGCCGCGCGGCCCCTGCCCG
>WBNO01021830.1:93331-126362 GCA_013400575.1 Peucedramus taeniatus
AAGGGAAGGCGGGAGCGAAGTGGGTAAGCGCGGCCACGCGAGCAGCGACCACACGCACAGCGCTGCGCTCCGGACCCTCCGCCTCGGCGAGGCGGGAGGAGAGCGGGGAGGGGAGGAGGCGGTACTGGGGCGGCCGCGATCGGCTCCTCTCGGCCGCGTAAACGAGTCCGGCCGCCCCGCCCTCCGCGGCCCCTCCGCCTCGGGGCCGGCGGGAAGAGGCGCCGTGCCCGTTGGGGCTGAGGCGGAGGAAGCGGTGGGGGTGGGAGTGCCGTGCCCGTTTCTGCCGGTACCGGCTGCCGCCGTGTTGGCCGCAGCGCTGAGCCACGAGCACAACTGGTTCAGTAGGCTTTGTTTTTCGGACCTGGTGCTGCCTGCTGTCCTCAGCCAGGACACCCCCTCAGCCATGAGATCAGCGCTGCCGTGACACTCCCTCTGCCGTGACACTCCTTTAGCCATGTCAGCACCTCAGCTACAGGTCTCCCTCGGTCATTACTCTTCCTCAAACACGACTCTCCCTCACGCCTTTGACCTTCTCAGCCATTGCTCCCTCTCAGCCATGGCTCCCCCTCAGCCGTTTCACCCCCTCAGCCATTGCTCCTCCTGGTGAAAAATACATATTATGTGTATTGGCTTTTTGCAAATATTAAACTGAATACTATGTGTGTTATGTTAGAAGTTATGCTGTGTTAATTAGTAGTACTGTATTAATATTTTGATAGTATGGTAAATGTAGCTTTTGTAGTTACAATAGAGGCTATGTATATGGGATATTTTTTAAGGAGAGGAAGGGGGTGCTTGCCAGAGATGGCATCCACAGGACACCTAAATCTTTCAGAGAATAAGAATTTATTGCTTTCTTATCAGAAGAGACCAACTTCTCCTTCCTCACGCAGCCCTGAAGATGCCAAACTGGATTAAGAGAAGGAAGTTGACACTGACCAGAGAGAATCCTTTGTTTGAATGGAATTTATGCATCATGTATGAGATGTATGAATATGCAACAGGTTATTGCTTTTAATGGTTAATCCTCTGTTAACGGGTGTGCTTTCGGGGCTTAATTTGCCCAGGAGGGCACCTGAACTGGTTTGTAGCCTTTGTTTTATTGTCTGGTATTGTCCTAACCCTAACTGTCCAAACTTTTATTACCCTAATTTTATTATTATTTGTGTAACCATTTTATTACTATTAAACTCTTAAAATTTTAAAAAAACAAGTGATTGGCATTTTTCACTCCCTCAGCCATGCTACCCCCTCAGCCGCAACCCTCCCTCAGCTGTAACAGCTCCTCAGCCATAACACTCCCTCAGCCATGACTCCTCATCAATCTGGGCTGCAGTTCAAGGCATCATATGTGTTTGACCAAAAAATACCGTGTTTAATGTTGGGAGCTCTCCCTGGCAGCATGCTTTCTGTGCGAGGCCATGACAGCTCCATCCCACCTCAACCCATCACCCTGGAATCCCACTGGGAACGGCATTTTCCTGATGAAGGGCATTTTCAACAGCTGGATGAGAAATACACCCACACATCTTTAGGATAAATTCTGTCTTTCCAGGGAAATTAATTTTTAAACATCCTTGCTGATAAACGAGGGGTATTTGAAGGCCTGTCTTTTTGTTATGTGTTTGCACACAAGCTCCTGATTCATGGCTGGGCCTGAAAGCTGCTGCAAGATCATAATAAATAATCCATGGGCTGGGTAAAGTCTGAGGATCCACGTTTGCTTCCTGATTTAAAGTGCCAAGGTCACCTGGAAGGCAGCGTACACTTCCCTGTGCAACTTCCCTGAGTGCTTCCTCCGGATTCACAGGCCGCCTTGGTCAGGAAGTAGGAAACCTGTAGATTACATTAGATGCACCTTCAATGTCTCAGCTGTGCAATGTACGTGATATTTTGTTATATATTATAAAATTTACCAATTTCTCCAGCACTCTTCAAGAATCTCAGTGGAGAAGCATGTTTCAAAACACTGAAGTTGGGCCATTCTGAGGTTTCACGCAGAAAGTGCTTTAAAATACTGAAAATAATGATCTTGTCTCATCAGAAGCAGGCAGAGGCGTTAAGCTGTAGGTATATTCCTCACCTGCACATATATCTCAGCTGCAGCTGAGCCCTCTCCGCTTCTCACCTTCCCTGCAGCAAATGGCAATCCCAACTTCCCACCTCCCTGAGACGTTCTTACTGCCTCTTTTCAGCTTTTAAATCACCAGCCACACCTCAGGGCTGCCTTCCCACTCTGCTTTCTTTTTGAATGAAGTTTCTTATCAGAGCTGTGTTAATCAAAGGCAAAGCTGGGGGGGAGAAGGAGGTAAAGGAATGATGATCAAATAGAACGGTGCTGGGATGTTACTAATTAAGTAAATCTCAAGATTACACAAGCTGCTCTTCCAGTTTTCTTAGGGATGGAAATGCCTTTATGAATCACCATCAATTTTCATTGTCAGCTGCCACATGTGATGTCAGAGAGCAGGAGCAGCAGCTTCCCTACAGCACAGTAGATGAGTGTTCCCAGTTCTTTTTCCATGGCCCCCGTGCAGAGCAGGGCTAGGCCAGGAGCTCAGCTCTCCTTTGGCCCAACTGTGTTCTGATCACCCAAACTCACTCCCACTGAAAAAAAAAAGGTTTTTTTTTTCCTCCCCTCCTTGCTGTGCAATCAACATGAAATTATTTTAAATCATTAAAACACCCTTACTCTGGATAAAATCCTATGCTGATAGAAGGTACTTTTGTGACATGCAAATACCTTCATTTCAAATGGCTAGAAACTTTGCAAAATATCCCAATGCAACTTGTGCTAAATCTTAATTTATTTTTAAAGAAGAATACATTGTGGAAGGGGACTAGGGGATTGAGTTAATACCAAGTGATTGAGTTACTGGGAGCTGAACCAGAACTAATTGTTATGCTTGTGGAGGCTCTGGATGTTCTGCTAAGCTGTTGTCTCCTGCCATGGAAAATACAGTCTAATCCCTGGAAAACCCTCTTGCTTGTCATCCAAATGGTGTGTTCCCATTAAGTCAGGTGTTTGTAGGTGTCCCTGATGTGATTCTTCTGCTGGTTTCCACTGTGTCTCATCCAAAGATCTGATGTCTCTGGGTATTGCAAAGGCTTAATGTTATAACATCAAACTCTGCTTCCTATAGAGCTTTGTCATTAAAACCACCTGAGAGGGGAAAATACTGTATTTGGTTAGAGCAAATTATGTGGATTGCTGTACTAAAAATTGAGGAAGTATAGAAAAAATATGTCACTCCTAGAAATGAGAATAAGGCCTTTTTCCTTCATAAGCTGCTCTACAAAATGCCTTTAAATTCACATTCACATAGCGTTTCTCTGTGGACACAAGATAGCACAGCTCAGTGCAGTGCAGCACCACCAGCCAGAGAATCCAGTCCCTGCTCTTATTTTAAACAGAAAACTGTTTTTATGAATGAACAGAATGCTTTGTGAAACTGAATACTATTTAGTTTAATATCATTTATCATGTATATATTTAAAATATGTATAGAGAGCTATGCATTGCAATTGAAGTTTGTTTGTATTCTGTGTAATTATAACTTACACCAATCTACTCATTCCATAACTTTTCCTTCCTGCACTTTGGAAGGGTTTTTGATAATTCAGTCTGGTTGCAGAAGTACTTGTGTAGAACATGTTTTGTCAGTGCCTTGGCTCTCAGAGTCCTTAGCAGTGACATTTTAATGGTGTTTGGACTGGGTAGGGATTAATGGTTCATGTTGGACTCTTCCCTGTACATTCTGGCACATCATTTGCCATCTGGCTGGCTGATAAGAGCTACTCTGAGCTGGGCAGTTCATCTCCTTTCATTGCCTGTGGCAAAGCAGTGATAGTCTTGGATAAATTCTTTACATAGGAGCAAAGAATGTAGGGCATTTATAAGCACGATGAAGGAGTATTAAAATACACAGGTTTAATAGCCATGGCCTTACATTTTAATGACAGGTTCTCTATCAAATCTCTGTTCATCTTTCTTGAACAATGTAAACAACTTCCCTCCTTCATTTCAGGAGACACCATTCGTCCACCGCAGTCACCTTCCTTGATTTGTGTTGGACAGAAAGACAGAGACTGTCTGCCACACCAAGGCTATAAATTATGTCTTGTCTTATTTCCATTAAGCAAACAGAAGTCTCCTTAATTAATTCCATTGGATGAAGTCCATAGGAAATGTTCAGAGGATTCTGATAGAGCCACTAGTTAAGGTCCTAAAAAACCCCCTTCTTCTGATTACCTGTCCTTGAAGGATCAATCTTTCCATCTCAAAGACACAGCTTTTGGGATGAAGCCTCATGTGACCTCCTAGCTGCAGCTATAGCTTGCACAGAGAAAACAGTTACAATTTTAGAAAAATTACAGCTTTTAAAACTCTTTCAAGACAATTCTCCCCAGGCAACTGTCAGCAGATCCATTCTGGGCATGGAGATACTACCTTTATTTATAATACAAGTTATTTTTCCTTGACCTGGGACAGTATTTAACCCAGATGTAACATCAGTTCAGAAGTATGGATGTGTTCACAAAGCAGTACCTGTCCTAACGTCATTCTTGAAGCAAACAAATCCAAAGCTGATATTCAGATATGATTCCAAACATTTATGGTGGCACATTTGTGAATGCCCTCATCCCTGGAAGTGTCCAAGGCCAGGTTGGACAGGGCTTGGAGCAAGCTGGGATAGTGGAAGGTGTTCCTGCCCATAGCAGGAGTTGGAACAAGATGAGGTTCCCTTCCAACCCAAACCATTCTGGGATTCTATGATTTTTAGGAGAGAGGATTAAAGTCTGATCCTTTTGACTTTGCATGTGTGCTCGAGAGCTCCTGATCAAGAATAAGCCTTTTAAAAATTCTCTAGTTTGTGGCTTTCCTATAGAACTTGAAATTTTGTTACTGGTTTCTTAGGACTGGAAGCCTAGTTAAAATTAAAAGCTTTTCAGCTATATTAATTTATGGTTGCTGGGCAGTGATATTTGCAAATATATTCTAGTTGTACATTACAAAAACGCTGACTCGTTTCATACACCTGTTATGTCTTTCTTGCTTTCATAAGGACAATAGTTTCTTTGGCTGAAACATCCTGTTCAGAGGGTTACAATAAAACACTTTGCACTTGAATTGTTTGCCTTCCTGACCCCTCAGCTTTCTGCCAGCTTCTGACTGTGCACGCAAGTAAGAGCTTTGTACTATTTGTCCTTGGGGCTGCATTCACTAAGTGTTCACTGGCTGTACTGGAGCCTGGTAGCTCCCAGTTTGCTTTTTCTTCTTTTTAATTTTCTCCCTCTGAAGCTGCATCATTACTTCCACTCATGGTCCTAGTGAAAAATCAGAATGTTAATTAAGAGCGGTAACAGTGGGGAATCTCTGGAAAACAAACGAACAGAGATCTGATTGTCTCTATCCCAAAGAAGAGCTGTGCTGGGTCATGACAGAGGAGGAAAGGGAGAGGTGTAAATCCTCTTGTGATGAAGCATCAGGGATTGCTGTTAGGCCACCACAGCTGGAAGAGGCTGCTCCTTGGCAACAGTGTGTTGTTCTTCAGCCTCCTGCATCCCTGCTGTGGTCATTAAGGGATGGCTGTAATTAAGAACACCAGAACACAGCATCAGCAGTAGGCTGAGACACCAACAGCCCGGGGGACAGGCCTGCTGCCACACATCCCGTGGCTGTGAGGGATACACTTCCTGTCCTCCCTGCTCCGAGACAGGTGAGCTTTTAAAATAACATAAAGGGTGACCATGTAGGGATTTAGCTGCTCTGCTGGGAAAGTAAAAGAGAATGAAGCATCCTGTTCTATCATCAGCACAGAAAATGTTCCAGAAAATGACTGAAAATTTATACTGAGAGGTCCATAGCTCCTGTGGCAAGGCTTTTTTTTTCAAAGAGAACTCTTATTTCTGCTTTTACAGAAGAACCCAACAACCTTCAGTTTTACTTTTTTATTTAATACTAACATCATAAGCTATGAGGACAAAATTATTTAAGAGTTGGAATGTGCATTTGTAATCTCTACACAAGCAGAATAGATTTGATGTCACTTTAACTCTGCGGATGTGTTCCAGCCGTAGTAATGTTATGAGTAATTTAATTTTAAAAAGAGAAGAAAAATGTAGAAGAACCTTTATGTCCCATGAAAGGAAAGCTGTTCCCACTGTATATCCCTGCTAGCACAAAGGCAGGTTAATGAGAACCCTGCCTTGAGGGTTGGTTTTCTGATGAGTACAGGAGTAAGCCAAAGATGAACTGTGCTGTTTCTTGATCAAGAGAAATGAATTAATCTTCAACCTCATAATTTATTCCAAAGAACACAGAAATTTATTGTAACTGTGTGCTCACTCTGTATTATGCTGCAGCTTGACAGTGTCTGAAAAAATAACCTTCTGATACACAGATCCTCTTTGATTTCACCATTGTCAGGAGGACATTCAGCACTGGGGGCAGGGTTGTGTTTAACATTTGGGGCGACAAATCATTGGTATGATTTGTTTCCAGAAGCATTGGTGAGTGCCACACCCAGCCTGTCACAGGTTGTAGGTTTTGATAGGGCTGAGGAAACTTCCATGGAAATGAGGTCTTTCAACTGAAGGTCGAGTTTGTGTTGAAATTATTTCTTTCACATAACTCACAGTACCTTGCACTTCTGTAACATTTTCTGTTTGAAGACCTCAGAACTATATGTAAATTAATTCTGCAGCATAGAAATGCATAGGAGAAGATAACTATTTAATATTTATGTTTCACTTTTCAGTGGTGTTTGTTTCCACAGCTGAGTAGACTGCATGGAGAGAGCTGTCTGACCTGGTCGACACCACTGAAGTGCAAGGACTGGCATTGCTGACAGAAATGAAGTTTTCCAGCTCTTGAATCTAGAGAGAACATGGTGAAAGGAAGATGAGGGCAGTCTGCACTCATCAGAATTTTTGGGGGATTTCTGCAAGTGCAGCATATGGTGTGTGTCTGATGCGGGGGATGATCACGATACCTGGGATGGAGTAAAGAGAAGGAGCTGCAGCACAAAGCAGATAATGTGAATGCTATTTAAGGGCAGGCTACAGAATTACCTGTGATTTTTAGCTGAACTACTTCAACCCAAGTGCTCCCTCATGAGATCTGTGTGGGGGTGGATCTTCAGTGCCTACCTCTCCTGCTTGGTGCAAGGAGGTAACTCTCTGTGCCTGCTCTCCTTAGAGCCTGGAAGAGGCTAGGGCTCACCAGAAGAGATATGGGGAACAGGGGCTGTGTAAGGAATACGAGAAGAACTTTATTTTACTCCCTATTGCAGCAGGATTCGCTTTAATGGTTGGGTAAAAGGAGAGCCAGGGCAGCTGAGGCTGCTCTGTGTGCACGCTGCCTTTGAAAACAGAGCACGTCGCTGTTTCCAGCTCCTGTTTCATATTCTGCTGGGAGCTTCTGGTTGCAATGCTAATTTGAGCAAATCTCTGACAATTTAAGGGGGAGAGGTTCATGTATAATATCTGTAGTATGGCCTGTTTATACTAAGGAAATCATCATCATTAAAATAAAAGGACACGAGTAATTGCAAGTTTCTCCTTAACAAGAATATTCAATTGAAATACAAGTAAACAGGAACAAAGTGGTCTTATTTTAGAGCTAGTCAGTGCATATTTTTATTTAATCAGGAATCACTAATTGCACAGAAGCAACCTCAAGTTGCAACACCTTGTAATACAGGCACAGAGCATCTTCATAATGAAAATGCAGTGCACTTTGAAGATATGCACGAGTGCAAACAGGATGAGCACTGGAAGGGTTATAGAAGGTAGAGCAGCACAGGGGGAAAGTGTAAAGGAACACATTTGGAGTGGGAAATGCTTTTCCTGCAGCACCAGTGTCCCTTCCAGAATCTGAATTACTGTTCAGCCTTGAGAGGGGACAAAAAGGCTGGAAAGATTTAAAATTTCAGTGTAATGGCTGCCAGTGGGAATGGACTAGATGCAACAAGAGTATTTGACACACATACAATGTCATCTGCTCTCCTGAGGACTGCAAATTCCACCATAATGTCATGCATCTGACTTTCTGGCTCCATCCTTTTAGCACAGAGAGGGAGAAACACGACAGGCTGCCTCGTGTTACACTGGAGTATTAATAGTGCTGGTGGCTGCCCAGACACTGCAGGGAAATGCCCAGCTTCTTTCTTTAAATATATATTCACAGCACTCACAGAATGACTGGGTTGGAAGAGACCTTCAAGATCATCGAGTCCAACCCAGCCCCAACACCTCAACTAAACCCTGGCACCAAGTGCCATATCCAGTCTTTTTTTAAACACATCCAGGGATTGTGACTCCACCACCCCCCTGGGCAGACCATTCCAGAACTTTATGACTCTTTCCATGAAAAACTTTTTCCTAATATCCAACCTATATTTCCCTTGGTGCAGCTTGAGGCTGTGTCCTCTGGTTCTGTCAGTGCTGCCTGGTGAAAGAGACCAACCCCACCTGAGCACAGCCACCTTTCAGGAAGTTGTAGAGAGTGATAAGGTCACCTCTGAGTCTCCTTTTCTCCAGGCTAAACAACCCCAGCTCCCTCAGTCGTTCCTCACAGGGCTTGTGTTCCAAGCCCCTCACCAACCTAGCTGCCCTCCTCTAGATGCACTCAAGCGCATGTATCTGTGCATTTCATTGTGCCCTTCTTACATGTTGTACGTACCAGCATAGTCAGGAGAGGAAGTTAAACAATAAACTCCGTTTTTATTAAGATGAAATACTCTATGTTGACCCTCACATGAAGGTCTCAGTTATTTTACTGTCACACATAAAATGAAGAGTGTGCAGCGTGGTGATATGTAAATGTTGGTGGTGCCGAGACAATTGCTGGTGTGTGATGGCCTTGTGTGCTTTGTTCCAGCTTTAAAGCTCTGCAGCCATCCATCCCTACCAGTCAACAGCAAGTTCCTACTCTTGTCAGAGTTAAAGGCATATTTACCTTTGAACTTGGTTGGAACAAGAACTGGCCCAGTGTGGAGCTGTGGGAAATAATTGACTGCAGGAGCATTTACTTCATTCATCTCTGAGTTGATTTGAACCAAATTACTCAGGTAATTGCAGCATGTTTTACTTACAGTTTTACAATTTTATATACCATGTAGGTCTCCAATATTAGGAATGTTATGTATTTAGGGAAAAGAGAAAAAGACATTAGTTGTTTTCTACCATGTTCACATAATACACTCAGACCAAAAAGTCACACAGCCACTCCAAAAAATAGAGAATGCATTCAGCTTTTGTCAGTTCTGGTAGGCGCTAGAGTAAACAAAACAGATGTTAATTTTTTATCAGTCCACTTTGTATTGCTGAGGCCCAAAGTTCTAAAAAGAAACAGAATGTTGTCCTGCTTTTTCCCCAAAACTGATAATCCCTCTTCCTCTCTTGAAGATGAAGAGAGAAAATTCAAGGGATGAAGAATTCATCTCTTGAATTTTTGTCTCTTGCTCATTTATGTCTTGTCTTCTCAATGTCCTTTCCTCAGTAATTTCCATTGCCTGCTTTTATGCCACTTGGCAAACCCCAAGGTGATAAATTACCAACTCTTCAGTAGAGAGAACAATATCCAGTGCCTTCACCTTGTGATGCTTTTGTGGGATGCCTTATCTTTCCTTCTGCATATACATGAAGGACATCTGCATGTGCTTGATGGGAAAGGGGAAATGGCAGAACCATTTATAAACTCCAGTTTAAAATCTGTAAGTGAAACCTGAATCCCTCTTGAGTTTGTAGTCACTTCCTTTTTATGAGTGAATCAGGATTATGCCCTGTTGTTATTTGGAATTCTACTGTAGTTACTTTTCTGTAAATTTTCCTCAGTATAATCTCTGATCCCATCACCAAGATGAATGACTGTAGCCTTGCAGCAACGTGGAGAGATTTATAGGCCTCATTTTGCAGCCTAAGAAGCTGAGGCTCAAAAAGGCCACATCACTGATTTGAGTTACAAAGGAAGAATGGAGCAAAACTGTGAATTAAATTGGGATCATCCAAGTCCTGTATTAACATTTTTACCCTAAAGCTGTTCTGTTGTGAAGAAAAGAAGAATATGACTTATGCATGTAACATGTCTTCTCAGTATGACAATTTAGAAGAGGACCACCTTATGAATATGGTTAACCATATGATCAACTATATTATCTTAGGGAGGAAATATCCAGAAAGATTATTATCATTTAGATAAGATTAAAAATATGAGCTTTTAAAGTCTCAATAGAGGCGGATGGCCAAAATAACTGTCTGGCTGCCAGGTATTGCTGTGCAGGTATCTTCCTATATTTCCTAGCTACCTCTTTGAAAAATTAAATGTTGGGACTGGGAAACTGTATATTTGGGGAAAGAATAGGTAATGGCATGGTCATAGTGAAAAGTCTGGTGAAGCAAATGAAAGAAGAAACATTCTCCATCTTTCCAGGAATTTGAACTTTGGAATTAAGAAGCCAAGCCAAAACAGGAAAAAAAAATCCAAAACCTGCAGTAACTTTGGAAGGTTGATGGGACAAGCATTTCAAGACACACCTCAGTTAGACACAAATTTACAGAGTTCTGCAGATTAGGGTAAAATGGGAACAAAGTGGATGTATTCTATAGTCACCTGTAATTCTGTTAATAACAAAGAAAGGACAGAGTTTTTTAGGAGGATCTGGATCTGTTTCTATGAAATTAGAAATATGACAGACATTACATGTTAGCACTGTTTCTGTAGTTCTGCAAATGCAGCTGAAGAAACAAAGGGCTGGGAAGAGCAACCCCTACAGCCCTACATGCTTTTTATCACCCCTTGCACCACTGCAGTTATGTGCTGGGACATACTTAATGCACAATGAAATCACCTAACCCAGGAATCAACTTTCTGAGGAGTTTTTCTTGTTTTCAACCTGAATCATTCAGCAGGCTGATTTTGCATGGGAATGGGCAGGGACTGGTGATTGTTGCACCTACTTTTGCTAGTACAGACAACAGATGATGGGCCATGGGGTGAGGATTGCAATGCTATGTGCAGTGATACAGAGATGTATCCTCTCACTGGGGCATTAGGAGAGACCACAGAAAGTGGCTCATGGGCTTGCCTGAGACAGCATTTTCTGTTCTCAGTTGTCTGAGAGGGACCAGTGCCCTAAGGGCACTATATAAACAGGCCTGGGGTTGTTAAATATGTACCCCAGATATTAGGATTTACTTTACCTTTGAGTAGTAAGTACCCAAAAATCTGTACACAGACTACTGTAAACATAAACACCTGATAAAACACTGTCAGGAATATTGGGAAACAAACAGCCAGGCACAATAATATCCATTTCAAGTACATGCTGAGGAGGAGTTTACTCTTTCAAGGCCCAGCATTTTTGGTATCAAATAGAATTTGTGCCTTAAAGAGACACCCAGAATTTCTGTTCTGGTTTCCTGGGTACTTTCAAGGTGTGGAAAGGAACAGTTTTGTGAGAACTTGCAGAGATCTCCAGGGACTGACTTTCCAGGGGAATGGTACAGCTGTACCATGCAGCCCTTTTTATCTCTTCTGAAGATGCCTGCAGTTAGGTAGATGCAGCTTGGATTTTGGCAATTTTTTGTGGATCAACATACTCATTTTTTAAGCACTCAAGATACAGCAGTGATTAATGTTGAACCTGTCACCTACAAGTGACACAATCTACTGCCAATGCATCAATCATGATGGCAAATAAGGTATTTGCAGGACAAAGAACCCCCATTTAGAGATATGAGAGGAGACAGCCTGTATGATTTTTTAAAATTTAGGCTCAGATTCCTTTCTGGCTCAGTACGTTTGCTGCATATTGATTTTCCTGGAGTTATATAAGGCCTAAGCTCAGCCCTTTGTCACCAAAAGCAGCACAGCTGTTTCCAGGACCACGAGTCGTGTGTGACTTCTCTTTTTAACTTCCCACTGGCTTTTTAAAAATACACTTTCAATCAGTTTTGCTTTTCAATACAAAGAGAAAAAGCAGTAAGTTTTCCCAAGAGAGATTTGGAGATTTGGGCAAAACATTAAGTCTTCATATGCTGAGAAAGTTGTGCTGAGAAGTTGTGTTAAACTCTGGTATTGACCTGATGTTCTAGAATATGGAAGATGTACATCTGATTACATACATCTGAAGTTCATATTGAAGGTACTAGAATTGTCTTATTTAAGCAATAGTGAAACAAATTAATGTTAGCAGCAGTGGGAAAACATAGGCTACACTCTCACTTTTTGGGAACTGTGTTCATTTATAGTCAATTAAATATTAAGGCCTATGAAAGTGGGTAAGCCAAAAAACAATAAACACAGGTAGAGGGTGCAACTGAAATACTCATTTAAGTACCTTGTGTAATCCCAGCTGGATCAGCAAAACAACCACTGATGACTAAACCCAGCTTTTCCTTGGCCTCTCTGTGGTGTTTCAGAACTGTAACAACCTGGTCTCCATGTACTTGCTTTTGAACCTTGTTTTGTTTTGCCCTGACTTTCTGTGCCAGGTTTCTAGCCTGGGCCGGCTGTGCCTCCCAAGGGAGCTCTGTGCTCTCCTGCAGTAACGTCCTCTCATTGCTCTCCTGGGTCTCTGCCATGATCCCAAGAGGAGCAGTTGGGCACGTGTGTATTGTCCTGTTTGTGATCACAGCATCTCCCAGCTGAGCCTGACCTCTGCATTACACACAGAGTGTGGAGAATTCCTGCACATTGCCCCAAAACACCTGGCAATCCGTGCCATGCCTGGGGAATTTCAGGAGTTAAGTTTTAGGGGTTGAAGTTCGGTCTATTTACTGTCAGGCTTATCAAGTCAGGAATTTATGGCACCTCTCCTCAATCCAACTCACTCTTGTGTATTTAAAGAAGCCACTGCAGTGCTTTGGGTGGCTTCCCACATGTGGTTCCAGCAAGCAGGTACTGGATTTGTCTCAGGAGCAATACTGGGAATCAGGTAACCTGTGTAAAGCACTCTGAAGAGCAAGAGCACCCCAGTTTAGGAAAAATTACTTCATGGAAAGGCTGATGAAGCATTGGAACAGGCTGCCCAGGGAAGTGGTGGAGTCACTGTCCCAGTAGAGAGTTCAGAACACGTGTGAACGTGGCACGCAGGGGCATGGGTTAGTGGTGGTCTTGTGCTGGGGAATGACGATCTTAAAAGGATTTTTCAGCCTGAAGGATTCTGTGAGTCTAAGTTCTGGGTCTGTGTGGGATGGTGGCTTTACAGCAGTTTAGACTGGATTTGCTGAAGTCACATTACTGATTAGATGATATACAAATTTCATATCCTATTACATTTGTATGATAAATTTATAAACTCCTTATATTTGCATTCATCTCCTGTTTTATGAGCTGAGAAGCAACAAGCAACCTACTGGCTGCTGTGTCCAAGATCAAATATAAAAATACAGTGAGAGTTAATGAACAAAACCTCCAAACATTTCTAGAGTTTTATGCACATCACACACTTGCATAAATTTCAACAATAGAGTTGTTTTCAGTAAAAATAATGGCAGAGGCATGACAGTGCAAGAAAGACTGAGACATAATTTGACAGTTTTTGTATATATTACAAATATCTCTGCTTTATTTCAAAGCTTTTCACTTTTGTGTTTGAAATCTGGCAAGAATCTCAAAAATCTGATGCAAGGTTTTTAAGATGGATTTTTCCAAGGCGAAAACCAGTGGACCAATTTCATACCACCAGCACAGTTTAGGTAAATTCATGCATTTAAGAAGGCAGACACTAAGTTTTAAGTTGATTTGTACCTGTGCACCCAGGAATACACACAAGAACACAAATATATTTTTATTTCTGTATATATGTGTGTGTGTGTGTATTTACACATATATACCCATGTGTCTAAATTTTATCCAAGCCCAAACCAGGACACTGTGAGCTGTACAGAGACATAGATTAGTGCATAGGTGGGAGGTATATCCAAGTTCCCTCCCTTGGGGAAGGAGTAGCCACAAGCACAAGTCAGGGCAGGATCAAGCCCTGCCTCTGTCTTTTATAAAGCAATGCTGCTTCTTAGCAACTATTTTCTGCCTGGATGGAAGCAGGAACATTGCAAATCATAAACAAATATGTAGGTCCAGGAAGAGGCCAAGTTAAATAAGGTATTCTTTACCCTAACTCTGTCTGCTTCTCTTTTTTTCATGGTAAAAATTTCCATGAAAAATAAGAGGGAGTGTAGGATGCAGAGCCCTATAAGAAGGGATTTAAAAAGAAATAAATAGGAAATAATATGATGCACAGGAAGAGTTCAGCCACTATAGGAAACAAATAAGATCTGGAGAGGAGGTAAAAATAATTTAATTCAGTCTTTTAGAGCCAAAATTTAAGTTAATTTAAAATTTTCCTTTTTTTTTTCTCCATGGGGGGAACTACAAATACATGTTATTTCTTCCACTTAATGTGGAATGGAGAGGCCTAGGATATATTTTTCAATATCTATATTATATATATACATTTATTTCATAATACATCTCCATAAGAGTATATTTCAATATCTTTATTTACAGGTATTTTTGTTCATGTCAGTCAGGTGTTCTCATGTACTGAAATGTCATTAATGCCCAAGGATGAGCTTCTAACAGAGCCACAGCTAGCAGCCTGGAGAGCTATTGCAGTTGCTCACTGACATACCATCTGCTGCCTGGCAAACTGCTGAAAGCCCAATTTCCAGAGATTGTTGTATCCCTAGAAATGCAGTTGGCACTCAGACATCACATTTTCAAAGGAAAATCTAATGAAAAGAAAATGAGGTGCCTAAATCTCAGAGCAATTGGATGCTGAATCTATGAAGGTACTTTGGAAAATCCCATTAGGCATCTAACTGACATCCCAGTCTCTTTGAGTGCAATATACCTCATCATGGCCCAGTATCCATGTAAAGTAGCAGAAATTCTCCCCAGATGATGAACAAGACAGCGAAGCCCCACTATTTGCATATCCTGATCTGGAAATTTTAGGGCAAAGAGACTGAACAATGTGCCTTTTGCAAGGAAAAAGGCTGATGGATAACTTGTGAAAAATAGAGCCCTTTCATAAGCACCTGAAGATTTTCCTTTTGTTCAAGGCTTAAATACTTCCAAACACCTGGTATTAAGGATTTAATTGTAAATAAATCAACTTTGAATGCTAAAATTGTGGCTTTGCTTTGAAAATCACATCAATAGAATCACAAAATTACAAACTGGTTTGGGTTGGAAGGGATCTTAAAGATCACCTCACCCAACTCCCCTGCTTTCCACTATCTCAGGTTGCTCTAAGCCCTGTCCAGCCTGGCCTTGGACACTGCTAGGGATCCAGGGGCAGCCACAGCTTCTGTGGGCACCCTGTGCCAGGGCCTGCCCACCCTCACAGCAGAGAAAAGGGAATGGACTCATTTGCTGTACAATTCCAGTAACAAAAATGAAAAGATAAGTTGTCTTTTTATTTCCCTTTATGTGCCTCAGGGATGATTTCCCTTACGGTTTGGTCACAGGTAACCTGCACATGATGAGCCCAGTGATGTGAGGTGCCCAGACATCCTAATTCCCAAAGCAGGAGGAGCTCAGCAGAGCAGGCCTTGCAGCAATCCATGAGCTGGCAGATGAGATCAGGTAACTGAATCCTCAGATCTTCCTGATGCTCTGACCCTGCCCATTCCCCAGCAGGTTTGTGTGTCTGATTACCTCTGCACAGTCTTGTTCATGCAAAGTAAACACAACCAGGTTGGCTACTCCAGCTACAGCAAGAACAGGGAAAGGGAAACAGCAAAGGTACCTGGCAAATGGACAAGAACAAACAGGAAATTTTGCAGAGAAGCTTTTGGAAATCACTGAAATTTTAGGAGTTGGGTGATGATTTTCCTGTAAAACAGCAGGGAATGGAAAACATTTGGAATTCTTAATATAATGACAGTGCTTTTTAACTTCCACTAAGAACAGAGTGACACATTAATATGTTTAAGGCATTTTTTGTTTGTAGCATTGCTGTAGCATTTCCAACTTTGCAACTGTCCTGCTCTGGCCCTGAGGGCTGCTCTTGTACAAACCCATGTTGACATAATCACTAATCTTTGGAGGGCTTTGAGCAAGGAAATGATCTGTAAGCTGGAGGCATGTCTGCAGAAAGCAGTCTGCGGACATGATGCCATCAGAAGCAATAAGCAATACAAAAACACATCTATATTTGCTGGTTATCTTCCTGTTTTGAACTAATGATATCAAATGTTGTAAAAACCTTGATGAATTTGTGATGTTATTTTTAAGGTAAGTTGGTTTTGTCACTAAATATCAAGTGGGCTTTGATTAGTGGCAGTTCAGTGCTATCAGTTCCGTTTAGGAGACATGGAACACTGCCAGACTTTATGATGATGCTCCTGATACCACCGCCCCTAAAATATAAATTTAAAACAATTCTGGTTCAAAGAGAGACATCTGTTTTCTGGGAAACATCTCTTCAGGGAGAAATCACACTGTTGAGTGAAAGGGAGAGATGGTGTCTGGATTGCTGACGGTGACAGCAGCTTTCAGTTTCCCACCATGAGATTGATGCTATCCTAGAGTCTGAAAACGGCTGGCAAAAGACTTCTGGCTGACTGGAGGAGACTGTCACACAAATGCCTGGGGGAAGATGCTGTAGTCACTCAGGCATAGTGTCTGGGGTTGAGAAGGAAGTGAGTTTTTCGGGAATTTGTAGCCAAAACCAATCAGCGGACAGATGTGAATATTGGCACCTGATGTGGCCACTGAGGACATGGATACGGCTCTGAGAACACAGGGGGTTAAAAGCAGAGAACTCAGCGAGGGAAGCTCTCTTGGTTCCGGTGGCTGAGGAGTGAAGAGCTCTGAACCTCCCCTGCCCGGCCGCGGCCTGGGGCGGGAGGGGAAGCCATGCGGCCTGGGCTGAGGTAGGCCGGAGCCCCTGCGGGATGGAGGGGTGGAGGGACACTGAGATCGGGCAGCACCCCCACCAGGGGCCACCAGGGAGAGAGAGAGTGAGAGAGAGAGAGAGAGTGAGGGGGGAGAGAGAGAGAGACAGACAGACAGACAGACAGACTGTGCCTAAGACTGTGCCACCATGAAAGCTGATATCATGTGCTGGCAGCACGGCCGGGAAGGAGAAGCGGGGAGTGCGGCGAGAAGGTGCCCAGCAGTGGGAGTTCTGGGCAGGCAGAGCCCGAGATTTTAACCCTTCTCTGGGACAATGAAAACTTTACAGAACACTAATCCTCCTTTATCTGAACGAGAAGAGAGACAGACATGAAACAGAAGGAAATGGGTGCGGTGAAGGTTTGAGCAAGCGAAAGATGTCAGAAGAAGTTGAGAAGACTCCTGGGTGGGAGGAGATGGTGGAGTGGCCTTTGGCTGGACTTTTCTCTTGTATAGCCATGGACGGAACCATTTTTTTTCCTGTAACACAGAGACTGCATTTAGGGGGAGGCAATGTCTTGGAGCTGAGAGAGTGCAGTGAGGGAGTGAAGTGAACAGAGAAGGATGAGGAGGGTGTGGTGGTGCCCTCTGTCTTCAGGGAAGAAGAAGATCTCTGTCCTTGAGACCCCTCGGCCCCAGGGGGTGAATTTGGGGCGGACTGGTGTCCCGAAAGTGAGAGACTGTTGCTTTCTTGGAACTGGGCAGAGCATCCTTAAAAGGGGAACCCTAGAAGCAGTTCTGGCCCACACACAGTGGTGAGAGCACTGGGCATGGGAGGAGGCTGTCACGATGGCAGATTCCGGGCAGTGCCATGTGAGACATGGAAACACAAGAGGTCTCAACTGTGTTTCCTGGGGAAGACTATGGTACAAGAGACAGACTCCTCTCTCCCTTCATGAACTGGGAATTGATTATCTGAGGGGTGGTAACTTGATTAAGAATCCAAGGTTTTTTCCTATTGTGTTCTGTTGGAAATTGGGTAGGGGGAGGAGGAATGTTTTGGAAGAATTTCATTTTGAATTTTGTATGTGTATTCTTTCTATTATAGTTGTAGATTAATAAAGTTTTTTTTTTCTTAAGCTTGAGCCTACTTTGCTCTATTTCTGGTCACATCTCACAACAACCACTAGGGAAAATATACTTTCATGGGGGCACTGGCATTGCACCAGCATCAAACCATGACACATAGTAAGTCCCTCTCTAAGACAACTGATCTTGGCATGTGCAAACAGAGCAAACCTGAGAGTAACTACGCTCAGAGTCAAAATTTGAAATTGTATCAATTAACTTGAGCTGCATTTTCATCAATGTTTATCAAGGGAAATTATTCCCTAGTGAAAGACAACATCAGGTACAGGGTGTGCCGGAGATCACCACCAAAACTGAATATTTATGAAAATTTAATGGGGCTTGTAGATTATAACTGATGTCTTTCAAGGCTGAGTACCATGGAATACACAGGGAAGTCATGTGATGGAAAATGAAGTGTACAACCCCAGTCCATGTGAGCTGATGGAGGCCAGATGGCAAAATTTAATGTCAGCCTTCTTGTGTGTTATACTATAATTGCAATTAGTAGTTCTGTGTACAGCAAGTCTTTTAGCAATTAGCTTGTTCTGCTTGAGCTTGGGATCGGGGATGTAGCTCAGATATAACTGGTGAGCAGGAAAAGGTCTCCTAGGTTCAAAAGCAATGTGAGAATCAACTCACATACCTTGTCCATGGAAAACAGCACAGAATCCCAGAATCATTCAGGTTGGAAAAGACCTCTAAAGTTATCAAGTCCAATCTGTGACTGATCCCTCACCATGTCACCCAGCCCAGAGCACTGAGTGCCACATCCAGACATTTCTTGTACACTTCCATGCTAATAAACTCTTGTACGAGTTCTTCCTGAGAACAAATGCAAAAATAAAATATTCTCCTAAGCACTAAAATCACCAGAGTAGCAGGACCTTGACCTTCAGCATGGTGACAGGCTGAGGGGAGCCACCCTTGACTGCCAAACGCCAACTGAGCTGCTTTGCCTCATATGTAAGGGGCATTGTGCAGCCCAAAAGCTAAACTTCATGGAAGCTGCTTAACCTGGATCACCTCATCCTTCCCAGTCAGGGCTTTGATGTTTAAATGCTCACCTACATGCTGCTTATCAGTGGGTCAATAGGCCACAGCCCAGCCACCCCAGGCTCAGACTGTGAAACCTAAATTTTTTCTGGGTTGGGAGGAAGAGCAAGACCTTCCTCACATCTCAGGACCAACATCCTTCATTTAAAGTTTACAAAGCCTTAATAAACCTTGCCCCATCTTTCCACAGAGGAGACAGCTATCAATCTGATCCCGTGAGTGCTGACATCTCAGAGATGTGAAGCAACTTGCCCAGATGAGCTGAATCCCTGGTTTAATCAGTAGGTAACATCCTCAACATGAGATGTTCGTTTTAAATATTAACACTTCACTATATGAAACCTGTCTCCAGCTGAAAATTAGGTTGTTTAATGAGGGAATAAATACAAGGAATCCCTTTGAAATGCAAAACTGCTTTAGGTTGTAGCAGAGTAAATATTAAAAGTGCTTCTGATGAGTAAAATTCAGGTGTTCCCTGCCTAAAACCGGATGCACAGCGGTTGATGGGCTTAATACAACACAGACAAAATGTAATGCAAAATAATAATCCAGCAGATTCCTCCAGAAAGGTACTTTGGCCCCTTACTCCAATTCTGTTTGTCTTTTTACAAATGTCATCTTATTTCTTTGCAAGTCCATTCATGCCAGAAGACAAGCTGGTTTATGCTAGTGAATTAGTTTGGTTTGATTTGACAGTGACATCTTTCCTCAGGTTAGTGTGGAGTTATTTCTGTAACATTTCAAAGTTGAAATTTATATTTTAATGTGGCAGTAGTATTTGACATACAGCAAGGTGCTAAAATAGGGCCTGGAAAATGTCAGCTATTACAGGCAATGCTTTATGGAAAGGGATTATTCACTTGCTTACTTCATTCCAATATTTACAGTTTGAACTGTCACCACTGTGCGGTTTAACTACCTCTCCCATAATTTAGATAATTTTACTTTTTTCAGAATTTGCTCTTATTTCATAGTGATAACAAATAGTGGCACTTCTATAAACAGCCATTATCTTTTTCCCTCTACAGATAATTTACATTGAAAAAAATATATGGAGAATTTGAAAAAAAGGGAATGTGGTTTCAGATGTTTCATGTTAACTCTTCCTTTATCCTTCCAGAGTTCATTTGGGGTCTTTGGCCACCTGGCAGCAGGCTGTGTCTAAAGAGCCACAGCAGAAGCTCTGACACCAGTGTTGGGCTGACCACCCTTCTCCTGGGAAGGGGGAAAAGACACAGCCCAGCTGGGGAGGACGAGTGCAGCCCTTGGCTCCTCTGCACACAACATCCATGGGCACAAAAATCATTGCCAGCCATAGGCAAGGGGAAAATCCAGAGCACTTTGCCCTCGCTTCACGTTTGGCTGAGATTGAGCTGATGAGGGTTGGGCATGGGTAGATCTTCCCTCATCACTGCTGCTCTCCACAACCTCCCAGCAATGTCACAGAATCCCAGAATGGTTTGGGTAGGAAGGGACCTTAAAGCCCATCCAGTCCTGGGATCCAGTCCATGCTCCCTGCCATGACCAGAGACATCTTCCACTAGCCCAGGTTGCTCCAAGCCCCATCCAGCTTGGCCTGGGACACTTCCAGGGATGGGGCAGCCACAGCTTCCCTGGGCACCCTGTGCCAGGGTCTCACCAAACTCAGAGGGAAGAATTCCTTCCTCATATCCAATCTACCTCCTTCAGTTTAAAGTCTTTATCACTCATTCTATCAGTATCTGCCCCTGGAAAATGCAGATAAAAGTTCATATATAAAAATACATACAGCTGTAAAACCTGGTAGAGACCTTGAGTCATAATCTTGGTACTCACTTTCTCATCTAGAGCAAGTGGCAAATGCACTCTTTTGGTGGGTGGCAGACAGACCAGACAGCAATTACACTCCCCAGGCTCAGGCTGGTGGCTGGGGATTCAGTGGGAGACTGAATCTGGCTCCAGTGGGCTGTAGACTGCAAATATAGAACATTGCATGACCTTAACTTTGCTTTTTAAAAGAGGCTGCTGATACTGAGACTTACATAAGGAAATACATAAATTTACTGTTCAACATGGTAGATAGATGCCCTGTGGCAAACACATATTACAGAAGTAGAAAGTAATTAAGGTTACTTAATGCTGGGAAACTGAACACTGCTTGGATAATTTTGTCATTCCTAATGTATTAATCAAATCCATCTCAGCTATGTTTCCTTACTCACCGTCTTTATTAACAGAGCCTCATTTGCCCTTTCTTCTAAAATCAGTGTTTATATTCCACGCTTAATGCATTTTTTGTTTTAGTGAAGAACCTCAATCTTCATTTTGTTTTAATTAAGAACCACATGTACATTTCAGTGTTGAAATGAACATGGGATTTTTTTTTCTCTCTTTGTAGTTCCCAGTTATGGAAATTGTCCCACCAAAAAGCAGCTGGGCTTTAACATCCAATACACTTTTTCACTTGCAGAACCAGATCAATTAAAGAGACAAAGCATTTAATGTGGCTGGAGGCCCAGCTACTTTATTTTCAGTAGTGGAGGTTACTCATCCTTAAGCAGAACTGCAGGTTGCCCAGAGAAGCTGTGACAGCCCCTTGATCCCTGGAAGTGTCCAAGGCCAGGTTGGACAGGGCTTGCAGCAACCTGGGATAGTGGAAGATGTCCCTGCCCATGGCAGGGGGTGGGATGACATGACCTTCCAGCATAAACCACTCTATGACTCTATGATTTTCCAAAAAATCCAGATTCTGCATGAGTGTACAGCTCTTTTTTTAAGTATAAAAGAATTCAAAGCTTTTAGAATTGCTACTTCAGCACTTCATCAGTGATGACTGGTCACATCCAAAGGCCAAGCTCTGTTTCAGGGTTGGTGTAGATACAAAGGAATTATTCTACTAGAGATGAATGCTGCCAAGTTTTAGATAAGAAGGGAAGCAGTGGATGCCCCTTCACTTCACACCCAGCAGGTGGTAACAGCTTCAGCTTGGTCCCTGCTCTATGGAAGCCTCCAGAAAGGATTTCAGAGCTCATTGCAGGAACCCCAAAAAGCCCAGTCACAAGCAGGCTAATTCAGCTTTTTCAGCTCCTGTCCTTTCTTCTGGAAGATCCAAGGGAGCCAAACCACATCAGAAACCTCAGGAAGACTATGCAGAGCACAGGAAGACCTCTGAACCTTGACTGAGGTGGGCAAGCTTGTTTTTCAGGGAACTCTTTAGCCCTACATGAAGTATGGTTTGCAAAATATGGAAGCTGTAGCATAAGAGCTTAAAAAGTCCAGGTGACAGTGCTGCTGCAGTGCCCCACAGGTGCTGAAACAATCCAGAACAACTCAGAGAGTCCCTAAGCTTCGAGTACTGCAGGTTAGGACTGCTAAGAAGTCAAGGGCAGGAAACCCAGATGAGATCATAAATGCAAGTATGAAAGGAAAAAGATGAAAATGCTGAGCTGAATATATGTCCTTATGTTCATAAACACAGCACTGTCTCTATCTTGTGAAACATCTCTATTCTGTGTCTTGATTTTAACCTGAGGCTGTAACAGCTACTCAGGTTTTGCATCATTCATCAGATTTCATCTGAAAGCAGTTCTATCAGTTTATCTCTGCTGACTTCACTGGAATTATGTCTTTATCTCTCTCCTTCTCTCTAATAAGAGATTCCTGTATTTTCATTCTCTCCTTAAACAGTGAAAGAAATACCTTATTCTCTCTGTTCATATAAGCAGAGTCTCACTCTTCTAGGGCCAAATTCAGTTTTCACTAAGTCAACACAATGTTTTAAATTTATTTCTGTGGGAACTGATCAGACTTGCATAGCACACACTAAGTTGGGTATCACCTCATGGTATATACACTGTAAATTTTTGGGAGATGTCATGCATTTGGGCAGTTTGAAAGGTGAAGCTAAAACAAACCAGATTTAGTAGATAGAGTAAGAGTTTCTTACTCAAATTCAATTAAAATTATTTCACATGAGAACAGTCCAGCTCCAAATGATATCCAGGACATTTCAAAAAGTTAATGATACGCAGTCAGATCTCATATGACACTACAAGAAAGTGTGTGTGGGGGGGAAGGGAAGATAAAAAAGTTGTAAATATTTTCAAGACTGCAGCTGCTGAAGATGTAAGAAACATTATCTGTTAGCTCCTCAGTTGGGAGCATTCTCTTTAGTAAATGAGTGATATTTTCTGGATGTGCTTCTCTAAAGGAATTCTACCTCCATGTCTCTCCAGGAAATATTGGATAGCTTATGAATCTATGATGCAGCAGTAATTAATTGGAGACACTTAAAACCAAGAAATCCCTGGTGTGAGATAAGGGTTATTAATTTTTGTTTTTAAATCTTGGTAGGCTTTACATCCCTCTTGGGTGATGACAATTATTCATGACACTACATTTATGAAACTGAGAGCTTATATGAATATGTGAAAGTGCCACTAACCTCCTGAGACCAAACTAAGTATAAATTGAAAAATAAACTACTATAGTGTGTAAAGAATGAGTGATGAAGCATTACTGAATGTGCAGAAGTATTTTCTGATCACTGACTACCATGAAAAGAATTACTTAAGTCACTATAGCTCCACTGAACCCAGTGAAATATAGAGATGTAAGGGTTCTGATTATGTCTTGGGGCATCATTTCTGGAATATTTTCTTTTTGCATGACCCATTTTCAAATCCATATCCATTTTTATAATGACAGTGATGAGAAGATAACTAACAAGAGATGAAAAGATTTCTGAAGCAAGAAGGATGTTATGTGGTACACATAATTTCATTCCCAAGGTCAGAGGAGTGAGGTATCTAATTATTAATGACATTTTATGTTAATAAAACAGATCTATTACAGATTGGGTTACAAAGTTTTAGTTGAGTCCAGGCTATTTTATATTGATGAAGCAATATAAACTTGCTAGGTCTTTCTATCAGAGAAAAAGGAATCTGCCTTATTATGGCAACATTTTTTTTTTTCATTCCTTGAATGTGTTGAGGAGTTTACATTACAAGACAGCAACTCTGGGTAAACCTGAGCATATTTTATACACAAGGAGTATTAAGTGGCCTCTTGAGGAGGTCAAGTGATCCACCTGAAGATGAAGGGAACTTTATGTCTGCTTCTGACATAGGTCTCTGCACTTTCTTGTGGCAGAGCAGGTCTTTTCTAGGCAGGCTTTGTGGGGTAATTGAATTAAGAGAGCCTGTGATCAGCTGTGCTTCTATTTTTAAATTCCAAAACTTTGTAAGTACAATATTTTTCTTGTTTCTCACCACATACACACTAACAGGGCTGGGAGGCCTCATGACTGTTATGACAGCACAGTTTAGGAGAGGCATTTGTATTTGGAAAGACATGCTAAGTCCTTATCCTGTGAACTTCCTCAAGAGATTGTTTAGGAATAGTGAACCAGAGCAAAACCAACTCAGAAAGATATTTAACAGAAAAACATTGCCCAGTAGGACATAATGAACTGGACAAAGGAGTTTGAAATTTAACTTGAAGATTTAGCTTAAAGATATTTACCTAGTGACAAGGTTTTGTAATGTTTTCACTCCAAGGATAGTTAATCTGTAATGTAAATACTATCCATGTATTTGGGAAATAGTTGACCTGATTGAGAAGTGTGTATCCAATAGTGAGTACAGTGTACTAAGCCTCCTCTATTTACTCTGCTTTATTCAGCAGTAATTGTTAAATAAGTAATTTTTTTTCTGAAGTAACATTTTTTCTTCTACAAGGGTCCATAATTTTTAGCTGGTTTGGAAATTCTTGTACTGCATCATGAAGATTTTTGTAATTTTGACTTGTAAATCAGTAGAATCACAGATCACCATTAGTGCTACAACCTGAAGTTGTTGTGGGCAGACACATGCAGAACACAATGATTTAATTCTATATAGCATTCAGTGGTAAAGAATCATTGGTTTGAAGGATGACATTTTATTATTTTCATCTATAAACCTGTCAGTGCACACTCAGGTTTGGAATGGACAAAAAAACCATACAATTTGGGCTGGCAGGTAGACATGATTTCTGTTCTATTCCAGACAGAAAAGGATTTTTTCTCCCAAAAGGTTCAATAAAAAGGACAAGGGTTGAAGATGCTTGAAGGCACAACTCTTCCTGTTTCCCCACAGCCCTTCAGTGTGCTTCTTACATCAAGGCTGTGGCTGACAGGCAGCTCTCAATGAGCCCTGAGAAAGTCCTGCCCAGTTCTAGCAAGTCTGCCTCACTTATAGAGTCACAGAATCACAAGATGCTTTGGGTTGGAAGGGACATTAAAGCCCATCCAGTCCCACCCCCTGCCATGGATAGGGACACCTTCAACTGTCCCAGGGTGCTCCAAGCCCTGTCCAGCCTGGCCTTGGGCACTGCCAGGGATCCAGGGGCAGCCACAGCTTCTCTGGGCACCCTGTGCCAGGGCCTCCCACCCTCACAAGGAACAATTCCTTCCCAATATCCCATCTGACCCTGCCCTCTGGCAGTGGGAGCCATTCCCTGTGTCCTGTCCCTCCACCCCTTGTCCCCAGTCCCTCTCCAGCTCTCCTGGAGCCCCATTATGCTCTGGAAGAGGCTCTAAGGTGTTCCCAGAGCCTTCTCTTTTTCAGGTGAACTCCTCCAGCTCTCCCAGCCTGGCTCCAGAGCAGAGGGGCTCCAGCCCTGGAATCAACTTTGTGGCCTCCTTTGGACTCATTCCAATGGGTCTACATCCTTCTTGTGTTTTGGGATTAGACTTCAGGTGTTACAGCAATGACAATGTGAGTGGTACCTCAGCTGGTGCCTGTGAAAAATTAAAGTGCAGTGGAGATTATATTTTGAAGAGGAAGGAGTCTGTTGTAGGAGGTTATTTAAGAAAACAAAGCATAAATTATAACACCTACTTGCACGGTAAGGGAGAAGTATATTCAATCATGCTATCATGGGTAAACAAAGCAAGGAGGTGAAAATAGTAGGAGTGTCTGGCTGACTAATGAGACCAACTAGACTGTTCAGGAGCAATGAAGAGAGGTTTCAGAGCTGTTTATTTTCCCTTCTGATACCCAAAATGCAGAGAGTACAAATAATAATAATAATAATAATGGGAACAACAAACTGTGCTGCAAGATCTGTACTTCATTTTTGTTCTGCTTCATGTTTCCCAGTGAAGGGAATATCTTGAACTTTCCGGGGTGCCTCAGCTTCAGTTTCTGTGACAGCTTTTTAACTTCCCTTCTTAAAAAAAAGTGACATCTCAGTAAATGGAGGTGAGCAAGACATAGGAGCATTTAAATGAAAACACCAGAGCTGAAGAGCAGTATAATTATTCCATTTACGAAGGATTTCCAGGCAGTCAGTGCGTGAGTAATAAAGGAGGATGCAAGTATCACTGTATCAGATCTGACCCCACCCACCCCACCTTCCCCTGGATTTCCATCTGCTTCAGATGCCTGGGTCGCCCAGGTTTTCTGTGCAGGCCTACATCTGCTGTGAACATGGAGAGCTGATGGCCAGCACAGCTGCCTGTGAATGGGATATCATTGCATGCTCATCTGCATTTAGGGAAAATCAAGTCATTAAAAGAAAAAAAAAAATGCAAGCCCTAAATCCCCCTTAGAAACTGCAAAGAAGAGAACATCATGAACAAGCTGCTGAGTTAGAATACAAGACCCAGTTCCCCCTCCCCTCTGGCCTCATCCAAGGATTCTCTCTCCTTTGTTCTCCTATAGCTCTGGCATATCTAGGCCAGCACTTACTAATTACCAGGGAATGGAAACCAGTTGCTGAAAAGTGTTAAAGGAAAATTCTCACATTTAAAACCCATGTTGATTTAACAGCAGAAAAAAAGGAGGAACTTTAAAGGAAACAAAGAAATAACTGCATTACTGGATAATTGGAGCTCAAGCTGGGTGCATTATATAACAGCACTTCCCAATGCAGCTGCCTTTCACCCTTTACTCATTCCTCCGAGCACAAGACAAACAAATAGTTACCACAACTTAGAAACTGTCTAGACCACACCTTTCTTAGAAACCTTAAAAAGGTGTGGTCTATTGTTGTCAGAATTACATCAGGTCTTGAACTTGAATCCACAAGTAGTTACAACCTGCCAGTAACTACTGCAGAGAGAAAAAAGTTCAGAAGTATAAGAAAAACTGCTGAATGCTTACCTAAATAATCAATTTTGCCTTTTTTTTTCATATACTCATTTAGGCTGGAATACACCTTTAAGGTAATTTTCAGGCTACTAAAAAAAAGATTTGCATAAATGTTTGTTTGGAGAACTGGAAATAGGTGAGGAGAAGGGGGTTGGCATACCATCAGCTACTAACAGTATCCAGAACGTGTGTCTAAAAGGAAGAATTCCTACTGCTTCAGGCAAAGCCATAAAGGACAGGAAGGTGTTTGGGAGCTGACAGGGTGCATGTGACTGGCAGTGGAATGCAGCCTCCCAAAAACTGGCTGCCAGGTCAGATCTGAGCAGGCAGGGTCAGACATTACCACTGCCAACAAAGCTGGAATTCTCCTGACCTTGTTAGATGGACATTTGGTAGGTTAAGGTGTATATTTAATTTCACCTGCTCTGGTGGAAGGTGTGATAAAGGGGGTGGAATGAGATTACCTTCAAGGTCCCTTTCAAGCTGACAGAGGCAGCCCAAAGACATGAGTTAGCATTGTTTGGCTCCTGTGTGCTTTCTGAGGTGCTTGTCAAATTAGGAAATGCACTGAAATAAAGTTGTCTTCCTAAAGTAACCTCTTAAAAGATTTAAAAGGAAAAATACTAGTATATTCAAATTTTCTAAACAGGAAAAAATCCCCAAGTAGTCTGCATAAGTTACTGTAGTGCTAGTTTTATCAGTAGATTTGCAATAAATCCATAGGCTTATATATAGAAACAGAACTGTGTTAGCATTCTGTGAGGAAAAGGCTATTTTAGTCTGCTCATCCACTGAGGAGATAAAGCAGACTGTTATGTCAGCCTTGACAGCAACTCAGTTTTCCTAGATATGTTGAAAAAAAGAGTTTTATATCTATTCCCCATATGGAGGTAGAACATGTGATGCAGCCTAAAGCTATTTCCTTTGAAAGCAGAGCTCTGAATTCCTGCAATAAAGCCATGGATGGAAAGGCCTGTTGTTAACTTGACAGAACAAGGAATCTGGCACAGTTTAATCACAGCACATTTCACCAGATTCAATTTGCAGTTCTCCAGCAGTACCTGCACTGGGATATAGAATAACCATACATTTTAATTTGCCTGGGATTTTTTTTTTTTTTCTGGGGATCTCTAAAAAGGGCTCTAGGTAGTTGTGAGTAGCTGGTTAGTCCAGAGCCACGTGGGACTTGCCAGACCAGACAGACCCTGGAGCTGTGAGACTTGAAACCTTATGGGGTGAGAAAGGACAGAGGTCTGGGGAAGAGTTTGAATCAAACAGTATTGGCTGATTCCACTGGAATTTTTTGAGCAGAAGGGGATGTGCTGGGCTGCCCTGGAGCTCTGCCAGCAACTCTGCACAGGGATTTTCCAGACAGGGGCTTATGATATCAAGTGCAGAATTCCTGTTTCCTTTCTGCCAGCGTCCACTACATCAATATGTAAAGGTGAGGCAGGTGGGATTAGTGGAGAAGACATCAGCTGTCCCTTGTTTTCTCCAGAACTTCCATTTACAAGGTCCAGCTGAGAGGAACAGTCTTTAAGTCCTCTCAATGCAAGAATAGCTCTGCTGCTCCTTTTTCTTTATCCCTGCCATCTCTGCAGGGGAGGGACCTGCTCTGTGAAGCCTTTCCTCCGCCTTTCTGCCAGAGGCTGCTTGATGGGGAGGCTGCAGCACGGGGGAATTGTTTTCTTTGTGGAACAACCCTGCCGTGAGCTCCTTTGCCCCTGCCCTTGCCTCTCCGGGGAAGAGAGGCAGTGTGCAGACCAGGAGCACCCACTGGGCAAGGGGAACTCTCCTGCTGGTTTAACTGGTGAGCAGAGGGGAAAATAGTCATCAAAGCAAACATTAAACAAGACTGGTGGAAAGTATGGCGATCATTACAGGTCCCAACACGAGCAAGAATCTCAGTTGCTACATGTTCTACTCAGAGCTTTGTGTTTGGTTAGAGTAATAGACATTCATATTTAAATTGACGAAGAGACAATAACCAGAGGTATTTAGCATGAGCAGCTGTGCATGTCAGGGCTTAAATTCACTGAAAGATGTGATTAAAACAATTGCTGCCTCCTTTTTTTTTTTTTTTTTTTTTGACCAGGAGTACTGTCTTACTAATTGTGGGGCACAGGTTTGCACAAGATGTTGTCCTGAGTAAGAGCAGAGGTAATCACTGACATCATGCAAAATAATGTTGCCATTAATGGATTTTTTTAATTAACTGTCTTTAGGGGATAAGAATCATGGCCATAATTTTTAAAGCAAGTAAAGGTATTACACGTAATCAAAATAAATCTGCTCAACCTCTGGAGCACAGGAGAGAGGAACAAGGGTCAGGAACTCAGCCTGAGGAGCTGGGTCATTTTTAGAAAAGGATAATCCTCCTAAAGGGGAGGTCTTCCCATAACCACTTTGGAGAGATCCTAAATATTAGATCCCCATAAATCAATCAGTAGTTCAACACTTTTATCAGACACAGCTATTGCCACCAAGACTTGAGCTGGCTTTCTGAATGGGATATAGAATAACCATGCATTTTATTTTACCTGTGACTTTTTTGGCTGGCTGAGGACCTCTATAAAAGGTTTAATGTAGAAATGATAACTTTTGGAGCACCAATTCTTGTGATTATTTGCTACTGTTCAGTTTTTATTTAGAGTCTTACAGTATTTAATGGACATGGGGAATTCAGTGGCAGGACGTACAGTGAATATCTGTGAAACTCACATTCCCACGTGGCCCTGTGTATTTGTCCAAGCAAAATGTCAGTGTTTTTAAACTGATCCAAAGGGGGAATCCTTTGCCTGGCTGCCCTGATACTGGGGACATGATTCCCTTCTTGGGATCAGTCTGCAGTAGCTTGAGTCAAACCACATTTCTTGCTGCAGGTGGGTGAGGACAGGCAGTGCTGCAGTGCCACTGCTGTCCCCAGGACAATGAGGACTCTGTGTGTGTGCAAATTGGAGGGCAGACTGAAACCCCAGTTTTTCCTTTAATGTTTCAATTTATACTTTCAATGTTAGGAACCAGGGATGAGAGGAGGTGACTCATGATTTCTATGCCTCATGCAGACACCGCAGAAGACATCCCACAGTGCTGTGAATCAGTTTAAACTGGGCCTTCTGAGACACTAACATCAGTCATCAGTCCTGCCTGCTGTGCTGGGACCCTTGCACTTTTGTAGATATTTGCATATATTATAACATATATTTAATAATATACATAATTATATATGATGGGACACTGGCACAGGGTGCCCACAGAAGCTGTGGCTCCCCTGGATCCCTGGAATTGTCCAAGGCCAGGTTGGACAGGTCTTGGATCAGCCTGGGATAGTGGAAGGTGTCCCTGCCCATGGCAGGGGGGTGGAAAGAGATGAGCTTTAAGGCCCCTTCCAACCCAAACCTTTCTATAATCTCTGGTTTCTATCATTATGTGGAACAGAGAAACAGGAGGAAAAAAAAGTCAATTAAAATTACACAAGCAACTTTGGTGTAGTGTGAAAATGGATAATAAAAGTTCCCAGCATACTAAACCTTTCCCCCATTTCTAATTGCACTTTACATATCATTTTATCTTCCAGTATCCCTGTTCAAGAGTTTGCTTAAAAACAACGTGAGGTATAAATTAACCATAATTCACAGAACTGGATTGAGTTGTGTTTGTTCATCTTCTTCTCTGTGGAAGGATTGAGAAGCCAGAGCCCAACTGTGCATTGGGGAAGAAAAGTGGTCCAGGTAAAGTTGGGCATACAGAGAAAAGGGAATGCACAAAGTGTATAAACATGTGGAGGAGTTTATATACAAAGTGTATATATAAACATGAAGTATATATATATATAGTATATGTATATATAAACAAAGTATATATATATAAACATGAAGGAGAGCACTTTGGAAATTATATACACAGACAAATATAAATATAACCCAAACTTTAACACTGGAGGCTGGTCAAGCCAGCTGCAGCCTTGCTAAGGTTTCCATTATACCTGCAGGTTTCCACCTGCTTTGTTTTTGGGTAGAACTCCTGCACACCCTGTTGCTGCCTGAAGAATAAGCTTAGAAAACCTAAGCAAAAATTCATTTGCTGCTTCTTGAAAGCACTGCAGAAAAGTAGAATAAAACAGAATAAATATACACTTCTATTGTAAAAACACTTTGGTTATGCTCCTTAAAATGCTAATGCAAAAAGTAGAAAACCAGCTTATAGGAAAGGTAAAATTGGAACTGTGAATGGCCCCTTTGGGATCCCAGCCTAACCAGGGAAGGCTTATATTTTCTTTTGAAATTTTTCACTACCTGGAAATGTTTATTTAAAACCTTTTTCCTGCAAACGTCGAAAGGTATTAATTTCATACTTGTGAATGGTTATTAAGCTCAATGGATGTGAGATCATGGTCTAAGTTCTCCTGAATTACTTCATGTTTAGTTTACTGAATGTAGCATGTCTAGGGCTGTCTGGTTGCTGCTGAGACAATTTATAAGCCTCTCAAAGCATTTTTCAGAAGAATTCAAATACAGCTGTTTTCACATCTAGGGGTGGCAGGCTGTTTGTCACAGTTAGACCTGGTGCTTCGTGGTTTCTCATCACTTCTCTAGTAAATGGTTTCTGACGTAATAGTCCAAATAATTTCTTTCTTTTGTGTAGCTTTCCTGCGAGGACAGTGGGAACAGTGCCCCCTGAATAACCACCCAGCTTTCAATGGATGCTTCCCAGATTTTTGTCTGTAGCCCTGCAGAAGGAGCTCAGATGTTTTCTGTAGTCAAGGTTTGCCATAGAGGAGCTCTGTCAGTACTAAAGAGGCTTCTTAAATTCTAATTGAATTAATTTTTCCCCTGAATATTTGCTTCTGTTGCTAAACAAGTGACAGACGTTACCATCTCTTCCAGAATGGTAAATGCCTGCCAGGTGATCCCTGCACCCCCTGGGAACACGGAGTAATCCACGCTTTCCTGAGGGACAGGGGGAAGGTGGGAGTCTGTCCCTGCCGCAGCTGGGTGAAAAGGTCAGCGTGAATCGGGTGTGCGCATAATAATGAGTTTGTGGAGATTAGCGATATGCTGATGACCCAAATGGCAGGAGGTGTTCCAGTGCTCACAGAGGGCGTGCAGGTGCGCTTGGGTTCATGAGCTCAGCAGTGTAACAAGAAATACGGACCCTGGAAGGAAACCCCCGCCAGGGTGAAAGCTGCTCTGTGGCAGATCCTACTTTTCAAAAACCGGGACTACATTAAAGCGGAAAGGCTACAAAAAATGAGCAGTGTGGAAGGCACAAAATACCCCGAGTGAGCTAAAAAGTGACAAGCGAATCTTACACGTGTACATGTGCTCCTGGTTCACATATAATCACTGAAATTATTGAGTTTTCCTGCTCCTTGGCAGTTGTTTGTCTCCCGTATGAGTGTCCGGGACGGATTGTCCCGGTGAGTGTCTGTAACCTTGTCGCCGAACTGGAGCACGGGGTTTTTCTGTCAGCTCCACATCCCGAGTGCCCTCCTCCCTCCCTCCTTTTCCACAGGGCAGGGCGGGGGCAGAGGGGAAAGAAATCCCTAAGGATTAAAGCAGTGTCAGAGCATTAACACTTAGTCGATGACAACTGTAAGGATTAATTCAAGCTGGTTAAATCCCTCTTAGCTAGAATAGGAACCAGCAAAACCATCTGGTGGAAAGAGCAGTATGACAGGGCTAAAGGGAAATACTGTCCGAGTAGGCAAAGTAAAAATAAACTTTTCCACAGACTTTTGGGAATTGCCGTGTTTCCTAAGTCTTTGACAGCAAGCGACAGTTTTGAATAAAGAGGCTGGGGAAATACTGTATTTTCAGCTCAGGAAAAAAATCAGATTTAAGCTTTTACATTTCTATAATAGCACATGACACTTGCT
>WBNO01021830.1:126378-229768 GCA_013400575.1 Peucedramus taeniatus
AAAAAAAAAAAGACTAGTCATGCTTTCCGTGAAAAAAAACTCAACCCATCCACTGTATTTTCCTGCTAAGGCCTGTTCAGTTGCCAGCCTGCAGGGTTCTCTAGCTTCAATGCTGAATGCTCTTCACAGAGCCCTTACAGCTCCTCCCCTCCTGTGAGGGCTCCTGTGTGTGGAGTCACCGAGGCCAAGCAGGAGTGACCCAAATGCCCAGCCAAGGTCAGTGTCACAGCTCTGGGGCTGGCACAGCTGGCCTGGCCTACAGAGACAAGCTGATCAGCCTGGGAACCTGCTCCGAGGTTACCCCTGCAGAAATTCAGAGCGTTTGTGTCTGGAGCAGATCAGACAATGTAAATTGGATTGGAGGTGAAGTCTCTCCTCCGTGATGTCACTCGCTGATGTTTACACTCGAAACAAGGTCTTGCTGCTGATGGGTTTAAGGCTTGGTTCAGTTCTTGTAGTTTCCTTATGAATAAAGGGCTCTATGAAGCCTTGTAAGGTTTTAATGACTCTGTTTTCTGAGGTGCTGCTGTTGCCTGGCCCATAGTGGCACCTGGCTGGCTGTGTGTGATCACTGGTGGCTGTGCCTGCAAGCTCACAGACAGGGAACTTCCAAAGGGCAGGCAGCAAATGCATTTTTCATTCACTTTGATCTGCTAGCTGTTCCCTTTTTAAATCTAAGAATTCTCTTTTGCTTGTCAGTCACGAAATGTAGAAGTGTTATGCAGCTTATGCTGCTGCTGTTCCACAATACTGTTTACTAACTTCCTGATTACACAGAGCTTGTTTGTCTACTGAAAGTTTTCTTCCTGCTGCTCCCCAAATATTACCAGGCAAAGGAATTTATAAATGCAGAATGTTGGCCTGTAATCTGATGTAGCAAATGGCTTTGCAAATACAAGCACTGATTACTTTTATTTGGGTTCCTGATAGAAAAACACCAAAGCACTGGTTCATGCTCCGCTTTTGAAGGTGGATATTTTTGGGTGTAAATGGCAGAGTAAATGTGGATAGGGTAGCCCCAAGGCTTGTCTGATGCTTTCTTTCAGTACAGTGCTTTCAGTACAATGCTTTTTCTTTCAGTCTGGTGCTTTCTGTACAGGGAAGGAGGTAAAAAAGGTCAACAAGCTTTGAGCTTGTATTGATACAGTAGAGAAGCACCTCTTCTTTAGAAACAGTAGTCGTGTTCTTGAGCCCAGCCTTGCCCTCTGGATGCTGCTGGGATTGAAAAATGTTTTCAAAATACAGAGTTTCATCACTACTCAGGAGTTTCACAGGTTTTAAAGGATTGTTTTCTCTCTCAGGAGCCTAAAATAAAGATAAATTGGAAAATTTTGGATCCAGATTTGAAATAAGAGGATCAAAGGACTCAAAATACCAACAAAGATAAAAGAGTTTGTTCACCAATGTCTGCTGATACTGAGGGCTCTGCTGAACCCTACAGTATCAAGCAGGAAGCATCTGTGTGTGCTTATCAGCTTTTTATAACACAAAATCACAGGTTTCTGGCATCTGCCCTGTCAAAGATAAGGAGTAAGACGTTTTCACAACATCTGTGTGTCAGAATATTGGACATACTCCAAAATCTGGAGTGACTTGTTTGTGTCTTTCAGCTCAGTTTATGGGCATTTTCTGTGATAGCATTAAAACTATGTGAAAGGTCAAAGCCATCCATCCCCTCTGGTTTTGGTTGTGAAGAGAATCCACCAGTCTGGTCACTTGTTCTCACAAGCCAGCTGTGCCCTTAGCTTGGAGAATAAATAACAGCACTGAGTCATGGCAGGGAACCTGCAGGAGTCCTGAAGAAAAACATTATCCTCACATCTGAGTCATTAGAATGCATCTTCACTAAACATCTTGATAAACCATAAACTCTACAGCTAGATTCACAGTAGGGGTTTACCAATTGCTACTAATTAATTCCTAGCTAATGGTGCTCCAAAAATAACATCTCAAGGCAGAAATACTGTTTAGTTTTTTTATTGGATAAAAGACTAATTAAATTATTTTGTTTTTCAAATTTCACTCTGATTTCAGCCAGCATAGGAATGCCCATGCTGACTGGGACCAAGTTGGCCACTGCTTTGACTCTGACCCAAGTGGCCAGAAGGGGATGGATGCCAAGAAAAAAGTAAAAATAGGGTGTGTATCATACCTTTCTCTCTCCCTTTCTTCTCTCTGACTAATCCCATGTGATCTCCCAGCTGTTTTTTTAGGCAGGGCTGATGGGATTTGTCACTTTTATAATTCCAGCTACAGCCCTTGCTAAGCATTTGTCCAGTTGCTTGGGAGCTTTCTACTTATTAAAAATGGAAAAGGCAGCAAATGGAAAGGACAACAAAGGTGCAGAACAACATCCATGTGAGGTTTGATTGGGCAGAACTCCACAGCCAAAATACAAAGGGAGACATTGTAGCTTGTGGTAAACCTGTACAACTCTTCACCAAAGGAGGCTGTAGATGCACAAAATTTACAGTACTTTGGAAGAGCTGAACAAGTGCTTTGGAAAGACCATCAGCCTTGGTTTGTTCAGAACCCAACTTCTGCTACCTTCCCTTCCTCTTCCAGCACAAGAACTGGTGCATGAGAGGGATAGTTGAACTTTACTCACCTCCTCCAGGATATCCAGGAATACATCACCTTCTAAAATATCCCCTCTAAGTCAAACCTTTCCTGTGCTGCAGGTTTTTTGCTCAGTCAATACCCATATGGATGGTCCATACATTTCATCATTGTCTTTGCTCTCTTTTGACCCTTTTCCACTTTGCATGTTTTGTGTTTCACCAAAGCTTCCCAGAGTACTCGGTATGAAAGATCCACAGATGAATATAATGGTGTAATCTTCTTGCCTGTTTCATGCTGTTTTGCTTTTGTAGCAACTCAGGAGACTTTACTTTTTGACAGCTGCCAACCACTGAGCTGATGATTTTATGTAAGTCTTCATCTAAGCTCAGTTCTTGCTGTGCCTGTTTTCCTGAAGCTGTTCAAAATGTTGATTTAATAATTCCCAAACTAATGAACACTATTTTCATTACAACCATTTACAAGATCATACTTGTGTATGCATGGTGAATTTAATTTGCTTTAATCATTTGAGTGATTTCAATATGCATCTTTAAGCATCTGAATATCTTTTTTGCATTTGGCCTGAAATGAGGGTTAAATGTCTTGTTGTGGCAGTTTGGGGTCACTCCAATCATAGTTGTGTAGCACAATATGTGAAACACAGCTGTGCCATCTGCCCTCCCATATGCTTTGTAATGGAGAATCAACAAGGTACCTTCAAGTACTGAAAACATCTTCATACACTTACAACTAATCATCAAAATCTGCAGCTGAAAAGTAATATTAGCATTTCTTTTTTTTTTTGCCATTCTCTCACTATAGAATTGACTGTAATTCCTTTACTTCAGCCTCACTGACCCAAGGTCTGGGTCTCTTTTTCCCATAGCAAAATCTTCCTTAGTGAACTCAGGGAAGGAGCTTTTGCTTTTGGCAAGGCCTTCAGTCAAGGGAGTTGTTCAGTTTTCAGTGTTTGAAATGTGCCTTGCAAGAATGAGATGGAGGTGGACTGATGCCAGCAGTCCCCAGCTAAGTGGTGGGAGTTATCAGGGATGTGGAAAATAAGGTGTCTGAGGCATCAGGGAATTATTAAGGGTGGAAGAGACCTTTAAAGATCACCAACCATCAGCCCAGCACCACCACCCTGTCCACCACTAACCCTTGTCCTCAGGTGCCACATCCAGAGGGTTTTTGAGCACTGCCAGGGATGGGGACTCCACCACTGCCTTGGGCAGCCTGTGCCCATGTTTTACAACCCCTTCTGTGAAGAAAAGCATGAGAATTCTGTTGCTTAAAGAAAAGGAGACTGAAGGAGAACCTAAGTTTTCGAGGACAAAAATCCTGCGGTAAGGGCAAAGATACTACCTTGTTTTCCCTGTCTATGACATATATAGTGCATTTTATGATAAAATGAGTTTGCAGCAGATTTTCTGGGCAGCTTCAATGTCTTTACCACAGAGCTCTGGAAAGAAAGATCTGTTCCTCCTGTTATGAGGCCAGGCAGCAGCTGGATTGTCAGAAGTGCAGTAGTAACCTCAGCACACCTGGAATACCCATGACTCCCAGAAATGGAACTAACATCCTGCTGATCCTTGCAGTGGCAGTGGCGGCTCCAGGACTGTTGCTGATCCAGGAGAAGTTCTCACTGTCAAAGAGTTTTGATATGCTCTTCCTAAACAAAAAGGAGCAAGTTTAAAATGTGTTTGATATTGTGGCACCCTTCTACAGGCTTTCAAATAGCAAATGCTGTGTGAAGCTTCTTTCCCAACCCTACCTGCAGCTGGCAAAAGTAGTCAATATTACTTTCCAAAGATATTTTGTAGAGAAGAAACCCAATTGCATATCTGGACTTACTGTGTGGAAAGAACATTTTTCCACTTTATTGTTTAAATATAAAGGAATTATATATAATTCCTTTATTTCAAAAAGACCTAATTCCATGAACTTTTATTCTACATGGGATTTACAGATTGTTCTACAAATCTTGTGTTACTTTGTTCTTTACCATCTTGATATTGTTAAGCCCAGTAGCAAAATCTCTTGAGGAGCTGGAAAAATATTTAGGGCAAGCCAGCTCAAATTAATTTCACTGTCTAGAGCAGAGTGTTCTTAAGGATGTAAATAATCTAATGCTTAGAATATCTTTGAAATCTTCACAGTTTGTCAGCCTCTGTTAGAATACTCTCACGGACAAGTTCTCAAGAATTTAATAAGGATGAAACAATTGAACTTCTGTGAGAATCAGAGAGTTTAATGGAAAGTGATGTGCTTTTAAATGGGCTCTTAATGAACCCCTCTAAAGCTATGGCAGAGACACACAGCAGAAAATGTGTGGACAAGTCTCACCTCCTGTTTGGCTGCAACAATGCACAAGCTCATGCACAGCTTAATTTGGGGTCTTGCGGCACTGGATGGAAAAATATAAATCTTACTACAGCCTTTTCTGAAATGCATACTGAAAAAAGGAAAATTCTGTAAGAATCTCTGGAAGTTCCACTGAGTTCGTCCTGGGATCTTCTGGGGTTTGTGCAGCTGGGGTAGCCAGGAAGACATTTCCCAATGTGTAAGCAGGTGCAGAGTGACCACAGTACTTGTGAGGAATCCCCTCTTTTTTTTATATCTATTTTGCCTTTTAGTTTCTCTAGTTGCTCTTATTTGGGAAAACTGTGTCTTCCAGAGTTAGATGATCACAGATATCCAATACTGGATTCCCTTCTCCCACCCCAATTTTGCTTTTTTGAGGTTTTACCTTTCTTTCTGTGTAGGAATCAGCACCTGAGATTCAGTGGCAATAAATATATGGTTTTGTTTCCTGATAATAGGACCTAAAACTAAAAAAATGGTGACTTTTCCTACTCCTGATGGCCTAAACTTGTCTGAATTTGTCAGCTGAGGGCACAGTTAAAATGGTTGGTTTGCAGAGGGGGGGGACTGAACTGTGCCTTATCTGTGGTGCTTCAGTTGGGGTAAACTTTGGTTCTACTGCTGTGTTTGTTTTTTACACTTGTAATATATGATGGACAATGCTCCTACTGCTCACAGGATGATGGTATTTGTTATCTAATGTGTATGTCAGGCACTTTGGAGAGCCAAAACATCACCTGCCTGCTACATATAAGTGATATTCTTATGGCTGGTCATGAAATTGATTCAAATTCTGATCTGTCCTTTGTGTGAGTCATTTACAGTTCTTCAGCAGTCAACAGCTATTAAAGAGCTATTACCAGAGTAATTTTTATTGGTACAACATCAAAATCAGGCTCTAGAATTGCTTCCTATATAGTAAGTCTGTATTTGATTTCCAAATACCTATTACTGTAATTACTTGGAAATTCTAAGATTGCCAAGAAATCAGTGCTTTGGGCTTAAAGTATCTCAGTTAAGATGATTAAGGAATTAGAATTGGGCAGCTTTTGTCTGAGGCAAAGTTGTGACAGTGCTGCAGCTCTATTAAAGGCCAGCTGGCATGTTCAATACACTCAGAACAGTGAGGTGTGTTTACTAAAGATGTTTATTTTCCATAGTCATGTGGCTAAAATCTATCTTTGTTTGTTTTAAAACTTTGCTTAAGAGAGAATTCCTTGCCAGGCTGGAAAAAGAGGTGCCCTTTAAAATGCACATTAGGGATGACTGTTCCTCTAATATTTCACATTAGGAAAGGCTGCAGCACACTTGACATGCCTCACCTTAAGCTTTGTGCCTGAGCTGAAACGTGGCTGGTGCTGTAACTGTCAGGGCTGGATGAGTCAGAGTGGATGTCAGCAGAAAGGCACCTCCTACCTGCAGGGTGAAAACACTGTGAAATATGAGGGCAAGGTCAGGAAAAGAATGTTTAAAAAAATTAAAAAGCAAAATTCAGCTTCCTCAAGGAACCTGTGGACAAGGTGAAGGGCGCTGCTCTCTCCAGATATGCAACAGAAAGTCTGTCAGGCAGTGGCAGTGACTCTTCCCAGCTCTACTTGCTGCCCTCCATGTTAAGATCTATTATTTAGTATTTGTTACAGACACTGTTTAGAACAGTGAATACCATCACCCCTTCTCCTCTTGGCTTTTTACTAACACCTGGCCAGATGAGGGTCTCAAGGACAGTTTGGCTTGAATTTTGACCAATGAGGATTCCCTCACTAGATAAAATTAATTGATGGTGTCTCTGTGCTGGTCAGGAAATTTGTTCCTCAGATAATGATAAGTTTAGCATCTAATCATTGTTTGCATCTCCTCTTGGACTATTTGTAATTAGGAGTGTTTTAATTAGCAGCCTTCCAGTACCTAGAGGGGCTCCAGGAATGCTGGAAAGGAGCTTGGGACGAGGGCCTGGAGGGCCAGGACAAGGGGAAATGGCTTCCCACTGCCAGAAGGCAGGGTGAGGTGGGATATTGGGAAGAAGTTCTTCCTATGAGGGTGGGGAGGCCCAGGAACAGGTTGACCAGAGAAGCTGTGGCTGCCCCTGGATCCCTGGAAGTGTCCAAGGCCAGGCTGGACGGGCTTGGAGCACCCTGGGACAGTGGAAGGTGTCCCTGCCCATGGCAGGCAGTGGAATGAAATGGTTCCTTCCAACCCAAACCATTCCATAATCCCAGGATTCTATGATTCTATGAATGTCAGCCACTTCTCAGTGCCTGTTCAAACCTTTTTTTTTTTTTTTGCCAGTCTCTTCTGAAAGAAAATACCTCCTATAGCACCCAGAACTGCTTAGAAATGCCATTTTTATTGTCAGCAGAATTGGTGGCGGACTCTCACTGTGGTAAGCATAGTGAGGGAACACAAGGTAAAAATAGAATTTTGAACTTTTGAACTTTAGGATTGTAGAACTGATGAAAACTTTTCTCCTGAGATTAAGTTGTGAGTATGTAGTTGTTATTTTTCCCCCAGAAGTTGCTCAACCCTGTGGCCAGACTATTACTCAGCTACTTTCTGGGCTGCTCTGTGTTCAAATGTGTTAAAGTTGCTCCTTGCTGTGCTCCACATGTAGTCAGGATGGAATATCCTTGGATCTTTTGGAAAACAACCAACGAGAAAAATGCATCTAGACCTCTGCACTGAGGCTGCTGTCTGGCCTCTTTTATGCAACAGGGTCAATAAAAGCTAATTGAGATTGGCCTTTTGTTTCCTCACTTCTGTTTTTCCGATGTGTCCCCTGCCAGATGTAGGTTACATTTATCACCAGCTGTCAATGCTGGTTTTCCACTGCTGACTCTAAATCAATAAAAACACGCTGGTATCTTCCGTGTCCCCGTTCCCTGGGGTGTTGGGGGCTTGGAGATCCTGTCACGTCAGGAACTATATTGGGAGCTGGTACAGAGTACGGGGCATGTTCAGGGGATGAACAGTGACCTGGAGTAGATTAATTCTCAAAGTACCTAATACCATTCATAAAAAACTCCCTTGGATGATTGAAGTCCTATGTATTTCCCTGTGTGCCATTACAGTTAAACACCAGTCACCATAAATGAATATCACATTAATAAAAGGATTAATATAAGGATTTTATAATCACAGAATATCCTGAGTTGGAAGGGACCCACAAGAATCCTACAGTTTGATATGTTTTAAAAACCACAGAATTATTGATTCCATTTAATAATCACATTGATTCCATTTAATAGTCAAAATTATTTTCAATTTTTAATTTATTGATAAATTAGTGTTTCTTAATGACAGATTAAACAACTTCCCAGTTGCCTGCTTCCCTTAGAGTCCTTGTTTAAAGGCTCTTAAGATACAAGACTGGCGAGCAATGAGTAGGTATCTATAGCACTTTTATTTCCTACTAAATTGTCAGTGGTTCCATGAGAAATGATTAACATGGATAAACCTTTCCTTGGAATGCTGTCTCTTATTGCTGTTTAATGTTGGATGGTTAAAAATAGCAAACTGACTTAGAACTTCCTGAGCTCCACTGATGGGCTTAGACCTGCATTGTACAAGATTATAGGACTAGATCTGCAGAGGGGTTTGTTTGTTTGCCTTGCTTCTCTTCATTCTTGCAGGCGTCCCTCATCAGACACAGGTTGCCCACAGGTCGTGGTGTAAATGCTCATCTATACATTACTCTCCCTAAATCAGTGGCAAAGCATTTGTATTTTGATTCCATGCACCACAAGTGTTCTGTGGCCCCTTAGGCGCTGAATCGCAGTCATTTTCCTAGAGCCTTTCTTTCCTCTTTAGTGCCCAGTATTTACTGTGAACATACAATAAATGGATTTGGTGATTCTTTGCTGCAAGTCCTATGAAACTAAAGATGTGATCTTTGGGAAATACTCAGTGCAAATTTTTGGTTAACTCTGCTGGCTTGAGAGTGCTAAGGCTGAGGATGAACAAATGCCGATGTTGGTCAGATGTTTTATGTAGATGCTCATCGTATTCACAGAGGTTTTTCTCTGCAGCCCTCCTGCACTGAGCAGACAACCTGGGAATCCTTTGCAGGCCAATTGTCAGCAGTCAGACAATGGATACCAGGCTTTGTGAAATGCTGTTGCTCAGTCATGTTTGCTGACCTGGTAATGTACAAGAACCTTTTGTTTGCACCTACTTGAGAAACCAGAAATATTAATATTGGCCTTTTCAGGCCTTTCACTCTTTCTGTTGCAAACAGAAATACAGTCAGTGTCATTCACAAATTGCTTCCTTGTGCTGGGTCAGATTCAGTATCCAATGCAGTCAACTCAGTGTGAAAATCTGTGGAGTTTAATCTTAAATGTTGGATTGTTTTATTTTTCATGTTCATATTTAGAAGAAGGAGAGGACAGTGCAAAAGGCAAATGGAACAGCAAATGCTGGCTGGATCAAGCAGTTGAATTCTTTCAGCTGCATTCTTCCCTCAAATTTGTGAAGATTTGGATGTGTATATTGCTCTTTTTTTCTCTTCTAATATTCAGGGCATGGATGAAGCATAGCAGGGGAAGAATCCTACCAATAGCACTTACTGCTACCAAGTGTTTTGATGACATTGAGGCAAGCTTTCATTTTCACTGGAGCATAACTCTTGCAGCTGTGATACAGTGGAAGTATAGACAGGAGAGGAAATCAATTGTCCTGCTTAAGAAAATTAACTTTTGTCTGTGTTTCCAAGGCAACACAGGTAAGGAAAGGAGTAGCTGCCATGCTTAGAAAATAAGTCTGTTGTATTCAAGGGGAAAATTGTTCTAGCAAAATTTAAATGATTCTCAAGCAATAAACTAAAACAATAAAACAGTATTTTATTTCAGGTATCTTTTCAGATCCCATTGAAACCCCTCACACAGAGAAGAATAAACATAGTGAAGCCTAGGTGGGAAAGTTATTCTGAAGTAAAACAAACAATTTACCATGTGGACACCATTAACCATTCATTAGGTGGTTTGATTCCAGCACAGAGGAAGGTGTCCTGTATTTACTGTGAACAAGGGCTGAGCCATCATGGGAATTTAGATGCAGAATGCCAGTTCTGTTGTTTGAGTACATACTTATATGATAGACAATTCAAACATCTGTCCAAAATATTTGTCTTTTGACAGGTTCACAGTATTTTAGGATCTAACTAAAACAAATAATACCAAAAGGTTGGGGAAGAGGATCTTTTTGTTGTTGCTTATTCCTCATCTCAGTAATAAGGGTCTTGCTAAGGGTCTTACTTATTTTGTTTTTATACACATACACGTATATGTATGTACTTTTTATACAACTTTAATATATTTGCAAATCCTGGTCAGTTAGTAGAAATAACAAAAGCTGCTAGAAATGTTGCCATTTCAGTGGAGCTCCTGTAAACATTTCACCACTGGCAAGCACTTGCTGATCTGTACTTTAAGATAATCTCATTATTTTTGTTTGTTTGATTTTAACCTTTGGTTTGTTTTTAACCTTTCCTAGAGTATTTTTAGTAATTTTAATGACTGTTCCTAGACCAAAATCAGCTTCTGTCCCCATTTTCCTTAAATAAATTAGGTCTGTTCCAAAAGAGCATCATAAAATAGACAAAAACAGGATCCAGTGCTTAAAGACTTAAGGAGAAGTGAAAGAATTTGGCAAAGAGGTTGCTGTAAAACTGCTTCTCAGTTTGTGCTTTCTGACTACTCTCCCAACTTTCCCTTAGTTTTCTATGAGATGCTCTGTGAGCCAATGCCCCTGACTTTCTTCAGGTGAAACAGAACAGCAGAATTCTCCTGGCTCGATTTTTATAGGCTCTATCAATTGTCTGATTTCTTATAATGAAGAGGAAGGTAAAGAAAACCAATAGTGCTTCTGGTTTTCTGCTGTTGATTTCAGATTGTGTAACCCAACCTGAGCAATGGCAGTGCTGCATGATTTGGAAGCTTCCAAGAAAAAAAATTCAAACCTTTAGTGTTTCTGATGCAGTAAGATGGGAGGATTTATTATATGTTATATATATAACATATAATATGTTATATATATACATAAAACATATATAATATGTTATATATATAATATATGTTTATTATATTATATTAACTCTCTTCTTGGGCATTGCAGTTTGTGGCTAAGGGTCCCTGAAAAATCTTCTGCAGAAGTGTGGATGAAGTGCTCCTGGTGGAATCTTTCACTCTCCTGTGTAGTTTTTTATGATAAAACAACTGTTTGAAAGTGAACTGGATTGTATTATGTATCTAATATTCATATATCTGACTTTTAAAATATTGTATTTCTTGCCTTCTTGCATTTTTTCTTGCCTTCTCTCTACCTTTTTTCTTTTTTTGTGGTTTTGTTTTGTGGTTTTTTTTTTTGGTTTTTTTTTTTTTTTTCTTTTTGTTTTGTTCTGTTTTGTTTTGTTTTGGATGAGGCTTGCAGGATTATGTTTAGATCTCTTACATATTTTCCTTTGCATGTTTTCCTTTTGACATCATTAACTTTTACAGAAAATATTGGAAAAACAGTTAGACAAGGACTTTTTGGAAAACGAGAGGGAAATTAAAAAGTGGCACACTGACATTTTTATTATCTTTGAGGGCAAGAAAATATTTAAATAGAAGATTTGCTAACATCTTATTTGATGCAAAACTTGGTGGTGTATTTCACAATGTCTGAAATCCTGCTTTTCTGGTGGAAAGTTTCCAGCTGAAGCAGCTCTTTCTGTGGTTTACATCAGATATTTTCTCTCCCCTTTGGCAGCTGGACAGAGTTCCCATCCATGGGTGCTTCAGCAGGATTTCCATCTCCTCAGCCATCAGTGACTTAGTGTGACAGATGTCAGCCAGCAGAGCTCAGTGGGGATTACTGGGAGTGACTGATCCCAGCCTTCCTTCTCCAGCAGGGTTGGCACTGCCTTTAGTGCTCCCCCTGAAAAAAACCCCTCCTGCTGTCAGGGGTTGACTTCCTCCTCTACCTCTGACCATAGAAGGGCAATGAGGAAAAGCTTTTGTTCCTACATGTCACTTTTCCATGGATAAATGTAGGGTTGGAGCCTTGGTCACACTTCCTAAGTGTCTTTAATAATGGATATGGATTTTAAACTGGAATAGTGGTGGGTGACAGCGTGGCTTGGGGGTAGGGGAGGTCTGTTGGGCTATTTTGCCTGCTCATTTATTTCCAATTAAATAGAAATCCCATCTGTAATGGGATTATGGTATTTGCTCAGAGTGCCTGTGGGCTTTTAAAGCATTGACTTTCTGACATCACTGAAAATGGGAAATGGGATGCTGGCTTGCTGTGCTGCATGGAGAATATCTGAATAATTGACTCTTTAATGGGCTGGGCTTAGGATTGTTAGCTGTAGCTGGGATGTATGCTGGAAATGGGCAGGGTGTATAGGGTGGAACTCTTCCCTGTGAGAGTGGGGAGGCCACAGGGTCCCAAAGAAGCTGTGGCTGCCCCTGGATCCCTGGATGTGTCCAAGGCCAGGTTGGACAGGGTTTGGAGCAACCTGGGATAGTGGAAAGTGTCCCTGCCCATGGCAGGGGGTGGAATGAGATTAAGATCCCTTCCAATCCAAACCATTATATTATTTTGCGTATAGGAAGGAAGAGAGAAAGAGGAAGAAAGTGAAAGAGATGAGTAGAGTGGGGGAAAAAAAGAGGAACTGAAGTACAGGAAAGGAAGACAAAGTGGGGAAAAAAATCTTATGCATTCCCTGGCTTGTTTAGGGCCGGGGCAAAGGGAGGAAATGTCCCAGCCAGCAGTGCAGTGCCTAAAAACGAGCCTCCCAAACAATGCTCTTGGAAACAACAGCAGAGGAACAGATCTAAAGGTTCAGGTCACCTCAGGTGACCCAGTGACACAGCTGGTTTGCCAGAGCCCGGAGCTCAGGGATCAAAGGAGGCACTGCCTACACAAAGGTCTCCCTGCAGGACTCCAGGGGACAGGTCATGGACTGCAGCCAGGTGACATGTTGGGATTGAATCGAGTTCCTGGGAAGCAGGGTGTCACTTGCCACTTTGATTCCAAAAGGATCAGGATCAGTTCACATTTGTGCAGGTGCTAGAAGGAAATGTCATGCACAAGAAGGTGCTGGGAGGGGGCATCTTGCTGGTCTTGCACTGTCTGTGTTTTGGGAAATCAACTCCATGTCGCAGTAATGGATCCATGTGTGTAAAACTGAAAACTTCTTCTGCCTACTGGCATCCAAAACCCAGCAGTATTTGCCAATCCTGTAAAACATCCAAACTGTGCCACCAACCATGCTCATAACTTCCCTGACATTAGGCCTTTCCCTGGAAAAATGGAGACATGGGTATCACTTTGGAGCTCTCAGCTTCTAGTTTGATTCCAAGAGGTTTAGTTTGACCCTGTGCCCCAAGGCAGCTGTTCTGCTGAGAAGGAATTGAGGGTGGGGAGAGGGAGTCTAAAAGCCAATCAATCAAGTGCTGATCAATAATGGTCCGCTGGGGTTGAGAAGGTAAATATGATGTGAGGGTGTGCAAGAAGGAGCATTATTTGAAAAAGTGTAATGTGTCTGCTCTGGTCAGCATTAGTAGGACTTGGTCCAGCTTTGGATGCTATGTTTCAGGAGAGACATGGGCAGGCTGGAGAGCACTGGGAGGGAAGCACTGAAGGTGCTCAGAGATTTAAGAAATACAGTTCTCAGGGCAAGGTTAAAACAACCCCTATTCTCTGACTTTAAAGCAATTGAAAGAAGGAGAGTGGGACATAAATCCAAAGGCCTTAAAGAGCTGCTGGAAAAAGAAAGAAAACAGTATGTCTTCTATGTCCAGAAGTGGACAAGACAAAAAGAAAAAGACTAATTACATTAAGGGAGATTTGGGCTGATTTTGGAAAAGCAGTAAATGTACCTTGGAAACAAACCCAAAACACAGAGGGAGCACATGGAATACCACTAGAGGATTTTAAGAGTAAGTTTGACAAACTACTGGAATCAATTTTATTGACAGAACTGATCCTATGGTCAGAGGGTAGATAAGATAGTCTCTTGAGGGTCCTGTTTCTTTGCTTTTGACCTAATTTTAATTTTGTCAAGACTACTTTGAGTTTTGATCCTGGTTTCCAGAGCATCTGCAATTGCTTTGCCAATTTTGTAACTGAAGTTTCTCTGTTCCCACTGCAGTCACTGCTCTAAGATGTAACTTTCAGGCTCACCCTAAATGATACAATCCCAATTGCAACACCCTTGGAGTCTGACAGGATATCTTCTCCTGAGGGGGATATTTGGAGAGGATTTTTTTCAGCAGATTGCACATCTGTGATTTGGTAGCTACACTCCAGGTGACAGCTCCTTCTCAGAGTGTCCTGTGGCAATGTGCCTCACCAAGGGAAGGGAAGAAACCTCTGTGGCTTCCCCTCCTGCCCCTGGGCCACTTGCTGCACCAAGAACATCTATGGCTTTGACATGACTTGTTGCCTTCTTGTCTCATATTTGTGCTTGAGTTTCCAAGGGATTAAAGGCTGACTGAGGGCTTACATTACCTCGGATTTCCTTCTACCTTTTCTTTTTAAAGACAGTGGTGTGTTTCCTCAACACACTGCAGGTCAAATCCTGTTTTATCAAGCTTAGGTAAACAGCTCATATCCCTGAAGGGACACAGCACATGCTGTACTGGGTTGGATTGGAGAGGGCCCATCGAGTGAGCTGTGTGGAATAAAGAAATGGTTCAGAAAGGTCCTGGATGGGAAGGAGGCGAGTCCAAGACTGCACTAATGTTGTAACTGCACAGTGGTTGTGCACAATTTTTGGGGCAAAGGCAGTAAAACTTATGTTTTCCATTCTGCTGTAAGTATTTAAAAGGAAATATGAGTGTTTATATGTCCTGGGAGTGCATCTGGGTGCAATCCTGATTCAGACTAAAAAGAAATCATGAGGAGGAAGGGTAGTGTTTGGGTGTCCTCCTGACTATATTCCAGGGAACAGGTTTCTGCCTGCCCAGTGTCCCCCTTGGTATTGAGTGTCTGCTCAGCTCTGTGTCAACAAGACACAGCCACCTCCCCCTGGAAACCTGCCAGTGAGACAGAAATTCCTGTATGTGGATTCCTACATTCTGTGTCCAAGCAGTTTCTTACGAACTTGCTGATTTTGTGGCCAGGCTGACATCGGGATGTGGGTCATTCAAACAAATCAATTTCAGGTGGTTCAAAACATCAACAACAATATTAACACAAGGAGTAGGTTAAGTGTGAGGCTGAGGGAACACTGTGCAGCCTTGAGAAGGGTCACAGAAACAAGCCCTTGGCAACACCCCCAAAGTCTTGGTACTATTTATCTACTGTATACAAAACAAGTGGTGGTAGGTAGCACAGGGAAACCGGCATTGAAGCATATCCAATTTTATTTAATACTCCAGATTTTTCCCCTTCATCAGATGTTCAGGACATTTTGCAAGTAGCTAACAACAAACTGCCTAAAATCATGGAAATGCAAGATTTCCATCCATCTCTCTGCCTAGCTGGAAATCCAGCTTTATATAAACTTCTATAAAATAAAATAAACTGGCTAGTGATTTGGGGAAGTTCTTCTAATAAGCAGAAGAAACCATATTTCTGCTCAGTCTGCATTCAAGACAGATTATCCCTGTTGGAATAATAGATTATTTCAACAGGGATAATCTATTTGCTCAGAAAGAGAAAATTTCTGATTTCCTCTGAGGAGTCTATGCTCATTTCCCCTTGTCTTAGTGTAGATCTGTTTATTCTTACTCACTTGATTTAATAGCACTGCTTGCTATAATCTGTAGGTGTTTTTATGGGGTTTATGATATGCTTTTCATATGTGTGGCTTCTTCTCCATTTCTTCCCAGGGTAATTCCTTAAGGACAAACCAAGCAGCCTTTCCCCACTGAGGGCTTTGGGGTGTCCTTAGGGCCATTCAGTTCTGGCTTCCAGGCTGCCAAAAATAAACAATTTCCAACTATCATGGAAACCTCTTCTGCTCTGAGCTGGGAAATGGTGCTGTGTGTCACTGCTGCCTGGAATGTGCTCTGCCTGTCCTCCTTCCCTTCAATCCTACAGCCTGACTGCCCTTCCTTGGTGTTCCCCACCTCTTGGGATGGCAGGAGGTGAGGTGGCCTCTCCACCAACATTTTCACCTTTATCTTATGTACATCAGTAAATCCACTATGACAAAGTAAGTCCACTGGGATCAAAGATCCCACCTGCTGCCAGATACCTGAAGAGCTCAGTAACATTTTCATGCCTGTTACTGTACAGTGGAGGTGTTTTAGCCCCTGTTTTTTGGGAGCCAAAGTAGACTGTAGGTACATAATCTATAGAACACTCATGAACAAGAGGCCTGTGCAGGCACACAGTTTGTGGTGATTGGGATGGGGCTGCCCCAGCCTCATCCCCAGTGGGTGCAGCTGTGAGAAGCAGGTGAGCAGCACTGACAGCAATGAGCCATGGAGTGCCCAGGGGCACTGAGCAACCACCAAAGGGAGCAGAGGGCACCCAGGGGCAGGGCATGAACAGGAGGGGGATAAAAGGCTGGGCTAAAGAACAAGAAGGGCAGATGCTTGCAGCCTTCTGGAGTGGTAATGTGCTACTCTGTATGGGTTGAAGCCTTCTGAAGCTGTATGATGATGCTCTGTGTACTGTGGCCATCTCAGCTGTGACATGTGCTGTGACAGGCCTGTGTTCATGCATGCCTGAAAATCCTCTGAGGAGGAACAGGGACCGGAGTCAGCCTGAATACAGAGAAAATCATGTGAGGCACAGCTGGCTCTGCCTGCACCAGAGGGGTCTGTGCCAGGCTCTGCCAGGACAGGGAGTTGTTACCAGGTGTTCTCAGGGTAGCTTTTAGTGTGACCAACTGCTGGCAGCATAGTTCATGTGGAAACACCTCCATACCTCACTGATCGTGTTCTGGAGTGCCTATCAATATGTAAACCAAGCCTGACTTGTACTTTGAATACTCCAAAGGAGGTCACTAAGACTGCAGTGGATTAAAAATTTACTCTTGTAAAAGGTATGACACGTTATATAGGCCACGTGTACAAATCCGATAAGGCAGGCAGACAAAATACAGGAGACTTGCAGTCTGATGAAATACAACAATATTTGTTATGTTAAAGAAAAGCAACTCAGAAAACTTTTCATTTTTGTGAGGGGAAGTGAACTGTTGCAAAAATAGAAATGTAATTAGTTATATAAAGATATTCCTTTTACTACATAAGTACAAATCTAAAGTACTCTAAGCCTTACAGAGGAAATCCCTTAATTGGCAGATGGAGCCTTTACCATGGTGCTGGGTTTAGCTGTTATGGAAATATATTGATAGTAAATCTCCATTGATAGTAAAGCAGTGTTAGCAACACCTAATGGAAAGTTTTCTTCACTGTTCCCCTCTCTGAGAAACAGCTGGGCATGAATTCAAACCCATGGCAGTGGGCACTGATAGATGGAAAAGCAGCCTTGGTGTGTGTTTCCTTAGGGTTTGTAAGGCAGGATGGCCCAAAAGCCTTGAGACCTGTTGCTAAGACTCATCCTCAGTACCAGCTATTTCCTATTCACTGGCTCTCAGCCTGCAGAGATGCTGGTAATGAACCCTGGGCTGGGCTGGAGTGAGGATCAGGCAGATCCCTGTTGGGAGCTCACTTTGAATCAAGGCACTGACAATTCCAGTGGGCTTCTCCTGCAGACCAAGTGCTCAGGATGGAAATGGCCACGCTGGAAATGAATCCTCACAGAACACAAGGGAAGTGTTTTGGGGCCCACTCCTGCATTCTTGAGCCTGAAAATTCAGTCTAAGCCTGGCAGCAGTGCCCCTGAAATGGCACAATGGGGCATTTGTGCATCTGCTTTGAGCAGAGGCAGATGAAAATCTCATTTAAAAAGCCTGCACTTTTTAAAAAAGGGTAGAAGTGACTTGGAAGTCAGTATCTGTTTGATGTGTTTGATCTGAAGTCAGTATCAAAACCACCATGGACTTAAATCCAGTGTGCAGCCTTATCTTAACTTTTTAGGATTTTTGTCTGTCCCTAAGGATTTTGATAAAGTGAGGGATGGCAGCACAGGACGTTCCTGATCAGACCTTTTCTACTTTTAAAGGGTAAATAGAAAGAAACAGAGGTATGTGTGGGAGTTTTAGATCTTACAGCACTAATGTCCTCAGAGGAAGAACAAACAGAGCTCAGGCAAATGTTTGCAGATTTATTTTAGTGGCCTAAATTAAACTAGAATTCCAAGCAATCAGCCCTGATTTATTATGTTCATAATATAGTGAAGACTTTTTCTCACAGTAAATATTTTGTTATATTGATATAAATGACTGTGTTGGTCCCAGAAGGAAAGTATTTTCAGAGGCTGATGGTTTCTCTTAGAACAGTGCACATCAGTCTCTCAAAGGGTTACTCTGCTGATAAGCCAGGCTGGCTCTGGGGACCAATTGTTAGTGCAGTTAAAGCACAGGTCCAGAAAAACTGTCTATGAACAGCTTCTCTGAAGTGATGTTAGTTGAATTTAAACACTGTTATTGAGGGAGAAGACAAAGAACATTGTGATTCACTGTCTATCAGTTACTTAGAGCTGGGAGGATATACACAGCACAGATTTGGGGGAGATTTGTTGTCCTGCTCTTCTCTGCTCTTCCTGCTGTAGGAGTTTGCAGTTTCCAGAGAAGCTCGAACTTTAAAGATGCTGGCTAGAGAGTGGGCTGCTGCTGATCTTTTCTGGGAGAGATTTTCATTTGGGATCATATTTTCCTAACTAGAAATACAAGCAACTCAAATTAGAAAGAAATAATTTAATGTTTAGAGCCTGGGGCTTTATTAAATGATTGTTTTTGTCCTGGTAAGACCTTTCTGTTCTGCTGTTGATGATTTATTTTATTATGGATTGCAGTGTTAATAATTTGCAAGATTACCTGACAAATGGAATAGATAGTTCAATTTAACATTTTAGGAAAATATCAAAACAAATCAACATTAGAGACTTTGACACACAGGGTCACTGATTCATCTGCTAAAAGTGACAACAAACAAATGACTCATGCTAAAGTGCAATGGCTCAATTATTTGGCCAGCTGCTCCAGTAGCGTTACAGAATGGATATGAGTGTCCCTAAACCTGTGGTGGTATTTCCCCCCCCTCTCATCCATGTCTAGAGTGTTGTGATTTGGATCAGAATTACAGCTTTTAGTACTTTAAAAACCAAGACAAAACCAAAAGCCCACCATAAAGCCCAGCACAGGCTGCCCAGGGCAGTGGTGGAGTCCCCATCCCTGGCAGTGTTCAAAAGCCATGTGCATGTGGCACCTGGGGACAAGGTGTAGTGTTGGGCATGGGGGTGGTACTGCCTGGCACTTGGACTTGGTGATCTTAAAGGTCTTTTTCAACCTTAACAATTCTATAATTCTATGATTGTCTAAAAAATGAGATCAAATCCCACTAGGATTGGAAGTGATACTCATGAATTTTGACTTCTTTGCAGGCTTATTCTGTGACATTGATCACATTTCCCAGAGGGCTGTGTTCCCTTTAGGGTTCACCGTGGTTTGTGTAAATGTGGGTCATGGCTTATGGTCTTAGCACTCAAATCCACCTTTGGAGAAGAGGGGAGTGACAGGAATCCAAGAGGAAAAAGCACTTCCTGGCAAGCAGGTGCCTCTGGATGCTTCAGCAGGACTGCAGCTCTCTCTTCCACCCCGTTTCTCAGGGGAAGCCCATCAGGGGAAAGTGGCAGTACTGGTGCTTTGCTGTTCTCAGGAGAAATATGTCCTGCAGCAGAGAGACTGGGCTGGGCAGAGGTGCTGGTTGGGCAGGACTTCTGCACCTGCTCCCCATCCTCTGCCCATGAATTGTGCCACGATCCTTCATGATGCATTCTGGGCAAGAGGGAATTTCTTTTCCCCCTCTAAACCATTAAAAAGCCCTGCATTTTCAGGGACATCTTCCTAACTTGGACATCTAAGGCCAATGTTTCAGTACTAAGGCCAGTGTTTCACCAGTCACAAATGGAAAGGCCGTGGGTACATGAAACTCTGTAGAAGCAGGATCTGAGCATCACAACACAATGGTAACTAGCTGCTGCATCAAGCTGTGGATCCTGTCTGGTTTAAGGACAACAAGTAAACCTGCAACTGCACAGGGAATCCAGCTGATATGGGTATGAACTCTGAATTGAGAAGGGTTTTCCTGCTGCTTGTGCTGAGGCTACAATCCAGTGTTGCCACGGTGGAAACTTGTCATTTATAAGCTTCTTGTAGTAGAGAGAGATGAGGATTTGTGCCAGATGAACACCTTCTATATTCAAATTCCTCAGGAAAAAAATGATGTAATGTGCCTTGTTACTCATCTCTTTTTGCCCCTGGGTAGGACTGTGCAGCATCAACTGGTTTTTTAGTCCTTGTGGGAATGATTGATGGGCCATTGGCCAAAACCACATATCAAATTCTGTCCCTTTGAAACGAACACCACAAAATTCTGGAGACTGAGTCCTCCTCAGTATAATACTCCCACAACAGCAGGATCTTCCTGAACCTCTGTGTGCATGCTGAATCTAGAAACAGTGTTAGGTATGGCCTAAATAACCAAGATTAATTCCAGCTTCAAATCTATCTCACAGATTGGTCTGAGTTTCTCTCTTGCAACCCTAAATTGTATCAGTCCTGCCATTGGTGCTGTTCTGGAACTTGGCAAGGTTGTGTTTATCCTAAACTTGATCCACAGTTTTTGTGTGGCCCTAGGGGATAATGGACAGCAGATGATGATGTAATTGGTAAGATATGCCAGAGCACACTTCTGTATCAAAGCCAAACCAAAATGGCCCTTAGAGGCCACCTTCTGCTGCTTCTCTGTTTTGAGGTGTGTTCTAAAGAGCCACCTGAGCAGAACTTCCTGTTTCCATGTTTTCAGGCTGGCTCTGGGAACACTTCACACTTCTGCTCTCTCACAGAGCAGGAGCTCCTGTTTTAATCTTAAACCCAGCAGTGGGGAACTTGACTGAGTGCTGGGACTACAGCAGGAGGCAGAAGAACTGGAAACTGTCCCATTTCTGGGAAAACTTGTGTATCTGAGCACTCAGCACAGGGTACAAATGTGCTCATCCATGTGTTCCATGTCCAGGTCCAGATGTGAACAGAGACATGGCCAGCTCCCTGTATTGCTTAAGAGAAGGGATTCAAAGTGCCACAAGAGAAACAATATCATTCACTCCCTTCTACTATTCTGGTACCTGAATATTTTAATATACTCCATTTTAAGGGCCAATTCAATTCAACAAGTGTCAAAGAAGATGGCTTCTGAACTAAAAAACTCTTTTGTTGTCTCCTTTTCATGATGCATAATAAAAACCAGACACTATTGAGCTTAGATTGAGGCAGTGATCTTCCAAATATACCACTTTATAACTCAATAAAACAGTGTTAGATTGGAGCAAGGCTAAAAATTCACTAGAACAAGGATAAATCTGATATGTGACTTTATTATGATGATAGATTACTGATATGTACTACAATTTAGACCATCTTTTTTACTGTGGAGTCACACAATTGAAAAGAAATGACAACAGGTGGCTTTTTTTGTCATTTGTATAGTAAAAGCTTTGAAGCTTTGTACCAGCCAGCTTTCTGCACCTATGATGAGATAATTTGATACTGGAATCTTGTATCAAGCAGTTCAAAGGAAACAGTGATGTATTGGCATTGCTTGAACTCAGTCAAAGACTGGGTATATATCAGTATTTATTATATTTATAATGCTGACTCTTCATAGTGATGAGCTAAAACCAGACTTTATACCAGAAGTCCAGCCTAAGCTATTCTTGCAACAATTACCCTACACTGCTGAATTCAGCCTTAGGTCACTGTTCTAGACACTGTGACTGCAGGAAAACAACTAAAACCCAACACAAAGGTAAGAGAAAGCCCAGAGAAGAAACTGAATTTATTAGAGGGAATTTCAGTTGAATGGCTGCTTTACAGAGGGCAGAATAATGAAGATAATGTTGGAGACCTCTGAGGACTCTTTCTGGAGCAGTGTTCAGACCTAATCTCACAAGTCCTTGGGCAAGTAAATAATCCTGCCTCACATACAGAGCGTCACCTGACGTCAGTGAATGATTTGCAGGGGAAAGGATTACTCACAGGACTAAGGGTTTGTACATTTACTTTAATTAGTCTTTCTCTGTTTGGTTAGGGTGCTTTTTTTTTTTTTTTTCTTTTTTTTTTTTTTCCTTTTGTTATTTTATTTGTTTTCAAGTATTTAGAGTAACTTCCCCTGTATTTCTGCTTCCATACCCATTTTGGTCAACATAGCAGGTGAAATACATGTAGAGGCATACAAATTATGCATTTAAAGTCTGTGTAATTATAACAGCTGTTTAAACCATTTCATAAAAGCACAGTCTCAGGGGCAATGGCCCCAAGTGCTCTCAACATCCTGGATGGAGCAAAACTGAATTTCTGTTGAACAAGTTTATACCCTTTTTTCCCCATCTTAAAACTAACTGCAGTTCATCCATATGAAATCAAGAGAACTCAGGTGTAACTGGACAGCATAAATGAGAGTAATCTCATCTTGATATCTAAGATCTACTAATAAGGAGGAGAAAATTACAAAGGGGCCTTTGTGGACCCGTTTTGGTGTGAATTTTAAACCAGGGACCAGAGAAGGCCTTGCTGAAGTAGGATGAGTCTCTGTTGTGCAGGAGTCTGGCTTACAGACTGAGCCTCTGTCAGCCTGGGGGTACATCTGCATTTGCAACATAACAATTGAGTGGCCTTGGTCCCAGGAATTCCTTATCCCTGTGGGACACTGTCTGAGGCTGTGCTGGTAACATTTAGATGGATACTTTCACTGGAACAGTATGAGCTGATTTTGGATGTTTCTCTGGGTGATTACAGTCACCCTGGCTGGAAGAAAGGGCAAAACAAGACCCCATGCTTCCTTATAACTTGTGGGAAACAGACTCCAACTGGATAAATTGGAGGTGAAATATACTGTTCTTTAAGGATATTTAATTGCTCTACACATCACAAATCATGAAGAACTAGTTTGAAGAACTAGCTCTGAATAATGTTCTGAGGCAGAATTCATGTGTCAGTAGTGAAGGAGCTTAATTCTTGAAAGAGAACAAACCCATAACCATACATAATCAAAAGTAACTGGAGAAACAGGAACCCTCTGAATGGCCCTGGTATGTGATCACCTTAAAGCCACCAAAATCAAGCATTGAAGTAGCACTGCCAGGATGAGTGAAAGGAGAAGAAGAAATTACTTTTTATTTCCAAGACCAGCAAGCTATTCAGTAATTCATGCCTTTGTCAAATCAAGACTGTACTGTAAAACTCTGGTAGAGGAGAGCAACCCTTGGAAAATAACACCAAACCTATCTGTTCCAATCCAGTTATCCATGCTGGAGGGAAACCACAAGAGCAGTGTGACCACAGGAAGCTTGTGCCTTACACTGACTTCTAACAGACTTCAGGTCCTCTGGATGGATCACTGAAATCCTTCAGAATCTGCCCCCAGGCTGTGGATCAACATGATCCTTGTGGCATGTCACAGTTAATTTTTGTCTTCGTCAACAACTGCTTCTTTGCCCTTTAAAAATTGTTTTTCAAAACCTTCCTGTGTCCTGCCTTAATGTTTTCTTTTTGTGTTTTGCATTTAAGCTGCTAGAGAGTGCAGTGCTTCCTGTTGTCTTCATCTGACCCAATATTTGTGATCTTTCCAAACGTGTGGGATGGCAATTGTGCAAATGATGTGAATTTCTGTTGATTTTCTTCCTTCCCTGTCGTGGTTTAACCTCTCTGTGTAGTGCTTATTTGGAGACTATAAAGGAAAAAAAGGTACATTGAAATTTTGTTTTCAAACAACCTGTAGGACATCAGATATGCTGTTGAACTCCTTGAAAACATTAAGTTTATTAAACAACTTTGAAAACAACAGATACAGACTGTCAGTGGTAGTGTTTTCTTGCTGGTTAAAGTCAGGGGCTCAGAACTTCTGGATACTTCCTTATCTTTGATGGCTACTCGGCCAGCATCATGCATTTGTGTTTAAAAAATAAATAAAATTCCTACTCTAGCAGGAAATGAGTTTTCTTATCAGATCAGGCAGGTGAATAGCCCTGCTTTTAGCATGGTTATGCAAATCCCTGCAAAAACTCAAGGAGTAAAGAAACTAAAGGAGGTCAGAACTGCAGGATGTTATACAGAACTATTTTATAAGTATTTGTGGAAGGTATTGCTGTAACCTGTGAATGAAGACACCCTTTGGGCTCAGTAGAAGGAAATAAGTCTCTAAGTTGATGCTTTGAGTAACTCAAAAGGCTGGAATGATTATACAGAGAGCTTCAGCTCCTGTGTTAAGCTAAGAATGACTGTTTTGTCCAACAAGATGTTCTGTGGGTTTTTATTCCTCCTATACTGCAGTCCAGAAATGTGATCAATAAACAGGGATTTGTTTTCTCCTAATTTTTCTACTCCTGTAGAAGAGCTTGCACTGGATTCCACCAAGGCATAGTTTTTTATGTTTGGGGTGTTTTTTCCAGCTTAGCTCAACCACTAAGTAAAATAAAAATAACAACTGTTTCTTTTTGGAAACAGGTTCAGCTGCTAGAAAATCAACCAGTCAATCCTTGGGGCAGGGCATGAAAGGAACAACATACCCTCACCGTTGGAAGAAACCAAAGTCAGGTGAGGGTAATCCATTGCACTCTTCCATTCAGCTTAATTTCCACTCTCCATGACTGTTCTTATTGATCTTGGTTGTTCACTGATGTCATTTGCTGCTATTCCTTCCTTTGTTCCAATATTTATACATGTAAATAAAGGAGGATTAGATCTTTTCCAGCCCTTGTTGGCGGCCAGGCTTTGAACTCCCAGCCCAGCCAAGGGCTGAGCCACTGCTGGAGCCCCAGTGCTGATGGCTGCTGTCGATGGCTCTGCTTGGTGTTTGAACACAAATCATTTAGTGGTTTATTAGTCCTTTGCACCCTGCTAAACAAAAGCTGGTGTCTTTGCCAAGCCTTGTAGTTCAAGTTGTTGTGTGTGCCCAGTCATCCTTATGCTGGAAAAGCCTTGGGAGTTTTGTGGAAAGAAGGCAGAATGCCCATTGTTCCAGCAAGCAGAATGGCTGCAGTCTGGTTCCTAAAGGGCACCTTGGAGGGTCTCACAGCCCCTGCCTTGGGCCTGCTAAAGGGCAAGGACACGAGCACACAGTGGCATCTATCTCCTGCTCTCCAGGTGTGCATGGACATCCTTCTGGTTCCTGCAGGGCCTGGGCTGTGAAATAGCCCCAGTGTGCTGTTCAATCCCTTATCCCTTGGTGCTCACCTGTGTCGGGCTGTGACCATTGCCCTGCAGCCCCTGGCAGCCAGAGCACCTTCAGCTTCCCAGCTGGCAGGCACCAGGGAGCCTTTGCCCAGGGGTGGCAGCGTGTGCAGCCAGCATCCCTCCCAGGGCACACGGCACTGGGGAGAGGGGAAGCCAGGGCTATCTCTTCTCACAGAATGGGATGGGAGAGATGGGATCAGAGAGAACTTCAACCCCCTCCAGTGCCACCCCGTGCCATGGGCAGGGACACCTTCCACTGAGCCAGGGTGCTCCAAACCCTGTCCAGCCTGGCCTCCTGCAGTGAGGACCATCACAGGAGGTGCCTCTGCTGTGCTGCTGCCCAGACTGTGCCTTCCTTGGGCTGCCTTTGCTCCTCACACAGTCAGGGATCAGGTGAATCTGGGCTGTGCTTGGACCTTAACCTCTTCAGGGCTTGATAACAGAGCTGAACCACTGTTAAGAAACTGCAAGTTAATGCCAATTACTTTCTCAGGTATTTACCTTGCTGGAGATAACCAGAGGTTATTACCTGAACTTGCTATTTTGACTTCTCTGCAGAAAGATGGTGCAAGTTGAGCAAGATAAAGCAGTGTATTATTGTACTGATACTTCAAAGTACAGCGGTGCATTTCTTTTTAACCCACTTAGAATTGAGTAATAATGCAGCACAGGCAGGAAGTTTCTTTCCTTTTTTTTTTTTTTCAAAATCTTTCTCACTGCATTGCAATGGAAGTTGTTTTCAAAACTGTAATAGCAAGATGTATTTATCAGTTGACCTTGAACTTCATTTTTAATGAATAACAAAAGTCAACAGAATACTGGCTCTTGATAATCTGTAAGAGACATCAAAAAAAAAAAGAGAAAGGTTAGGTAAGGAAGGCACATAAAATCAGGTAATAATCATTAAAGAATCATGTTATTGCTGTTTACACTATTACTGGGAGCTAAACAGAGTTAATATTGCCTTTCAAACCTAAGTCTTGTGGGGTTTTTCTTAACTAGGGTGAAGTACAAAGATAAGCAAAGTGGAAAAAAGTCAAACTAAGGTCAGCGATTTAGGCCACTATAAAAGAAGGTAATTCAGCAGGAGAACAGCTGAACAGCACGTGCTGGGGGAGGAAGAGGATGTGTCAGTGGAGGAAGGAGAAAAACATGGAAACATTATCGGAATTGTTTTCTTTATTAACTTGCTGCCCACTTCTTGCTTTCTTTTCATAATGTAGGTCTGACTGGTTAATCACTGCACATGGTGGTTGCCTGTGGCTTTGTTCCTGTACTTGACTGCATTTTTAATTGTCAAGGGCACCTAGAGCAGTGTCAGGCACCGTTTTGGGCTGTTGCTGCAAGCCCAGATAAACACGAGTGGAAGTTCCACTTGGAAAAACTCTGTTGCTCACAGAAAGGGAATTTTTAAACTTCACTCTTGACTAAGTCTGAGAAATTATCTCAGAATTTGCATTCTGCAACATTCCCTACAAGTTACTTATCAAATCAGGGAACAAGGGACTTGGAACCAAATGTACTTAATTAATTTTGGCTAGAGAGCTGATATGTAAAGCAAGCTTATCAAAGAGCAAAAATACACTTCTTATACACCTCCCCCGGGAAAAATTCTCAAGCAGACAAACGTCCAGGAGGGGAAGTATTTGTGGATGAGCTGTGCGGGGGGGGGATGCGTTTCCTGAGTGGGTGGCAGTCTCATGCAGGGCAGGACATTCGCAGTGCCCCTGTGCTGGGCAGTGAGGACGCAGCACAGCAGCCCCTGGTGTCCGTGTGTGCATGCTGTGCACTCCCTCTTCTGGATAGGTCGGAGTGCTTGTGCTGGTGGCATTTCCTCCCTGGGCCTAAAAGCTCGGCAGGGCTGAAGTTACAATGCTGCTCCTGGACTGTGGTGGCTCTAACAGGAGCAGGGAGGCACAGGGAGCAATAGGGGCTCTGGGAGCTGCTGGGGGTTCTGACACAGCCACGAGCGTGTGGGTTGTTATCACTTGTGTGGAGGTTATGGCAACACAAAGGGCACCTGACTAAGCCTGAGCAGGGGCTTTCAGAACCAGCATTTCAGTGCTGACCACATCAAAACCGGAAAATCTGGATCCGACTGCAGCGGCCAGCCTCTTCCAGTGCCATGAGTCACACTGCAGTAATGGCTTGAATGCCCTACATGCCAGGCATCCAAACCTTTGATCAGGATTTGAGCTCTGCAGCTCAGACTCATCACTATGGAAATCTGATTTTCATTTAGGAAAGCAGCTGTGACTTTGCAGTTAGGTCACCTAAGAAAGATGGGGCATAGCCTTGTTCCCACCTGTGCCCCTGGCTGACCCCAGGCATGTCATCTGCTCTTTCCTTCTGTAAAACAAGTCTGACAACACTTCTGATATCCTGGGAGGAAAATGAAATCTCATAAAATTATAGAATTGTGGAATGGTTTGGGTTGGGAGCGACCTTAAAGCCCCTCCCATTCCATCCCCTGCCGTGGGCAGGAACACCTTCCCCTACCCCAGGTTGCTCTGAGCCCATCCAGCCTGGCCTTGGACACTTCCAGAGATGGAGCAACAAACCTGGGGTAATTTGATATCTGGCATGATGAGCCTTTAACAGCTTTGTCAGACAGAGAAACAAAATTTTTATATGAAATATTCGTTACCTTAATTTGTTTGCTCTGGTTAGAGAGGGTTCACAGTATCTCTTCTTGTAACCTCTGTGCTGTCCCCCCACTTCTCCGACCTCCACTAAGCTAAAAACCCCCAACTCTCCCTCTTTTTACTGCTTCTTCCCTGGGGCAGACTAATAAGGATTGCCTAATTAATTCCTTAGGGCTGGAGAATATACCCACCAATTTCTTTCCCATCCAGATAGTTTGGACTCTTCCCCCCCACACCCCCCAAACCTTTAGCTTCCTCTACTCTCAGACCTCCAGGAATCTTCAGTCTTAAATTAAGAAAACAGAATTTTGGGGTAATCTGTTTGATCCCTTCCTCCCCACACCCTTTATGGGTGGGTTTACAGCTATATTAAGGCTTATGTATCTTATATGCCCCCAAAATAGCAAACCCATTGGTAGCACTCTATTTTCCAAGTGTAATTAAATCCTCAGTGTCCTATTGGAGCCATGGAATTTCATTGCTAAGCATTGTGCTGCTGACAGAAGAGAATGCTTCAATTTGAAGCCCATGAGATTTACAGGAATAAAGTAAAGCTTTGCTCTAGGTTTTCAAAAGCCCAAACTCTGCCTGTGCATCCATTATACATGAAAGAATTATTAAACTACCAAAAAAAAAATCAGATATCCAATCTTTTGTATTTTGGCTGCAGGCAGTTCAGCTCTGTCTGGTTGAGTGCACGTTGTGTGTTCTTCCTTTGGATACACAAAGAGCTCTAGGTTGAGGATGAAAGGGGCAGGGGGCTGGAATCACATCAGGCTGTTTTCCCTCTGTGTTTGGACAATGCAAGAACAGGCTCTGCACACACAGGAATCTCTGGGGATCATCAGTTGCTGTAGGCAAACTCAATCCCCCATTGTTCTGAGGCAAAATTAGAAATATTGGTTCATAATGTGTTGAAAGGTTTCTGTGCATCCTGAAAAAAACTATGGAATCATCTAACACGTGGGCTTAGTTTTTATTTGGGTATATATATCCATCCTCTGCAGCTGGCTGTCAGGCCTAGCTAAGCCCATACAGCTTCCCAGCTCAAGAAATCCATGATTTGGTGAGGGTTATGTTGGTGAAATCAAACTGTTGCTCACCTGTTGCTGATTAATTTACCTGCAGTGTTTCTGTACAAGTAGGTGAAGCATTTGGTATTTTTACCATGATAAGAACTTCTACAAGCAGTGAAAGCACCAGGCTCTGAAGAATCAGCTAAATGTTTCTACCCATATCAGCACACCTACACTGGTGTCTGCAATGCTTCCTGTCCTACAGATAGAACTGATGCAGTGGAGGGTGTGTGAGTGGCAGAGCTTGGGGTCCTGCACATCAGCTGGTGTGTCTAGAGAGATTTGTGATAAAATCATGTACTATGGACCAGCAAGTCTCACGTACTTTGTATTCTAGTATTATGCACTAGCAAGGCTGCATCTAGGTACATAAAAATCCCATATTCCCATATGAAGGATCATTTTCTTGGCTTGTTTGTTCTTTTAGCTGGTCTTACTGATCCATAGCTCACTGTTCAGCCACTTGTTCAGGTCACACTGCAGGCAGTCCTGTGGTTGCATAAGGCTTCAGTTCCTCATTCCCAAAGCTTTTCTTCCCCAGCCCCTTCCCTCTGTCACATATGTCCCAGCCTTGCACACAACAGGTATGTGACATGGTTCTGGATATGCACACCTCTATCCATGTCCAACAAAGCCCATCCCCAAGCTTCACATTCCCAAACAGACTCACAGAGGCCTGCAGAACTTTCGTTTATTTATTTCCCCCGGCTACTCCTGCACAAGTGTTGATGCATGTCTTGCACCAATGGTAAGACAAGTGTTACACGTGCCAGCCTTGAAAGGGCTTGGAATCTTTTCCAACAGAGAGCTGGATTTGTTACAGATTTACCACCATATCTTGCTTATGGTGTTGCCTATTATTAAGCTGTTTTGAAATACAGTAGCACTCTTTTTTATTTTTGCTCCTGAATGGGATTTACTGTGTGCACAGGTAACAAAAGGGAAGAACAACCACAGCTCCTGTCAGTCAGATGTGGGGTCTGTACTACCAACCACACGGGACATGGTCATGGCTGCACATATCATACATTGGACTTCTTTCTCCCTGTCTACTCTGTGACTTAAAATTAATTATTTCTCCCCTTCCCGCTCACCCTCAAGGATTTCTGTTTTCTTCACTCAGCTCTGCCCATGGCTCTGCCCTCCTTCCTGAGGATGAGGCAGCTTTGAGCCAAACCATCACTCGTGCAAAGAAAGGCTGTGCCAGTGTGAAACTCTGCTCTGGATCCAGCCTTTTCCCAGTGAAACTAGCTGCAGGTTTTCTCCTGACACCTACAGGACCATGTCTGGAGCTCTTCAGGCTCTCAGCACCCAATTTTTGTGGTTTGTGAAACTCAGCTTGAAAACGAGGGAGTTCCCTGCTCCCTAACACAGAGAGGAGCAGTGAGTTTCACCACCCTCAGCTGCCTGAGCACTCAAGTGACCTCTCCTAACATCTGAACAGCTGTGAGGGGAAAAACAAAGCCCTCTTGCTGAGGAAGGAGGAGGAAGTTGAGGCTGTTTATGTGTAGTTATGGTTTCCTCTGTTTTTTCCTATTTTGTGTTGTGCCTGTTGGGTTTTTTTTTAAGTTGCAGAAAGCAGACATTGCAGGGCTGGCAATAATATTCACTGAATATGCTGGAAAATATTGTTGTTTTCTCAGGATTCAGGATGTGCTTGCATATTTCTGAAATCTGGGCTTCTATAAGGGGTTTATGAAAGGCCCAGGACATGTTCTGGGCCTTTCATAAACATTTATTTCAATATTTATTATCAAACATTTATTTGTTGATACAAATAAAATAGAATTGTACAGGATATAAAATGTTTTGGTTGCTTGGGTGGATATTTTCAGTCCAAGAGAGGTAAAGGCCAGTTTCAAATTGAATGAGGTGTTCTCAAGCAGAGAATAAATGAATTAAGAAAGGTGGAGTGTACTCTTACATGGACAGCACTTTTCTATCCAGTGTCATTGCTGGGCCCATTTTCAGATGTTTTTCTCTCTTGGCATACTCTTTGTTGGTCTTTTGTGGCTCTGGTCAAAGGTCTCTCCTCCCACTTCTCTCTCTAGTTCATGTCACATTTAGTTTCTTATTTCCAGCTACTCCCTGGCTCTGTATCTCCAAGTGACACATAGAATATCTAAGCATCAATGCTGGTAATACATATCGTGATTTTCTGGGTTCCTTCTCAAGGGAGAGAGATCAGGGGTTTCTTTCTGGACTCTTCAAGCAAAGCTCAAGCACACAAGAACCTCACCTTTAATACTTTACTAGATCTGTTCTCTCTAAAGTTGCTGGTCGTGCCTCTCCTTGTCAGCAGCACTGTTGTGTGCTTTCACTGCCACCTAGGTGAGGGAATTCATCTGGCTGGAAAACTATTTATTGTTTTCCTCTGGTAGTTGACAGGTGGAACTACTGACTTGGGCCTGCTCTGCAGGCAAGAACTGGCATAAGTGGGTACATGGCATTTTTTGCAGCCCAGAATTGAAAGTGGCTTAAGCCATTTATAATTATCACATCTATTCTCATTCTCACTCTTTTTAAAGGACGACCATAGAAAAAATGTCTTCTTGCAGGAAAAACCAATTCCCTGCATGGAGGAGAAGGACTTCTGCAGCCTATTGCTGATGGTTAGTAAGAACTGGCTGCTGTCAACATCAGTGTAAATCCTGTCCCTTATGTTCTTATTTTCAAGCTCAGGTCTTCAACAATGTGGCTACAGTTGGTTTTGGTTTGTTTGGTTTTTTTTGTTTTTTTTTTTTCAAGGAGGGCATCATAGAGATTCTTTGTTCAAAAAGCTGAGAACAAGTGAAAAGCAAGAAAGTCTGCAGCAGCTGGAAGGTGTAATAACACTGGGGTGATGAAATACTGTTTGTAGCGTGTGAGGGGGAGGGTGTTGAGACACTCAAGGGGAAGAGACAGACTTGATCTTGCTGAGAGCAAGAGACAGAGAGGCCTGGTGTGTGGTACAGCCAGCACTGAGGCCTGCCAGGGTAAAAACCTCTGCTCTGTGGCTCTCTGTATCCTGGCTGTAGAAAGGATGTTAGATAAAGAGCTCAGCACTCAGGTGAAAAACCTGAATGCTTTTACAAAATAGTAACTGCAAAGCTGCTGCCTGAGGGAAATACAGAAACCCTTGGGAGATGCCCTTGGGTACTACACCCCCAGTCCTCACCTGGAGAAATTCCCTCTGTTCTGCCACTGTCTCCTGAGCCAAGGGCTGAGTAAGGATGGCTTGAGGCCCAGCTTTGAGTTCTGGAGTGTTGGCATGATGTCACTGGAGGGGAGGGCAGGACATGTTTGCAAACTTGGCTTTCAGGTGACCTGAAGCCATTCTCTACCCATCTATGAAATAATCTGTTTCTTGAGTGGTTTGCTTGGATATCAGTTAAGTTAAGTAGGATCCCAGTGGTCTAATTCTCTCCTTTTAGGGACTGTTGGGGCTCGAGATTCTTCCTTTTGTTTCTTTCTCTTGGTGAATTTTCTCCCATATGTTGCTAGACGACAATAACGACCAGGCACTTAAGAGAGACAAAAAGAAGTTGCCCAGCTCAGGGAAGGAGGGCATCTGGCTGCACTTCTTTTATCTGAGGGTTTCTTTCAGTGGAGAAGGGCAGAGATACCCCAAGAATTGGGCTGGAAAAAAGGGGCTTAGGCAGCTGCTGGCTTTCTCTTGAGCTCTTGGCATTGGGAGGGAAAGGAGGCTATGCTCGCTGTGGGAAGAATTCACCACCACTGTGGGGCTCTGTCTTCGGCTGCCTCTGCCGTGAGTGGAGCTCTGCTCGTAAGAGCAGCTGCTGCACTGGGACCTAATTATAAACACCGTACCTCACTAAACAAAGAACCTGTGAGAAACAACTGCTCACTTTGAAAATGTAAAAGGTTTATTAAACATTGACAAAAATACAACAGAAGGACTACATAAGGAAAGTGACAGCACTGGGAAGTGCCTCGTGTACGCCACATGGCCGGTTCCATTCCAAGATGGATGTTCAGTCTTTTACACCCCTGGGATTGCACCAGCCAACCCTGGCCCCTCCCAAAGTCTGTCAGCCAGCTCTTCCCTGCCCTTCATCGCTGGAGATCGCTCTCCTGCAACTTGATCGGGGCTCAGGTGTCCTCATGTCGCACCCCCTTAGCAACGAGCCCCTTCATTCCCAGCTGGCCACGGAAGGGACACAAGAGCAGCCTTCTTTTACCTGTCCTAGACACCCCAGGCTGGCTGATGGTAACAGTACAGAGGGGGAAAGGGAACCATGGGGAGAACAAAGGGCATCTAAACTATAATAACGTAACTATACATCACTAAAGCTTTTCTTAATATTCACACCATAGTCATCCCTTAATTGCGAGAGCCAATCATCTTATTATCCATCTATAACAAACCCTTCACCATCTGCCCGGGCAGCTCAGGGGAAACCCCGGGATCCCCGAGCCCCTTTCCCCCCTCTCTGTGCCCTGTTCAGGAGACGGGCTGTTGCTGCCCAGCACACTCCCAAGTTTTTCGCTCCCCTGCCTGCGGAATGGTTCCAGCTACAGCTGCGGAGTTTCTGATACATCTTGTCTACCACCCCGGGATTTTGCTTGGCTGCCCCAGGGTTCGTGAAGCAAAGCCTCTCCTCCGTCCCTTCCCGCCATGACCGTGTGGTCTGCGGGCTCGCCCCACAGCGNGGTCTGTGGGCTCGCCCCACAGCGCCCCCTGCAGGCGCGGGGGAACCACCGCACTCCCTGCCCGCCGGGAGCAGCAGCGCCCCTGCTGGCCGCGCCCGGAACTGCAGCGCCGGGGCCCCGCTTAAAGAGCGGGAAGAGACTCCTTTGGCTTCTCTGGTTCTTTCTTTTTCTTTCTTTCTTTCTTTCTTTCTTTCTTTCTTTCTTTTCTTTCTTTTTCTTTCTTTCTTTCTTTCTTTCTTTTTCTTTCTTTCTCTGCTGTCATTTTTATTGTTTGTTTGCCTTGTTGTGCACGTACATACTACTAAACAACTGTTATTCCTTTTCCCATATCTTTTCCTGAAAGCACCTTAATTTCGAAGTTACAATGATTCGGAGAGAGGGGCGTCAGGTTCTCCATTCCAAGGGAGGTTCCCGCCTTCCTTGGCAGACACCTGTCTTTCAAACCAAGACGGCGACCTAATAACAAATCAGGAGTTTTTTGAGATCACTCAAAAGGATTTTATTAGCCCACTACTCATAATAAAGCCTTTTAGCAGAAATGGAAGGAGGCAGCCTAAGTCAGAGCTGTCCCAGGGTCCCTGAGCTTAGTGTCCCTCAAGGTTACATGTGCAGTGTTAATAAAATCACAGAATCAGAGATTGCTTTGAGCTGTAAGGAGCCCTAAAGATCATCTTGTTCCAACCCCCTGCCACGGGCAGGGACCCCTTCCACCAGAGAGGTGTATGTTTCCTGCACAGGGTAAATGAGTCCCATTTTTCATGTTTTAGGGTATTGTTTTCTTGAGGTAGATACCTGGACATGTACTTTTGGAAGGTCTAGGCTATTGAGGGCATCTTCTCATGACAATGTCGATCTCTTTGGCTTAGAAGAGAACTGAATCCAGGGTTCACTCCATTTTGGTTTTGTGCTTGTGCTTTGCTTCCCAGGGAGTGTTGGGCAGGTGTTTATCACAGGCTGTGGAGTTAAAAGATAGCTCATCTTTGGATATTAAGCCAGTGACCTGGAGCATTACTGTACTCTTGAAAATGAATCTACAGGCTCTGAGGATGAGTTCTGTAGCACTGATTGTCCTCCTTGTATTACACGTACGTGCTCTCAAACAGCATCTGCCTCTGGTCTTGGAGCTCTAAGTTAATCTCTGATCTTTTTGAGGGGTGAAGTGCACCTGGAGGGTTGTGGAATTGTACTGGTGTTGGTGTAAGCCAGGGATGAAAGCAGTGGCAGGAGTAAGGCTGTGACTCTTAAAGCCAGACTGTTATTTTTCCCTGAGGATAATCTGAAAGAAAAGAAATGTTTATGCTGGTTTTGGAATGTTTCAGTCCAGTCCCAAACCACTGACCTCCTAAAAACAAAGTGTGCCAACATCTCCCTGAAAAAGGCCATTCCCCAGGCATGTGCTAATACCAGCCAGTTTGCCTGAATATGCACAAATAATAAATAAAAAGAGCCACATGCCTGGTTGAACCTCAGAGCAATTAAGAACCTTGAATGAAGGGTTGCAGATGCTACCTTTGAAATTTATGCTTTTCACACTCCTGTTCCTGCACTTTATAAGGGCTAAATGAGAGTATGAGGGCTGTCAGCATATCCTGCTGGCAATAATATTCGAATATCCTTACTTTTAAGAGCTCTATTTTGAGAAACTGTTTAAATAGTGAAAGAGAGGAATTTCATGCCTTCTTGTTGAATCAGCAAAGCCTTGAAAATCTCCTGTTGCTTTTCTCTTCAGTTATTTATAGCTTGGGCAGTCTCCTCCCCAACACTTCACTCTTGGATCCTGTAAATCCAGCTAAGAGTCATGCAAGACAGAAGAATTCGTGATGATATGAATCACAAAATCCCCTGAACTCGAAGGTTTAGACTTGCATTGCCTGTGTCACTTTGTTGCTTCCTCTGGCTTCCTGCAGCCTCAGTTCTCTCTCCAGCCTGACACAAGAGATTTCCTCTTTCCCTTCACCCTTTCAGGTGTGCTCCTGCAGCTCAGTCCTGCTGCAGCTCCTGGCAGCTTCTCCTGCAAGTCTCCTTGCTTTAAGTAACAAACAGCCCTGGATTCTGCTCTGCCCTAGCAGAGTGTGCAGATAAAATGTTAATTGGAGTATGGGCGTGTTAATTGCAGTATTGACAGCTTCAGCATATTGGAAGGGAGTAGATGTACAATGCAAATAGAGAGGTGCTCTCTGAACTGTGCTTGCTCTTAATCCTGGTGAGGATTAAGTGGAACTGAGGATGTTTGCTGTCCCTGGCATGTGGTGGCTGCCAGTGTGCTGAGGAAGGGCTTTGTATTGGATGCCTCTTTCTTGAAGGCTGCAGATGTCAAACCAAAGAACATGGAACATAACACAGTCCTCAGAACTGTGTGGCTTTTGTCTCCCCACAGAAAACTATCACTGGAAAAGCACAAAATGGTTTGAAGCAGAGGCAGGATGGCTGTGGCCTTGCAGGGTTATTTTGCTGCTGCAGTGTAAGGAAAGGAGTGGAGTGTGTAGGGCAGGATCTGCCTCTGCTTTTATAACTATTCCTGGCAGCAGGATCTGCAGTCCAGGTCTAAGTATTTCCTTTTGGTTTTCCATACACCTCCCTTTTCCCACCTTATGGTGGAAACAGAGCCATTCCTCAGCCACTGAATACCAAAGTCCAGCTTCCTATTAAGCTTCTGTGGTGGAAAATAAAGGCTTCCAGGAAAGGAAGCACAAAGAACCCCCATCAGGAACAGAGGCAAATCTGGCAGTGTGGCTCCAAGGCCTGGAGGGATGGGCATTGCACAGAGCTCTGCTCCTGGAGATCAAAAGTCAGGGCTGGATTTGCAGGTGCAAATTATTCACTAGCACTTTATTTTGCATATTCTCACATGGTACTTCTAACAAAACACAGAGCAGCTCCTCTGTGGGTGTAGGAGCTTTGTTTGTGTCTCTTTGATCTCTTGGTACCTACCTGCAAATAGAGGTTTAGTTCCAGATTTTGTCTTTCCTTGGCTACTCACAGCATTGTTCCCTAACCCAGTGTTTAACATACTTTCAGGGTGATATTTTCAGTCAAATATTTTACCTTAATCCACTAAACTACTAATTTAGAAGTAGAAAAACAACAGCTTCTAGGCTTTAGTCACTGCAATTTTCCATCTGTTGTCAATGGTAATTGCAGGGTACATAATGCTTGATTGTCAGGGGCAAAAAAGCTGTTCATTCCATTTCTTATTTATCAGAGATTAAAAGCCAGCTTGCCTTTGTGTATGACATTTGTGATGGCACAAGTCTGGGACAGCACCAAGCTCCGAGTCCCCCAGCTGGCACAGAGCCCTCTCAAGGAGCTCTGGTGATGCAGCTGATGGAATCCTCACCTTGCAGTGGTTGTATCCCAAACTAGCTGTGCAGCTATTCATATACTCCTACAGATGGGGCTTTTTTTCTTGTTTTAAAATGCAAATAAATCTCCATTTAAACAGGACAGAGCCCAAGTGCTCCCCAGCAGCGTCTGGGAAACCACATTTACTGAGTTAGAAACTTTGGGTTTAAGGATGAGATTACTTGTATCTGTCTTAGGTACCTAAAGATTGTTAGTTTGCTTAAGGAATGGAAACAGCTCTTCACAGAGTGCACCAGGAACTTGCACAACACCCCAGTTCTGCTCCTTTGGACGTGAGCTGCATTATTTATATTTCTTACAGAGTTACATCAAATGTGTTGGGATAAGCTCTGCTGTGTTTGTCTCACAGAAGGTATTCCTAAGGGAGAGGGAAAGGGGCATTTCCCTGTGCACAGTGCACACCAGGGGCTATCCCTTAAGGAAAGGGGCATTTCCCTGTGCACAGTGCACACCCAGGGCTATCCCTTAAGGAAAGGGGCATTTCCCTGTGCACAGTGCACACCCAGGGCTATCCCTTAAGGAAAGGGGCATTTCCCTGTGCACAGTGCACACCCAGGGCTATCCCTTAAGGAAAGGGGCATTTCCCTCTGCACAGTGCACACCCAGGGCTATCCCTGAGAGAAAGGGGCATTTCCCTCTGCACAGTGCACACCCAGGGCTATCCCTTAAGGAAAGGGGCATTTCCCTGTGCACAGTGCACACCCAGGGCTATCCCTTAAGGAAAGGGGCATTTCCCTGTGCACAGTGCACACCCAGGGCTGTCCCTTAAGGAAAGGGGCATTTCCCTCTGCACAGTGTGTGCCCAGGTCTGTGCCTGAGAGGGGCAGCCAAACAGGCTGGTGTGTCAAGTCTGGGATTATGAGGGAACTAAACAGGCCTTGGGGGGAATTGACTGATGGAACATTTTCTACCCTTTTCCTCCACAGCATATCTGAGAGACTGGTTATCCACCAAAGCATGTGGTGGTCCTGACAGATTTTCCCATAACTTTCTCCTTTAGGTTTCGACTGATTGTGCTGGCACTGCTCGCTCATTTGCAACTGATCTCAAAAAAACAAAAACAAAAACAAAACCAAACCAAAACAAAAAAACCCCACAAAAAACCAAAACCAAAAACAAACCAACCAGTCAATCAAACAAATAAAAACTTCCTTCAAAACCTAGTCTAGTCATGAATTATTTTCCCAGGCAAATGATTTTTCATCATAATGTCTTGAACTCTTCCATACCAGCACAGTGATAAAATCAGCTGCATTAATTGTGTTATTAAATACTGTGTTGAAATCAGTACTGAGACTTCAGTGAATGGGCATACTGTGGACATTTGTACATCTGAATGATTCCAACATCCTGTGACATGCTTTGTCTTCCAGAATAGACTTAAAAAGGAAATTAAACCCGGGTTTTGAGTTACATGAAGGAGTAAATCATTCATTTAAACACAGAACAGGAGTTACATCTACCTTTCAGGTTGTCTATCATCTGAAAAACTCCTTCAATAATCATGCTCATAGAAACATGGTTCAGAGCCTGTTGACTACCTCGAGGCTGATAAAAAATTGAGTAGCACAGATATCTGTTCTGCTCAACATCTTTATCAGAGTCCTGGAGAAAGATATGAAGAAAAGCCTCATCATGTTTGCAAATGGCATTGAGCTGAGGGCAGGGCTGCCAGCTACAGGAAGTCATCAGGAGATATTAGCTAAAGTTCAGCTGAGTTCTTAGTATCTGCAAGCATGGAGAATCCACAACCTCTCCAGGTGACTTGTGCCACTATTTGACTACTCTCAAGAGTGACAAGACTCTGCAAGTAATTAGGATTTGACACTTTCTTTAAACAGAAGTTATGGGAGTATGGGAGTATAGGTCAAGGTGGGGTCAGTGTGGAGAGGTGGAGTGGCAGTATCAATATAGATAATGTGGCACAAAACTTCAAGGTATGTTACTGTGGGGCAACACAAGAACGACACGGGCAGTTCTGTTTAAAGTAAACTAAAAAACTTTTTATTAAAACATCTAACTTTATATGTATATATCTTTCTGAAATGCCAGTGACACTGGAGGGTTATAGTGTCACTTCTTCAATGCCACTGGGCAACCCAACAGTCCATCAGGTTGTTCATCCCCCATAGAGGAATGAAAAACAATAAGTTATTTACATAAAGTTTGTGGGAAAGTTCTGTATAAAAATGCAAACATCAGAAGGCTTGGTAAAACTTGAGAAAATCAGGGTGACAAAGGTACTCTTAAGAATTGAAATGAGATTAAATTTTTTCATATTGTAATATTGTCTTTGATAAATTGTCCGTCTCTCACATGTTATCATAGTACCCTTGTCTTGTTTTCTCTCTTTCTTTCCTGCTATCCCATGGTTATACAAAGCAGTCACAGGATGAATTCATGGTGGATCTGCAGCTCAGGGAGCAGCCAGGAGGGAGGAGAGTGCAAGGCTGGAGTGGTGCAGCTGCAGTGCTTGTACTTGAGCTGTGTTGGAGCTGATGCACATTTATTGGGGATGGGGGAGCTTAGATAGCCTCAGACAATGCTACACCACTCCAGGACACTGGCTCTGACTGCCAGCTGTGTTTGGCTGTGCTTTAAAAGTATTTTTACCTTGGAAGTGGTGTGTACATCTCGAATATTGCACTTCCCACTCTGCATTGCACTTAACATTCTGTCATATGGCTGACACATGGCTTAACAAACCATTATGTGGTATCTGGGGAAAAGCAGGTCAGTGGAATTGCAGAGACTGAGGATCATTTCCATAATCTTCAGTAATACTTTCCTTTGAAGTAAAAATATTCTAAATGGCAGTAAATGTCCTTACAGGATTTTGGCACCAGCAGCCAGCCTGGGGTGTCTTCACATTCATTGCAGCATAGAACAGATAGGGGTGAGTAATCTGGAGCAGTGGGTTACAGTTCCACAGGGACAACAAATAAGAAAGCAAAACAGTGGCTTTTCATGAGAGCCTGTTAGGATCCTATGGGGAATTTTTCTGTAAATAGTGACTTATTTCTCTCAATCATCTACAAAAATATAAAATCCAGCAGGTCTGGCATATCAAATCTTGACTGGTGAGAACTATAAATGATGATGATAAATAAAGATGGTCTGAGGGCTGGAGCCCCTGTGCTCTGTAGCCAGCTTGGGAGAGCTGGGGGTGTTCACCTGGTGAAGAAGAAGAAGCCAGAGGAGGCTCTGGGGAAACCTCAGAGCCCCTTCCAGTGCCTAAAGGGGCTCCAGAAGAGCTGGAAAGGGACCTGGGACAAGGGATGGAGGGACAGGACTCAGGGAATGGCTTCTCACTGCCAGAGGGCAGGGATGGATGGGACCTTGGGAAGGAACCCCTGTGAGGGAGGTAAGGCCCTGGCCCTAAGAGAAGCTGTGGCTGCCCCTGGATCCCTGGCAGCGTCCAAGGCCAGGCTGGATGGGGCTTGGAGCAAGCTGGGCTAGTGGAAGGTGTCTCTGGCTATGGCAGGGGATGGGATTGGATGGGCTTTAAGATCCCTTCCAACCCAAGCCAGTCTGGGATTGTATGATAAATGCTGTTTCTTTCTAGGATTGGTCATAATCAGTAATTAGGGTTATTTAGGGTGGTCACTGCTCTGTGGGATGAGAGGTGCTGTGTTGTGATGGACACTTGTGCATGTTTTGAATAACTGTGAGAACCCCAGCAGGAGGAAAGGGAGCACCTTTGGCAATTGCTGTCTGTGTTCACCATTTAGCTGCAGCTGCCTGCCAGGAAAAGCAAGCAGGGTGTGAAGGGAGGGTCAATATCCTCTGGGAGACTAATTATTGTAACTGGCTATTAATATTATTAATAGCCAAAGGTTTGGTCAGCCAGGCCCTTCTGGAGTTGTGATGAGGCAACTCTGCTCATGGCTTTTAGCTCCTTGCAGTAACTGGCAAGAGGTGCTCCAGATTGAGCAATTTTGATTCAGATTGGACAGTTTACACCTGTAAACAATACTTGGGAGATGCAAAAGGCCAGGGAAAAAGGGGGAATGAGTTGATGGGTTGCTGTGTCTGTGGGTAATGGTGCATCAGGGTTAGGAGTTGCTGCTGGGAAGCTGGAAGGGGAGAGCAGCTTCTCAGACAGTGTGTGAATGTCTTGCTAACAGAGTCAGCCTGAGGGAGACTGGAGTTTGTGTCTGTCTGGACTTTTGCTCACTAAAGATAATACCCAAGTCTATCGAAATTGGCTTTTGAGACTCAATGGAAATTCAGGGTTTTTTCCCTTTTCTTTAGGAAGCTGGAGACAGTGAATTTTCCTTCACACTGTTATTGCAAATCATAATTAATAATTAATTGGGGGTTGGTCCCCTTTTCACCCAGACCATCCCAAGATTCTTTGAATTAGTCCATTTGTGTGTAACCGCAGCTGAATTCTCAGGCTGCCTGCAGAAATCCCTGAGCCAGGTGTGTTTATTAACCAGCTCTGAAAAAACCTGTCCTTTTTATTCTCTTGAGTAATTTAATCAAACAGGTTTTTTCCAATGCAGCCTGACAGGTCTTTTAATGCACTATGCTGACCAGATTTCACAATGAAGATGAAACAAATAGAGAAAAATCAGTTAAATGCAAGGCCTCCTTTCTTTTGTGATTAATGTTGTTGAGATTTAGGACTCACCTTTGCAGGAACACTAAAGCAGTAATGTAAATTAACTAAAATCACTAACGTGATTTTAACATGTATTAGTCAAACTGTATTAAGTCTCTGTGTGGTTAATCGTAATCAGAATTAATCTGGCATTAATTTGATATAGCTGACTTATTTCCAAGGTCAAATTAAAGTTACTTGACTCCTGAATTTCTATGAGGAGGTGCTCAAAATGTTTTCTCCCATCTTGAAGATCCTGCTTTTCTAGGACAGTGAGTCATTACCACTATTCTTACTCTGAAGATATTTATAGTCTCTCATGCTGGTTTTGGCCAGAGCAGAGTTAATTTTCTTCCCAGTGGCTGGTATGGGGGCTGTGCTTTGGACAACTCTGATTTATTTCTCCCGAGCCACTTGGCAGTGTCTCCAGCATCCCTTGGTTCCCAGCTTCCTACCAACGTGATCTAATTAACGCTGCTGCCCTTGGCTTCCGACAAACAGCCTTATCAGGGCTGTCCTCAAGGTGCAGGATGCTCTCAAGGTACTGCTGACCGGTGAACCTCACCACTTCCACATTCCCAAAGAGTTTGGATAATCATCACAAAGTCTGGATGTTTATCTGAAATGTATTCAAGCCATTCCAGCCCCCTTGGGTCTGCAGATTTAGGTTAGAAATCTTTGACGTAAGAATCTTGGTATTTCCTGCTCCTGACAGGGCCAGATATGTTCAAGTGTCCCTTTGAGGTGACATTTGTCTCCTGTTTTCACTGCTGCCATGGGGTTATCAGGTCAGCCATTCTTGGATTCGGGTGCAGGAAGAGTCTTAAACGTGTTCTTGGTCTCAAGTATAAAGCAAAACAACAAAGCCTAGAAAATGGGCTTTAAAGGGATGAGGGACAATGGGAAAATTTATAAGAGACAGGGATGGATTGTGACAGCAGGGGGGCAGGGGCTGTTCTGGGAGGACAGACATCTGCAGATCATGGGCCTTTGACTGCTTTGTGGGACAAAAGGAAAGTTGCTTATGAAAGATAAGATAAATGAAGAAATTAATTAAGAACATAAATGAACAGGAGAAAGTGCCTTCATGGTCAATTTAGGGTTACATTAAGCTTTGCCAAGACAGAAGGAATACAAATAATGTATACAAAGAAGTGGAAATGATAAAAAAATCAATCCAGCTGTGGTGAAGATCAGGAGGGAAGAAATCCCAAATGACAGTACAGAACACAGGAGCTCTAAGGCTACTTATTACCCTCTTTTTTCTCTCAAAGAGCCTGTCATTTAATCAGGCCTCACTATTCAGGCTTGGGGGCACTGGGAATATGTTTTCTGCAATTTCTGAAATCCCAGACCTACAGCTTAGGGCAGGATTTATGTAGGAATCACCCTAGGATCAAACTGCTGAGGAGCCACAAGGTCAGGCATGTCTAATCATCCCCCAAGGATTTAGGAAACACCTTGAGCAAGGACACTGTCAGGAATTCCCAGTGCAACCATCCTGCCTGAGGCTTGTGGGAAGAAAGATGCAGTTGTAGGGCCAAATATTAATCTCAGCCCAACTGACAACAACAAGGAAAGACATTTCCTTTGTAAATCTAATAAAAATGTTTAAAACCAAGCTAACTATTGAAGAAGCAGCTGAAATTTGCCTTTGAACTAGAACAGCTTTCATGTAAAGGCAACTTAAGTCTTCTGTGTGATAAAGTAAATAACTTTTAACCAAATAGATATTATTTTAATCTAGTCCTTGAAGTTAAAAAGTTAACTTTCTCTGTGATTTCCCCACTTGTGACAGCCCCTGGCTATGTTTTTACTGTCGTAGCAGCTTCTGGCAGACTGCATGTCTCTCACATTCACTACAAAGTAAACAGGAATTTTTTCCAAGGGTAGCTGGCTGGGCTCCAGTGGAAGAATTCAAGTTATTCATAAGTTCTGGTAGGCTCATTTCTGCTTAATATAGTCTGTTTTTATTGTAGATTTTATGAAGAAAAAAAAAAAAAAAAAAGGTGTGAATTCTTTTAATCCCCTGGGATTGTTTTCTTCAAATGTGTGGGAAATGGCCTCCACCCCAAGCCCCAGCACAGAGTTATGCTGCTGTTTGTCCTCATAATGTTCACCTTTTCCCACCTGAGGCCCAAAAGGCTGCCAGGAGGTTCCCAAGATGCAGACAGCACATGCTATGCTATTTTGAGGACAGAATTGCTGCAGCAGACAGAGACCCATCAGTGTTGTGGAGAAGGGCTGCAGAGTGTGGCCAGCATGGGCCACCCTGCACACCCCCCTTTCCCAGGCACAGGCAGGGCAGCAGGAAGGGGCTTCCTTCTGCCTGGATAACCCTGGAGGAAAGGGAAAAAAGGCCTTTAGGGGATCAGGCAGATTCAATACTGAGGAGCACAGCAGGGCCAGGTGAATTTTGCTCAGTGCCATGGCACTGGCAGGTCCCAGGTGCCCATCCAGCAGAACTGGCTTTTCCCTGTGCTTGCCTGAGTTGGTCTCTGGGTTTCCTTTGTGGTTCTTTCAGTTGGAGTTGGGACCTGTGGGAGTTCATGGGATCACTCCTAAGGGAAGAGATGTGGACCTGTGCCAGCAGGGGAAAAGCTGGGAAGCTGGAGGTGAGGTTGTCATAAGGACAAAAGGATATGCATTGTCCAAGCATAAGCTGGAAACTGCATGGAGGCTTCCAAGCAGTAATCAGGTTCTTAGAAGATTTCCTGGGAGGAGGAGGAGGAGGAGGAGGAGGGAACTCGGTGCATTAAGAAAGGGATTATATAATAATGATACAGAAACACTGATTGTGCCAACTGGAGAGTGAACTTGATGAACAGGGAGGTCCATTTCCAGCTTAATTTCCTCTTAATTTCCTTCTATAATTGCAGGAGCACAGCTATGGAAGTAGAGTGTAACTGAGGAGGAGCAGAGCTTCATTGACTGAAATGGGTGGGTTGTTAAGCCAAGTGAAAATGTTATCATGTTTCTAACCTCCATCCTGGATAAATCAGCTGTTGTAATTGGAAACAGCACCACACTCCATGTGATTTGCATGTTAATGTGTGGAAATTCAGGGCAATTAAACCAAATAATAAATTGAGTATTTCCCTTCAAAATTTATAATGTTTCTGTAATACCTTTTAATTCAACATTTCAAGCTGTCTTAAATATTGCAAAGCTCAGAATGTAAATTGTATTTTATCTGGCTGTGTGTATGGGGAGTGCAGAAAAGTGGGTCATTTCTCCCAGGTCACTCCAGGTCACTCATCCCTATACAGGACAGCTGTATAGGGGTGAGCCACAGAACCCTGTAACACTGTATTTTTAGGTGGAAGACACCCTATGGAAGTTGCATGCAGGGAATGAAGGACATTGGACATGGCGTGTGGCTGGTGAGGGCCTGCTGGGAGCCTCTTGGGATGTTTGTGGCTCATGTGACAGCAGCTAGGCAGAAAATTGTTGTCTTTATCTGCCCTGTGGTTAGAGTCAAGCAGACAGGTTAACTCAGCCCAATTTGTTCCAATCCCTCTCTCCCCAGTCTCTGTTTTTCCTTTGACTGTTCCGTGTCCGCCTTTTGTTTCCACTCTGCTCAGAAAGGACGCTTTAATTTCACATGAAAGAGCAGATTGATGTATGATGCCAGGGATTTACCCAGCATTGCTGGCATACTCAGCTCTGCATTTTGGCTGCCTGTATGTATTTGGAAATTAGAGTATTAAAAAAAGGGAGACAATTCCTCATAAAGCTGTGGCTCTTCTGCATGTTCAGAGCACTGTCTAGACGTCATCTAAATCTTGTGATCTCTCCAGGGAATGGAAATGTAAACAGAGTTATCTCTTTCCCTGACACTGAAGTAAACTGCTTAAGGCCAGCAGTGGGAAAGGCTCCCCTTCCCTTCCCACTGCCTTCCTTGTGAAATCCTGGGTACAAATCCCTCTCTTCAGGTTTGGGATGGATGAGAAAGGAAGCGACGCCTGGGGAGAAGGCAAGAGGCAACAGCTCAGAGATGAGAGTTACCTGTGGGTCTGTGTACAAGATTAAACATTTTAATGCACATCAACCACTGCTAATTCATGGCAAGCAAGCCTCATTTTGATGCCTTTCTTAATCAGGGAGTGAGTTGTAAAGAAATCCCCTTTCCTTTCCCCATTCCCTGGAAGAGTTGAGGAAATGAGTAGATGTGGCATTTCATGATATGGTTTAGTGGGCACTGTGGGATTTAAAGGATGGATTTGATGGCCTTGGGGGTCTTTTCCAACCTTTGTGATTCTGTGAAACCAAGGCATTATTTTTCAATATTACTGCAACTGCTGTATCCTACAGAACTGGTAAGATTCCTCCTACCAGCAAACTTTGAGAAGGCTGTACTTACTGTCTTTTCCTGTTTGCCCCTCAGTTTAACATCTGCATGTGGAAATGGGGAAACAGTGTACCTGGAGTGCAGAATTTGTCCATGAGGAGGGTCCTGAGCCTGCCTTGGAAGTCAGACTGCATAATTTCTGCTCCTAGGGCACTGACTGATCAGCTCCTGCACCAGGGAACAGTGGAAATCCTGCCTTTAGCACCATGACTTTTGTGCCAGAAAGCTTTATCCAAAGGCGGTCTCAGGTCAGGCAATTTTTTTATTCCTCTCTTTCACTTTACAAAGAACAGCAGGTGAGCAGAACTACTCCTACATGAAGATGTTCCCTTTATAATAATCTTGAAAACAAGATTACTTTTGAGGCAGGATATACCAAAGATGTTTTAATTATGAATGGAGTAGATTTCTTTTCTTTTTGCTACAATGGAGATTTCTGATACTTTATCTTGGTAAAAACCATTTCTAATAAATTCAGTAATGGGACACAATGTGTTACGTGTGTGCCACTTGCTGAGAGCACAACTCAAGTAGTTTGGCTAGTAGAAATGTATTTTTTCAACCTATGCATTTGATGTAGAATCAACTGTTGAGTTTACCTAGGCATGAATTTTCAGGTGAATTTGGACTGAAAGTCCTGAAGCAGTTGGTTGGGAAGCTCACCAAGCATTCCAGACTGCCCCACTGCCATGGGCTGCTTTTGGCCCTTTCCCTTTTGTGTGCCCCAGGCAGACTCTTTGCTGATCCTGGCTTGTCTGCAAGCCTTGGGAGGTGTTGGTGTTGATTCAGTGCTATGGTTTCTCCATGATGTTCTCTGAAAGATTTGTACAGGTTTTTTTCATTTTCTCTTGGCTCATTTGCCTTTTCTTCTTTCAGAGATGTTCACTTTTCCCCTCCTACTAAAGCTGAATTACTACTCCAATACAGGATATATTTAAGCCTTCCTGCTGCTTCAATAGAGCCTATCTCATTTTTCTTTGAGAAAGATTAAAAATTAATTTTAATTATTCAAAAAGTCACTGGATTGCCTCTCTTTAAAGCCACACCACTCTCCCTTTCTCTCTGCTTCTCTTCCTCCCCCATGACTTTCTTTTCAAAGCACAACAGATTCCTTTCCTTGTTCTGGGTGTTTTCATCCTCATGTAAAATTCACAAATGAATCCTTTGTGTAAGTATTAGCCTGATCTTTCAAGCAATAAATGGGAACAGAAAAAACTGACAAAGCCAGAGTTCAGGGTTCTGTATTTCATATGGAATATGAAATAGCATTTTCTTTAAAGCAAGGTTTTTCTGCAGCTGCTTTGTCATTCCTTTCAGTGTTGCCTGTGAGCTCTTCAAAACCCCAGCCTTGCATTATGCTGTTGGCAGAGGTGGGTCTCTCCAGAAGGAGGTGTAATGTAATAAAAAATGAAGTAATGTCTAATTTTTAACTATGTAAACCACCCCAAAACTTTCGTGGATGCTGATGGTCTGGTCATTTGGGCAGGGAAATTTCCAGCTCTTCTTGTGTCCCTTGTGTTCCAGCTGCCTTGTGTCCCTCCCTTCACAGCGACCAGGGTAAATATGTTGCCCATTCATGAGGATTTTAAACTGTAAGATTTGATGAAGTAATCCTTTCCTTACCAGATGGATACTCTAACAGGGTCCTGTTATACAGATGGCACACTGCTGTCATAGCTACAGGATTTCTAATGACAGCAAGAATTAAAGTAAGATTTTTAAAAGGTGACTCCTTCCAGAAACCTCCAAAAGGGCCCCACACTCAGGTCATGGGCCATTCTCTCAAGACCTGGTACTTGTTCAGTTTCTTCTTTCTTGATCAGTTTTATAATAAAACAATAACCATGGAACCCACTTTCTCTTTAGGAAGATTTGGAAAAAGAAATTACTTATTTTCTTTCCTAGAAAGCACATTTTTCCTGTCTGAGGTAGGGGAAATGGAGTTCCTCCTAAATAAAAACATCATCTGTGTGTTTGATGTTCTGGTGTAAATGTTTGAGAACTGAGGCCTTCCAGTGCCTGAGGGGAACCTATAGGAATGATGGAGAGGGACTTTGGACAAGGGCCTGGGGGGACAGGGCAAGGGGCAATGGCTATAGGCTGCCAGAGGCAGGGTTAGATGGGATATTGGGAAGAAATTCTTCCCTGTGAGGCCTGGCACAGGTTACCCAGAGAAGCTGTGGCTGCCCAGAGCGTGTAGAATCCAGCCACTCTGGGCCTCCAACAATTATCCAGAGCAAATTACAAAACATTTCATGAGGCCTTCAGTCACATTAGAGTTTGCAATGACACAAAATAACACAACTTGAAACCCCTTTTGAGAGCAGCATAAACACACTTGTGGAGTTTCTCAGCGTGATTTTCCCCAAAAGACAGACACAATAGAAGACAGTGGTGTTTGTTTTCCAGCAGTTTTTGCACAGTTGTCGAATATTTCATTCCCTTCTTCCCTGGGTATGCCATGGAGGAGCAGTTCCCAGAGAGAGTTCAGTTCCTGTTTGGCCTCTGTTTCATTAATTTTTGTGTACACAAACACACTGACACGCCAGACAATGCTGTCCCTGCAGAGCACTCACACACATCCCTGCTGCCAGAGCATTGTTTTCTACATGGCAGGAAACTATTCCAGAAGTTACTTAGCAGTTATCTGGCAAGGAGTGAAGAGTTATAGATTCCTCTGCTTCCAACCTCATCCTAAGGTGGAGTCAGGGAGATATTTCTGACCTGTTTCATTGGACAGATTCATCACTAGGCATGGGGATGGGGGGAGATTGGTGCAAATATTTTCTGTTAGGACTGAGGGCTGACCTGTTCCTATGTTTTTACAGCCTGCATTCTCTCCTCTTACCACATCCTCACTTGGGGAAGAGCTGGAGTCACAGCAGCCAGGTTCCCCTCTGGCTTCCTCCCAGTGGTGGAAGTACAGCTTTCCATGGGCCAGTAAAGAGAATTAAAGGTCCTACCTTTTAGCAGGAGCTCTGGAGTCATTAAAGCAGGGGAAAGAAATGTCACTAAATTTTGAGTCCATCTCCCTACAAGACTAAGCTAAATTATTCAAATATCATCAAACCTCAGGCAAAATAACTCCAACAGAAGAGGGAGTCTGAAAGGAAGGCGAGGCACAGACAGAAACTGGAGAGAGCAAATGTCTCTGTTAATCCCCAACCATTTTGTGCTCAGTGTTTCTTGTCCCACATTTTAATGATTTGGCACAATTTGGGAGAAAAAATATGTGAGGTGTGTTGATGCTCATGGAAAGCAGAGCTGTGTCCTCTCTGTATACAGAGCTCATGATGGAGATGAGAAATGTATCTCTTTCTGGAATGCAAAGGATTTAGTGAACTTTGGGAACCTTCCCAGTTCTTTCTCTTCCTTAATACTCATAATGCAGCTTTGAATATAGAGGTGCAGATAATGTGTATTAGCTGCTGGTGATGGGTTCTTTGTTTTCAAAATAATTTGAACTTCATTGAGCTTCTCTTTGTTTTATCAGTAACTATTTGCTACTTCACAACATTTCCCCATGTGCAGCATTTTTCAGTGGACAGAAAAAGCTTTCCTGGAAAGAGATACCAAGGAAATTTTCACCTTAGCAGCTTGAGTGATGTAGGCAGGCTGGGAAGGGAACATCTCCAGGGATGGTTTGGGGAAACATTCTGCCTGCAGCTGAGCAGAGATGGCAGGAATAATTCCAAGGAAGCAAAGCAGGAGCAAAGCTGCTCCAGTAATGGAATAACATTAACGTTTCCTGAAGAGCTGCAGGACTCTCTGTGCCCTGGGAGCATTTGCTCCTATCCCCCTTCTTGTCCTCCACATCCACAGCCATCCCTAAGTTGTTCTGACTGTTGAGGCAGGTGCCTGTAAAAGAGGAGGAGTGGGCTCAGGAGCAGGGAATTGGATGCCCAGGTTCTGTTTTAACAATGAACTGCAAATTGTGACTCCTGCAAGCCCTTTGGTCGCATTTTTTGTTCAGTACCTTCATGGAAAAAATTAAATCCCTAAATGAAAAACATTCCATCATAGATGGAAGTTCTGAAAAGAGAGAGACAATGGAGACTGTTTTAATGTAAAAGTATAATCTGAAAGCAGTGAGACAATAAATTAAATTACCAGTGCACCTTAACCTGAGCCAATTAACAAGCCTATCTTCTATTTAATGAAGTGCCTATTGTACGTTATTATTTTCCTTGTGTTTGCAAGGTAATTGAAACACCTCTGCTGGTAAATAACACCTGAAACCCATATACTAAGAATGGATGAGTTGGGACTTCTTGCCAATATAAGAAAGAAACCTAATTCCAATATAAGAACCCAAAACCACCCAGCTCACAGAGCTTAGTGCTGTGTCTGGGGACCAGCACAGTATGAACATCCATAGGCCTGGACTTTTGGGCTGTTTGCAGCAAAGTCTGGATTTCCACAACATAATATCCACCTGGCAATATGAAGTGGGAAAATAAACTATGCTATCCAACAGGGAATGAATGAATCACAGCGAAAGTAGAAAAGTTGAAGGTGTTCCCAGAGAAAGTTGAGTTTGGCATTGGGCAAAAATATAGCAAAAAGGCTGGGAGGAATGAGGTGGATTTTGCATAAATTACCTTTTTCTGTTCTGAGTATTGGAATAATCTAAGTATAAAATAAAATTGTCATTGAATCTCAGAATAATTTAGACTGGAAAGTGCCTCTGGAGACCATTGAGGTCCAACCTCTTGTTCAATGAAGATTTAGTTAGGTCTGGTTCTTACAGGCCTTGTTCAGTCTAAATCTGATTATCTCAGTGTCCACACTCTGGACATTTTGGGCAACCTTCATGGTGAAATAACAGTACAGAACTGGTACATAATTGGAATTTTTCCTGTCCCACATGTGTCTGTGCCTCTTGCCTATAGCTGTGCACTTCCAAGAAAGTCTGGCATGATCCTTCCTACACTTTCCCCTGAAGGGGTTGTAGATCTCCCCTTTGTCCTCTCCAAATCCAATAGGTTCCCCCTCTCCCCAGTGTCATGGGTTCTGGACAGGGGAAGATGCTGTCTGGAGACTCAGTGCTGAGTCACTTCATTGGCATTTGCTTGGAGATATAGGACTATAGACTTTGGTTTTGAAGTACCTTGAAAATTCTAATTACATTTGAAATGGTTTTGGCCATCTCCAGCAAAGCAGTCCGGGTCACAAAGGAGTTAAACATCTTGCCCTGGGGTCAGAGCTGAGGCCAGGATGCAGAAATCTTGAATTTCAGTCTCTGCCCTGTAGCCTGTTCTAGGAAAATCAAAGTGGTGACTAGTTTTTACAGTGTGGATCAGTGTTTAGGTCTGTCTTACCAAAAAGATAACTCTGTAAATTGGTAAAGTTAACAGTAAATCACATGCTAATGCTTTGCAAAGAAAATAATCTTCCTTAAGCAAAGTTGCAAAAGTTTGTGACTCCAGCATGTCCTCTGGCTGCAGCAGCTGGATGCTCCTGCCTTGGCACAGCAGGGATGTGTCTGTCCTTGCCGGGGGAAGATCTGCCAGGATGTGTGATGAGCTTCTGCCACAAGGTGACAGACACAAAAATCAGAAGCTTTATAGGTTTAACAGCCTCTCTGGGTATTGAAATGGGAGGAGTGATAGAGCAGAGGAACAAAAGGCAGCTCTGGTGGAATCATTAAGGTTGGATCTATGGGGTTACTCAGCACTGGGGTTAGAGCACAGCACATGGGTGTGAGCAGCTGCTTCCAGATTTGTGAGATTCGGGTTGCATTGGGGAGATATCTGGTACTAAAGAGGGAAGTCCTATGGTTGTCTTTATCCACACTGAATACCTGGTCCTAGTGGTGTTTGTGGCAGGGCTCTTGCTAGGCTAACTCCTGCAGTGGGAATCTTTAAGGTAGTTCCAGAAAAAAAAAAGTTTTCTATTAAAATGGAGTATAAAAACATTTCTTCAGCAAAGGGAAAGCTGTTTTATTCTGTGCTCCTTGTATTTAACCTGAGAAATTCATAATGAGAGATCCAAGTGTTCCTGCTTCTTGCATGAAGCTGAAAATGCCTGATATGTTCTAACTGGTAGAACCTAGAAAGGGAGAACAGAGAACAAAAATTCAGTTCTTTTTTGTGGTTTTTATGTGGTTTAGTGTCTGTGCCAGGAAAACTCCCATCTGGACGTGGTCCCCTGGCCTTGATTCTGAGGGGTTGGGGGATATCTCCTCCTGGCCTCTCATGAGCACTGGTACAACCTCTGCTGTAGGAATTCTCCTCTTGCTGGAATGCCTGAATTTCACAGGCTCCAGTTGTGTGTTTGTGCCTTGCCTTCCAGTCCAGCTGTCCAGGATATGGGACACTCAGCAAGTTATATGGATTTGTTTTGAAAGGCATTTCACAAGGGATGAAACAAATCTGAAGCTTGGCTACTGTGCTAATATTCATAATTCATGAGTCAGAAAGGATTCAAATGTCCCTTTGTGTTTTAGGCATAAACATATCCACATCCATATCCATGCCAAGGCTCACTTTTAAGTGGATCCTTTTCTGACTCCCTTCATTACCTGTCACTATTCCTAATGTCTTGTACCCTACCAGAAGGATTTCTCTCCTTCAATCCAGTACTTCTGCACCTGGCAATATGTGAGAGCAAACAGTGGATTTTCTGCTGTTCAGATTCATCTGTTTCTTACAAGTTAGGGCATAAAGTCCCCAAAGTTATTCCAGAAATTACCTGCAGAGCTAAAAAGTACATCTGCCTACAGAGTGACCAGCCCAGAGCCAAGTTCAGTACCAGTACTTAACTGGGACCAGCTGGTTGGCTTCCTGCATATTTAGTTTGCATTGTTCAGGTTTTTTACTAATTTTTGAGGCTCTTCTTGAGGCTTTTTCTGATCTTCTTTCATCTGGAAAATTTTAGAAGTTGATATGATCAAAATTATATGCAAATAAAATCTCACCTTGTCAGTTACTAGTATTAATACTTCCATGGTCTTAATGGAAAGATGCTACCAACATGCCAATGTTTGGATTTGCAGGTGTATTTTTTTCAGAGCACCACACTAGCAACTTATGGACATATTTTGTTTTTCCAAATTAATAGAAATACCTTTGTTTTAGTTGTTTTAAAAAATATATTTATTGTTTCCAGCTGGAAATTCTGTAACTGCACTCCAAGAGTGTGTGCATGACTTTGTATTGTGAAATATCATTTAATTTCTACTGTAACATCCTGAGCAATCAATTTTTTTCTGGAGCTACTGGGATCTTCCTCAATCCTAGGAATTTACTGCACGTTTGCTCTGCCTCTGTCATCACTCTACTGTTAACTGAGGCAAAATCTGCATTTCTTTTGGGGGGCTATATCTATATATCTGTATATCTATTTATCTATGTGTCTATTACATCTAACCTCAGTTCTATCCCTGTGGCACAATAGAGATTCTCAATCTTTTAGAAGGAACTACAGAACCTGTTTGGGGAAACCACAAACATATGATGCCACTTTATGCTGCATTTCTGCATTTTCAACTAGCTAAAAATTAGCCTGAATGGTTCTGGTTTTTTTTTCTCTGCATTGCTTGTTACTTTGCTTAAAAGTATGGGAGTGTATCTGTGAGTTTGTGTTCCTCTGTAGTCATTTGGAGATTACTTGCTGGCATCACTAAGAAACAGTGGTAGAAAAGATCTGTGTTTCCTTTAGCCAATATTTTAAGTGGTTGATTTTTTTTTTTTGCCTTTTAAATTAAAATCTTTCATTTTCACTTCACTCACATAGTGTGACTCAACCTCACATAAGCAATTTGTATTTTGCCTCTTGTATTTCTGGCCTCTTGGGTGTTTATTATCCCCATTCCTTTTCTTTTCTGCTTCCAGCCAATATTTTGCATTTTGGTCCTTTGATTAAATAAACTCTGAGCCTTGTACATATCAAATCTCCTCACCTTATCAGCTCCTGATTTCAGTATGTGCTGTGAGCATGAACAAGATATTGAGCAAGATCCCTGTGTGCTTAGAATACCAAAGTGTCTTGTATACAAAGCTGATGGTAAAAGGAGAGGAAGTGGTTGTGTGCAAACCTCTGCCTTGCTGCTGGTGCAAGACAGGCTCTTGTGGAGCAAGTTTGTTCTTTGGTTTATTAAATATATACACCCAGCACTCAGGAAAAGAACACCTTGCTTAGCACAGATACCCACCTGTCTGCTGGCACAGGCAGCTTGTGGCCACTTGTTACTGCCTATGAACACTTTACCTGTCCATTTCTGTTCATAAATGGACTTCCATGGATTCTTTTTCTGCTTGCTAGTCATGGAACAGTCCTTGCTCTCTACAACAAATAGGTGAGATTTTCTGCATTTAGGAATATGGAACTTCTAATGGAGCTTCTGGGAAGAGCCTGATTCTTTGCAATGGTTATACTCATCACATAGCAATGTAGAACAGGTAATTGGAAAAGTTAATGTAACAAATCTGGCCATGACTTGGTTTTCCTGCTGACATCATGTTTTTGCATTGAATTTAAAGTGAAAATACTATTTTCATATCCCTGTCTAGGCCTGTATTTCATTGAAGGTCAGTGAATACAAACCTGACTTATAAGGATGAATATTTTGTATTGGAAAACACTTAAACTAGATAAACACAAGGCATAAATCCAAACTAGTTTCTGTAAGGAGTTGAGTATCTGTTTCATGCATATCTTCTTATCAGAATATTCAGCATTACAGAAAAGTTTGTGCCTCTAAATGACACAAGAGATTTTCTCTCAATTTTCTATTACTATAATAGTAAGACTTTAAATATGAAATTGTAGTCTCAAAACTGCTCTTCATCAGCATATTTGTATTGATTAAAAAATAGACATTCCAGCCTTTGACTTACCTGCTCAGGAAATCAAAGGCAGTGAGAGGAAATGAACATTCTCTCTTGCCCTCTGCTGCAAGTGCCTTCAGGGGGAGCTGGAAGGACTGCCTCAGAGATGTGGCTGCATTTGGATCCCTTGATTTATCTGTTGGAAGTACACAGGAAACAAGTAAGTGATGGGTATGTTACAACTATTTTAAAATTGCTTTTTTGCATTTTTTTTTTCTTTTCTGTTGGCCTGTTTTTTTGGAAGCATATGAATGCTCTCAAGGTGGGAGGTTTTCACAGTCTGGACTCTTTTTTATTTATCAAAGTTTTTATTGTTATGTGATCAATTAAATCTGAGATGTGGAACCAGTTATAAAACATCAAGAGACTTGGGTAGTCTGCAAGTGTTTGCTCAGCCATTGGCAGGGGGGTTAAATAGGAGCAGATGGTGGTGGGGGTTAGTCAGGAGGAACAGTAGGTTATTCCCAAAAGAATGGGGCATGGAGATTGACTTTATGGATGTAATGGCCCTGAAGAAGTCACAGCAGGATTTCTGGGGGTTGTAGCAATAATAATAATCTCTTGTGCATTACACATACCATATATTTAATAGCCTTTGGAGGAGTTACCTATTTTGTTTGCCAATTTGTCAACCACTTATATTGAAAGAGATTATTCCTCCTGAAGGAGGCTTTCTGTGTTTAATCAGATCATGGCACAAAGATCTTTAGTCCTTTCCAGCATTTGGGAAAAAATACTATTTCCCACTACATTTATATACTTAATTCTCGAATCTGCATTAGATCCATGGCCTGTTATTTCCTATATATAGCCTATTTATAATCCCAGTTAGAGATATTACAGCTGCTTCAATGCCAAAGCAAAAAAATCAAACACAAGAGTATAAAACCTATTTTTCTGCCCTACATGTAAGACAAAAATACAGTGTTATTCAAGCTAAGGCAAAAATGTGGAGGAAGTTGAAACAATTCGGGCTGGCTCAGCTGTTTCTAATTTAACCAATAACCTTCTGAAATTCCTCAGAACTGTAGGTTTTACCTTTTTAAATGGGGAAAACACCAATGGTTTGGAGGTTTGCCCTATACTTGAAATGTTTGAAAGCATGAAAAGGTGACCCAGAATGTTTGTGGGCTGTTTGCTCGGTGTCAGTTCTGTTAAGAGTCCCAGGGCAGGCAGCTCCAGACAAGGGAGGGCAGAGCATCAGCAAAGCGCTACAGGCTAAAGAGGGAGCTGGTGCAGTCAGGGGGTTTTGTGGAACGCAGGCTTTGTTAATGGCTTTAAGCTGAAGCAGAGCAGGTTTAAAGTAGCTATTAGGACACAATTCTTGGCTGGAGAGGATAGTGGGACACTGGCGCAGGGTGCCCAGAGTAGCTGTGGCTACCCTATCCCTGAAAGTGTCCCTGGCCAGGTTGGACGGGCTTGGAGCAGGCTGGGCTAGTGGAAGGTGTCCCTGGCTGTGGCAGGGGATGGGATTGGATGGGCTTTAAGATCCCTTCCAACCCAAACGATTTTATCATTCTCCGCCTTCAGAAGCAAAGCTTTCAGCCCCAAGACATCAATCCCTGACTTAGAATCTTTGTCACAGAAGTGTCCAGCCACACAGCTGTGTTTGTGAGCACAGTGCACTGCTCTCCCCTGCCAGTGCCAGGGCTGTGTTTCTGACCCTGACGGGGGCACTGCCCGGCCCTGCGGGTCCCGGTGGCCCCGCTGTGCCACCCCCGTGTGCTGTGTGCTCCCCGCGGGAGCCGGCCGTGTCCCCTCACGCCGCCAGGCGAGCCCGGGGCTCTTGGGGCAGGTAAAATGGGCTTTTGGGGTAATTGCTGTAATTGGACTAAGCGTTGTAAAGGCCTCCACCTCGTGGCTGTGCTGTGCAATGGGCCGGCAGCACAAGGCATGGCTGGAATTTAACTTACCAGTCATGCTAGGCGCTTTGCACGTTTTGCTTACTTCCCTAACGAGCCTTTTGGGAATCTTAAAGCCGTGTGAGAGGAATGTGAGGGATGCTGTTAAAGCAGCGGTGTCCCGGGCTGTCCTTTGACCTGGTCACAGAGTCACAGAATATCCTGAGTGGGAAGGGACCCACAGGGGTCATGGAGTCTGACCCCAACCCTGCCCAGACACCCCAATAGCCTCTCCCAGGACCTGCCTTCAGCCCCGTCACCCTCCTCTGGATGCATCCGAGGACCTTCCCATCCTTCCCCTGTGTCGGGGCCAGCCCTGCACATGGGGCTCCAGGTGAGCCCACGCTGAGCCCAGCAGGACCATCCCCTTTCTGGATCAGGGCACCATGCTGTGTGCGATGCCCCCAGGATGGGATTTGCCCTCTGCTCTCTTCTCCCCAGTACTTCAGTGAGATTCTGGCCACCTCATGTGACAAAGAGGCAGAGGATGGTTGAATTCCCATTCCCTTTCCCAACCCCGCTCAGCCCGACCTTCTGAGGCAGTGATGGTGGGTCCCAAATGTGCTGTTCCCAAGATGGACAAACACAATGGTGCTGCACTAGGCTACCCCTTGTAAGCAGAACTTGTTCTTTCTTTCTCACATCCTCCATCTTTGGCCCCTGCCCCCAGGGAAATATGAGCTGCTTCTCCAGGACTGTACACAGCTGTGGTTTAGACAATGCTATTTGATCCTGAAGGTTGGTATTCCACAAAGATTAGAGATCTCTGTTTGATTATGAGAGCTGGTGTTCTGCTGAGGTTTGTACTAATCCTTATTTCCCAATTAATAAGGTCTTTGAATATATTCTGAAAAGAGAGTTTTGTTTAAAAAGTAAAATAAAATTGATCTTTGGAAGTCCCAAGCTACCCATGTCACATGAATATTCTCCACTTGTATGCTTCTTCCTGCTCTCTAAAAGAAAAACCACAAGCTTCATCAAGACTCTAAGTGGATTTAACTAGATCAAACCCAAACACATCCTATTTCTTTGCCAGGTCACTTTTAAAAGAATGTGACAAATCTAAATACTATAATTACTAATATTAATTGAAAATAGACTGTGGACCGCTTCTTGATTTTGTCCATCCTTCAGCAGGTCAAAGTATTTGTTTCAAAATTACCTTTCTGCCAAATCCAGTGAGAATGCAAACAACTTAGATATTGAACTAACTTTCATTTTTTTGTACAGATAACTAATTTTTCTTCCCAATTTCTTTCTCAATTCTCTGGCAAAATTGCCCTGGTCTGAAGACAGTCAAAGCCCATTCTTAACCCACTATTCCCATTTCAAAGCTCAGGAGAAGAATTCCCAGCGGTTTAATAACTGACTTGTGCCTTTGGGTTTATGGAGACGCTGCTTTGTTCCAGCCCAGGAGCTCCAGGAAATGTCTCTGCCCAAGATAGCAAATCTAATCTCTGCCTTTGTTACCATGGCCTGCCACTGGGAGATAAGCTTTCATTTAAAGCAAAGCTGTGACTGTGCTATGGGAGCAATATTTGGTGCAGCAGCTTCTGCTTGATTAATAAAAATGAATAATTTAGAGAGCCAGTAATCATTACAGCTGTGTCACTTTGAAATTGGAATAGTGGGTAACAGGTGATTCTGAGCCCAAAAGGGTAACCAAGGGAGGTAGGACGGGGCCCTGAGCAAACTGACCCAGTAAGTGGCATCCCTGCCCACAGCAGGGAGCAGAAACAGAAGATCTTTAAGGTCCCTTCCAATCCAAACCATTCTGGAATACTATGAAATAACACAAATGCTTGTGAAGAGGGCAGTTTTACCTGAGAGCTTTGTACATCCAAACTCCATTCAATATACAGAGAAACCAGCTCTAAGCACTAACCCAAAAGTTATAGTGGTACCACTGCAGTTTCTATCTGATGTCTTGCCCTGAAAGAAAAATCTTACTGTCTGCCTTTTTCTGAAGGATGTTTGTTAGGTAAATAGTTAAAAATAATACAGTCCCAGAATGGTTTGGGTTGGAAGGGATCTTAAAGCCCATACAGTCCCATCCCCTGCCATAACCAGGGACACCTTCCACTAGCCCAGCTTGTTCCAAGCCTGATCCAACCTGGCCTTGGACACTGCCAGGGATTCAGGAGCAGCCACAGCTTCTCTGGGCACCCTGTGCCAGGGCCTCCCACCCTCACAGGGAAGAGTTTCTTCTGAATATCTCATCTAAACCCACTGTCTTTCAGCTTAAAGCCATTTCCCCTTGTCCTGTCACTCCATGCCCTTGTACAAAGTCTTTCCCCAATTTTCTTGTAGGTCCCTTCTACAGAACAACTGTGTCATCAGTGAAATAAAACTCCTATGCTTAAAACCAATTACTGAAATCTTAGAATATTTCATTTTGCAAGAGATTTTAAACCTTCTGCTTCCAGATGTTTTTTGTTTTTTTTTTAATTAAAGACCCTCAAGAACAGTCTCTTGATGAGATCAACATGCATGATGAATGCAGCTTCTAAAATGCATTTAGGACATTGCCTACTAGTACTTATTTATCTGCAAAGAAGGTCCACCCCCTGCTTCTTGGGTTCCTGAGCCTGTGCTTGGAAGGTCACACTGAGCCTCATAGAGAGGCACTACCAGAAAAGGTTAGTTGGGTGTTGAATACTGCAGTTCAGCTGTGTGTTCTCTCTGTTTATTCTAGTTTTGAGGAGTGAATTTAGAAGAACTTTAACCAGAACAAAAAATACAACAATAAAAACTCTGTAACTACAAGCAACAGGAACTAAATGACTGTACCAAGCATTCCAAGAAGTCTGCAGAAATGCTTTGATCACAAGAACATTCCCAAACTCTGCAATACTGGCACTGGTGTTATTAAACAAGAATACATTTTATCTTGGCATTCAAGAATTGTAACAGAAAAAATATGATGCATTACCTTCCTGTAAATTATTTTATTGTACACACAGAAGTTTGTATTTTAAGTTATTAAAATGTGAGTATCTTAAAAATCTTCACAGCAGCTCAGGAAGGCTGGGCAAAGACAAGATGTGTTTTTGAGATGTTCTGTGGCTGACATCCATGGAAAGGGCACTTCTTCTCACCTTCTGCTCATCTACAAGCCATGGAAAGGAGAGGTCTCTCTGTATTATACTGACTGGATTCTAAAACTCATGAAAATTAGTTTATTATTGTTGTTACATGTTAATTACTGGGCACAGACGGGTAGAAAGGAGTCATGCAGAACTTTGCCATCAGACCCTTGGGCTTTAGCAGCAGTCCTGCTAATCTAGGCCCTGCATTTTTGGAATTATTATACATGCCAATATACATGGCACCCTAATCAGTGGATTCAGAAATCTCCCAATGGAAATGAAGTACACAGGTAGGAGAAAGGGGAAAAGTTGATCAGGCTGCCTGTGTCTGGAGTGTGGCCTCTCATACTGAAGGAGCAGCTTATTCTGGGTCTGAACACATTGCCTGGTTAAACAGGGATGGTCTGATCCAGAGATGGCTGGAAAGGAAGCGAAGGAGCCCATTCACCTCTTCAGGTCAAGAATGTGTTATTGTTTGTATTTAACTGGAATCAACATTATTTATGACACCTTTCAGCATAACAGACAACCTTTTTCTTTCAGACTCTCAGACCCAGGAGCCTGAAGGCAGGAGGTAAATCTACCCAGGACTGGAGCACTGAAATAGTAATTTGTCTTTTTAAGCATAGCTGTGACCATTCCTTGCAGGAGCTGTCCCTGTGCATAGGCCAGCCACTGCAGTTGCAGAAACAATTAGTTTTCCCAGCTCATCTTATATGATGTGAATTTACCAAGATTCACTGTGGTGCTTCAGAAAGGGCTTGGCATCGAGTTACACAAAGTAAATCTGCTGCTCACTCTCTTGGAGCAGAGACAAACCACAGGCAGTGACCAGAGCATCACTTGATGCTCCACTGCACTGGAGCAGAATGGGCTTGCTTGTCTCACATGCTGCTATGGCTTGGCTCCAAACCAAATTTCTCTCTTGCAAGTCAGGCTTTGTAAGAAAAGTTCAGCCTGTCACAGGGCACTGGCAAAGCTCACTTTAGACTGAGGTCTTAGAGTAGTGACAGGAACCACCACTGTGCTCAGACTGTGACCAAGGGATTTGGTGACCACAGGGGAATGACCTCTGCTGCTTACAGCTGGCTTTAGCCCCATGCTGCTGCTGCGTCAACCTCCTGAGGTCCATTCAGAACCTCATTTGACACCCACTGGAGCTGCAGACCAGTGGGTTGGCTTTGGTATGTTTTATAAGGTAAAGCTGAACAGCCTGCCAGGGCTGTGCAGACCAGCTGCAGCCATAGCTGTGGGCATTTGTGCAAACAATTAGATGTTCTTAAGTCTCAGAAAATGAGCTTGAAATCCTGGCAGCATAGACCTGTGGTCTCCAGTTTGCATAGCTGCAAGCCCGGGTGTTGCCACCAGCACCAGGCTTAGAGCATCAGCACCTCACCCAGTCCCATCTCAGAGCCCTGCTCTGTGTTGGGTTCACTCTCTGTGACCAAAGAGCCACCACAATCAAAATTGTGTCGGTTCACTTGTGCTGATTCAGGAGCCTGGTCCCAAGTAGTGCCAGGGGACATTCAGATTGGATATCAGGAAAAATTTCTTCATGTAAAGAGTGGTGAAGCACTGTCACGAGCTGCCGAGGGCAGTGCTGGACTCACCATTCCTGCAGGTGTTCAAAAACTGAGCAGACATAGCGCTTCATGTTATGCTTTATGGGGCATGGTGGGATTTGGTCGAAAATTTGACTTGATAGTCTTGGAGGTCTTTTCCAATCTTCACGATTCTGTAATTCCTTCCATCTTTGATGCAGAGCTCCTGATACTGCTGGTTCCTACTTTGGGCACTATTTGACTCCCTGCACTGTGCTTTGCAAAACCAGGGCAGAGAAGGGCACAGATGGCCTTGTCTGGGGCAGTGAGTACTCTTGGAAACGCCAGAGTTCTTTTGGTGGAAAGCCAACAAAATCACCCCAGAGCAGACTTTTTAATCCGGAAAATTTCAAACCAGACCATGAGTCTAACAAAACAATAAGGCCCTGAAAGCAGGTTTGGAATGCAAATTGCCAGGTAACCTGATGCCAAATGATGAATTAGCCATTTCTGTCTGTCATGTGTGTGAGCATTAACAACTATGTTTTGTAAGAAGAAACCTTTTTTATCACCCTTTCCTATGAAAGGCTTTTTATTCTTATTATGAATAGAGGCTCAAGTCCACTCTTATTTAACTCATCCCTTTAATCCTAGAAAATGCTGTGCCTGACAGAAGGCTCACATTTCACAGCAGAAAGAGAAACAGACAATAATGAAAGAATTTATATGCAAAACATTCCAAGTTTTAAGAATACCTCTGTTATGCCAAGAAGAGTGTGACTGTGGAGAATACAGTCCATACTGGTAGTAAAACTAGCTCTCCACTACCTAGAGGTCTTGGAAAGTTATCCTTGTTAACTACTGGGGAGGTGCTAACTTACAGGCTGGCAGGATTTTAAAGGATGCTTTGGTCTTTATGGGCTTAAATGTAAAAACTGAAACTGCAGACTAAAAAAAAAAGACTCAAAATTTATGAACTCATAAATTGGGTGAACTTGGTTTCTTCAAATGCCAGGAAAACACATCCCACATGCCTGAAGATATTTAGCGGTCTGTGGCTGAAGAAATCTAAAGCAGGATTTTTAATAATGTGAGAAATATTTAAATTAGCCAGGTTGACACACACACAAAAATATGATATTGGGATTGGAACTGTGAGCTAACACTTTCATGCCAATGAGGATAGGTGGGGAGAGAAGTGCCAAGCAATTTTCATCAGAGTTTCAGCCTGTACAGACAGGTGCCTGGAACCTGGACTTATGTTTGGTTTAAAACAAAATACTTTTCTGACAGGCTTAAAAGGAGCAAAACTACAGCTCTGGAGAGCTAAATATTTATCTTCTTTTTTACTATGCAAATGGAACAAACACCAAACTCATTCCCATCCCTGGCACGTTTCAAGGCCAGGTTGGACAGGGCTTGGAGTAACCTGGGCTAGTGGAAGGTGTCCCTGCCCATGGCAGGGGGTGGAATGGGATGGGCTTTAAGATCCCTTCCAACCCAAACCTTTCTAGGATTCTATGGTTTGTTGTTCCATGAAGTAGTTTTATTTCATGATTTATGATCAAGGATGCTTGGATCTCTTTCACTTCAGCTTTATCAGAACACACCCAGAGGACAGCTCTGTCTAATTTCTGTCATGGGGTGTTGATTTGATGCTGAACCCTAACTCACTCCTTCTGAGAATTTAAAACTAGAAGAGTTCATTCCAAGGCATGAGATGCAGTAATTAAGCTCATCTGTCAACTGCATTCCAGAGGATAGCTCCGGGTATGAGAGGAATGGGATGCTTTGTGATTTTATCTATGGTTTGAGTGACTGTCATTGACTCCAAAGCAAGTTTTTGTCTGTAGAGCCAAAGTGGCAAAGCAGCTGCCCTTTGTAACAGGATTATGACACTTGAAGTAATTTCCTCTTCTTTCAGAACCTATTCTGGGTGCCAGCCAGGAAATATTGCTGCTTGCCTGACAGATAAGGGATTGCAGAGCTATGTTCTGGACTAGTTCTGCATCAAACATCTAACCTCAGGTCCTTCTGCAGGGTATACGACTTGCTTTAGTAATAAAATAATTGAGAATAGTTCTGCATATCTAGAGTTGCTCTTACATGTTACAGACTGTCATGTGATGGAACTTTTGTAGATTTTTCTGAATATCAAAGTTCATTTTAAGTAATTCAGAACTATTAAGGAGACAACAGAAAGGTACTGAATGCTAGATTTTCTCTGGTCAAACAGAGAAATTAAATTTAAATTATTAAACAAATCTATCATTGGACCAGTTTTGAAAAAAAAAAAAGTAAATACATTTTTTCCCCCCAAAAAATCCTTGCTTTTTGAATTCTCCTGTCACTAGAATCACTCTGTGAAACTTAATTTACTTTACAGAAAACCTTCCTGTAGAAAAGACTTGTGTAAATATTATGTACAAAACATTTGGGCATAGGGATGGGTCTGTGTATCTGTGGTGTTTGCTGCTATTTTAAGGTTGTTTTCAATCTCACGTGTGAAAAGTAATTTCATATTATATTCTCTAATTTTATTAAAAATAAGGCTAAAAATCCATCCTTTCTCTAATCCCTTCTCACAACATTTCATTGTGACGTACCAGCAGAGGGAGATCATGTTCTTGTTCTTCCTCTTGCTTTCCTTTTTCTTGGTTGCCTAATTGAAAATGTGTTGATAACCCTGACATGGCCTATACAATATGTTGAGATTCTCCAGAACACAATCCTTGTCAAGGACAACATTTTAATACACCTTTAAAAAATATTTTTAAAAAAATCCCTATATGCAACAGGCAATGACTCCGGTGGTGAAAACAATAACTGTGTAGTAATTTAATCTGTTTTCATAAGATCATGGAATTGTTTAGGTTGGAAAGACCATCCAAGACCACCGAGTCCAACCATTCCCCACTGACCCAAGTGCCACATCCTCACATTATTTGAACACCTCCAGAGATGGGGACTCCACCACTGACTGCCCTGGGCAATCTGTTCCTGAAATGCCTGATCAATCTTTCCATGAAGAAATTTTCCCAGAAATCTCCAATCTAAATCTGCCTTGGTGCATCTTGAGGCCATTTCCTCTCATCCTTGCTTTTTTACATCTATACATCTAGTTCTCTATACATATAATTTGATGTAAAGTTCATGTGTGCAATTTAATGCATATACATGGGGATTTCTTGGAGAAATTAAATGGGAGATGTCCATTTGATTGGACTGAAAAAGGAGCTTCAGTTGTTTAGGGTGTATGTGGACACCCATGGTCAGTGGAGATACTGATATTTTAGGGGCACTGAACCCCACACTGCCTCATGCACTGCATTTAACACACCACCACAAGTAAGGTTTGCATGATGATATGGCTGTGGGTAAAAAGAGCATGAATTCCCCATGTGCAGAATTAAAACATTTAAGTACATGATTTACTGATCTTCATAAATGACCTTTATGGCATGGTTCTTCTTTTGCTTTCAGTGTGTGATAATGTTCCCAGTGTTTTAATAAATAAATACATTACTTTTCTCATTAGATATTTAATATATTGAAATCTCCATCCATCAGTTTATCTTCTCTTTTGTTTTTCCAAGTAAGCAGCAGAGCAGGTCCTAACTTGGTCCTGGTCTTGCTCCATAATTGTATTAATGAAGGCAGCAAGTCTGCTTCTGAGCCAGAAACAAAACTTTTGACCCCTGACTTCTATGTCATGATCACAGGATGGCCTGTTTTATAAAACAAATGTTTTATAACCGAAAGCAAAGTGATTTCATCTTGCAGATGAGAGATGATTCAGTGCTACAGCGGGGTGAAATGGTCTCTTGGCTCAGGCACAGGGTTTGTTAAACAAACTACTCCAGTTGCTACAGCTACTTAGGCCTGTGTCTCACTCTTTTTCACTGGGATGTGAGAGTTTGAAATGTGTTGAGCTGTGAATCAAACTGACATTTATATTTAAGCAAACCTCTGTGGAACAGAAAGAAGATTCAAAATGGCAGAAGTGTCTCTGCAGGACCTCTAGATTCTTCACAATGTAGAACACACAACATGTTAAAATATCTCATTTTTACACTTTTACATGAAAAGCTGCCTGTCATCAGAAATGTTTGTAGAACACAGGGAATTGCTACCATTCACCTGTCTGCTCTGATTCTGCTCTAAAGCATTAACTTACAAAGCTTTAATATTAGAGCAGAGTTTAAAAAGGAAGCAGGAACCATAAAACACAGGAAGGCCTGAATTCAGCCAGACACTATAGGTGTGAACATTTCAAAACAGATTTCAGTTCCCAGCTAATCTCTTTATAGCTGTAGAGTAGGAGCAGGGAACATAGCCTGTAGCTTAGATTCAGATTCAAACCTTTTGGGAAAATGGAGATCAGACACGTGCAGTTCTTCAGCACCTGGATTATGTCATAAAAACATTCATTCCTACACAGATGCTAGAATCCAAGGGTTTGTTTCCTTAACTAGAGCAGGTTGTTTCTAGTCATGTGGATTCTGAAGAAAACTCACCATGTATTACCCTTCTGAGGAGTCAGAAGGCAGAAGTAGAACAAAAGTTGCATACATCCCATTTTTATATTAAATCACAGTTTTTATATTGTTGGCAAAGGTAAGGTACCTCACAGGAAGCTGTGAATCCTCTGTGACTGAAAGGCCTTGAGATTGTTCAGTACAGAGGTTCTCTGGTTCTGTCTGCAGGACAGCTTTTAACCATCTCCAGTGAAATGCCTTGGCCACAGAGCGGAGAGATGAGTACTAAAAACACACTGTCCATGTGTGAGAGCAGCTGCACAGCTGAAAACCACAAGGCACAGGCTGGAAAAGGGTCAGGGTCATATTTGATCCCTTCAGAGTCTGAATCCTCATCATGTAGTGGCATTCACATTACAAAATCTCCCCCAGAAGCTGAGCAGGTCTTTTCATGGTCCCTGTAGATGAATATGAAGATTATAACAATATAACCACAGATTAATCTATCAGCCCTTTCTCTTTTCTGCACCTTGTTTATCTTTCCTTGCAGATCTCTAAGCAGCAGCTCCAGTGAGCTGCATTACCTGGTTCCAGGCTCCTGACATACCTGCTAATTCCTGTTGTAGCATTCCTGTCCTGGGATGGCACTTTAACCCTGTCCTTGCCAAAAGCAGCATAGGTTCTGCATGCAAGAATTTGAGACAAAAAAGGTTATTTTTAGTTTTAGAGCAGTGAATTTGCAACTCTCATATGCAGGACTAGAGTGTCTGCATACATAAAATACAAAGACAGGACTAAAGGTTGGCTAAGAAAATACAGTCAGCGAACTGGAGAGATCTCACTCTACCATACACACACTTCTCACAGGGAGAGCCAAAGCCACCTACCCAAAACAAACAGCAACCATTCCCTCCTTTTCCACAATTAATCAAGTTCTAAAAAAAAAAAAAACAAAAGAAGAAAAGAAGGGGTAGGAGGAGCTGGAATAAAAGCTTTACAGGCATAAATGCATAAAAACCTTTATGGAGTTCCAGAGGAAACAAAATATTGTCAAATGTCTGTGACAAGGCAGCCCAGAGTATCTGGGATACGTGCAGAACTTGCTGGCCAGGAGAGAGGTGTCGTGAGAAAGAGCTCTGGTGGATGCAGCCTGCTGCGAGTGGTCCATGGGATCCCAGGAGGAGCATCTGTTTTGGGACCAGCAGTTGCTCTGTAATTAGAGAGCAGCATCAGCTTTAAAAACAATCATTTTGATGTCCTCCTTCAGATGGAAACTTGGGTTTTTGAAGAGGAGTCTTGTTTATTATAAACGAGGATGAAACAGCCAGCTCTTTCCTCATTAGCAGCCACGGGACAGTAACTATTTTTAGCTGCAAATTACAAAATGGGGCAGATTCAGACAGAAGCACAAAGGGTGAAAAGTATTTCCTTCCCAATCTTCTAAGCTAGTATAAGAATTTTATTCTTTTTAACTGAGATGAGCTAGAAAAAGGAACTAAACAACTTAATTCTTTACTCCACCTCAGCTAATACTTTACAACTGTCCAGGATAAATACATAGGGAAAGACTCCAGGACTGGGTCAGAAGGGGCCTCTAAAGATCACACTCTGGCCCACACTCGGTGTGACAGTACAGGACTGTGGTGGCAAGGTTTACACTATTAAGACCACATCTGTTGGATTCTTCCATGCTACCAAATGGCATAAAGAAAATGTTAAATTCCAGCCCCAAAGCAAACACAAAAAGATGATCAAGGTGAAGTTAGAAACACTCAGAATTAGGAAGTGAGAATATAACTGAAATATCTGTGCATACGAAGGAGACTCCAGTGGACCTCATGAGGGTGGTGAGGGTGGCACTTGCTGTGGCAGAGCCAGGGCTGCTCCCTCTGGGGTACCCTGACCCCTGGCATGCCCTGCCCACAGCCCCCCACCCTCATAATCCCCAGGTGTTCCTGCCACAGAGCACTCCCACAGTGCCATGGCCTGACCTCAGAGTGCCTGTGCTTCAGTCTCATTCTGGCATCATGTCAAAACCTTACTGTCAGAAGGAACCCAGGGATTTTTTTTTCAATAGATGGATCTTTGGCAAACTATGAAAACCATTTCATCAGAGAAGAAGAGAAAAAGTTGTTCCTCTTGCTACAGGACTTTCTGCAAATTTCAAAGGCCTGCTGTGAATAATAGTGTCAGAGCTTCCAAGCTGCAAGGCTATTTTATAGTGGAAAGTGTGAGGTAACCAAAATAAGTGTCAGTTTCCACTGTTACGAAATAAAGGTTTTGCTTTATGTGGTACCTTAAAAGCCATGTTCAGGGATGTGTTTTTTGGGAAACAGAAGTAGGTACCCGAGAGGGTTATTTTTTCATACAGCCATTGGGTTTTTTTCTTTCTTGTTCACAGCAAATTGGGAAATAATTCGAGACAGAAAGAAAACAATGGCCTTCTTTATGATGCAAAACATAACAGGAATTTGTCTTCCTAAAGGACTGAAGGCAGTCCTTCAATCCAAATGCTGCCAGTCCTTAGGATGTTCGAAATACATATTCCTATTTAATGGCGTGAGTGCATCTCTCCTTACACAATTTGTGAGTATTTTTGACAAACCTGGTCCTAGTTTTCTGCTAGCAGAGTTACAGATGAGACAAGTTTTCCATGGTTTGGGGTTTTATTGTGAATGCTTCGCACAGCTCTGGTTATGTGCTCCCTTCTCATGACATCAGTGCTGAAGGGGAGAAAGAATGTAAACATCTGCTTTTTATAATTCAATTCCAGGCTTATAACTTGATTAGGATAAGCAATGTTTCTACATGATTTATTTTCCAGTCACAACAATGTGCAGTTTTAGCAGCAGTTTGACGATTAGTGAAATAAGGATGGAAACTAATGAGGTAAATCCTGCTTCACGGTCTACCTTTCTGAGATGCACTCAACATTGTGCAAAGGCTGGGGATTTCCCTCCCACTTGGTTTTTAAAACGACGTCCCGTTACTCCCCGCAGTGCAGGAGGCAGCCCATGGAAAGGAAGCTTACACAGCAGCACTGAGGTGAGCTGGAGCAAAGGGAATTTGGCTCGTGACTCTCTACGGAGCCCTTCTGTGTGGCATTGGGTCAGGACTGAGTTTTCCAAAGATGCCTGCTGGGATATTGCTGCATCCCTAACAACTAAGAAGGCCTGAAATATAAAACCTCTAATCTCTTCCATTGCCTGAGCAGAGTTAAAACTCCACTCTGGTCGCTTCCCTTCCTTTGTTTTCCAGGCTTTTTCTTGCACCAGGAACTGACAGTGGCTGGAGCCATGGTCCTGATCACAGTCTGGAGTCTTTCCTACTCCTTTTAAACTATTAAATTTAAGGATATGCTCATGGGCACTGAGGAGAGCTTCAGTAGTAGTTGTGGATCTGTAACAGAAGCCAAGGGACAGCCAGGGCAGTAGCACATGTCAGAGGGATTTCAGTCTTGTATCACATTTCCAATAATAAAACACTAAACATCACAGAATGTGATGTTTAAAATCACTTTTATAGTATCACTTTTATAGTAATAAAACACTAAACATCACAGAATCCCAGAATGGTTTGGGTTAGAAGAGACCATAGAGCTCATCCAGTCCCACCCTCTGCCATGGGCAGGGATACCTCCCACCATTCCAAGTTGCTCCAAGCTCTATCCGAACTGGCCTTGGACACTTCCAGGCATCCAGAGGCAGCCACAGCTTCTCTGGGCACCCTGTGTCAGGGCCTTCCCACCCTCCAGGGAAGGATTCCTTCCCAATATCCCATCTAACCCTGCTCTTCTGGGACGAGCCGGCACCGCCATCCTCACCTGCGGCAGGTGCGGGCACAGACCCCGGGCCGTGAGGGACAGGTTCTGCTGGGGCTGGCCGGGGCGGGGGGCAGGAGGACCCCAGGTGAGTGAGGGACCCCGGGGTGAGGAATGGAAGCCCGGAGTGAGAGAGGGACCCCCAAGTGAGGGCGGAGGTCCGGAGGTGAGGGATGGAACCTCGGAGCGAGGGACCCCAAGATGAGGGAGGGATCTCGGGGGTGATGGAGGGACTCCAAGGTGAGGGAGGGACCCCCAAGTGAGGGCGGAGACCCAGTGTAAGGACGGCGACCTCGAGGTGAGGGCGGGACCCCGAGGAGAGGGCGGGGCCCCGGCGTAAAGTCGGCGACCCCGAAGTGAGAGAGGGACCCCCAGGTAAGGGCGGGACCCCGGGGGTGATGGAGGGACCCCCAAGTGAGGGCGGAGACCTTGAAGTAAGGATGGCGATCTCGAGGTGAGGGGGAGACCCCAGGTGAGGGCAGGGGCCGCAGCGGGCCACGAAGGCGGGACCGGGGCGGGCGCCGCCTCAATCCGCAACCGGTGCTCCCGGGCGGCAGCCGCAGCTCCATCCCCNGCCCTGCCCGGTAGGGAAGGCGGAGCGGGGCCGCAGCCGCGCGCAGACAAAAGCGGCGGCGCTTCCTGCGCCGCGCCTGAGGGGAGCGGACGGTGGGCGACGGGGTCCGCTCTCCCCTCTCGGTCTTTGCTCCCCTCGGTCTGTCCCTGCTTTCCCGATCCGTCCCAGTTTATCCCCGCGCTCTCTCCGCTCCGTCCCGGTTTATCCCAGCGCCCTCCCGCTCCGTCCCGGTCTGTCCCCGCGCTCTCCTCGGTCCGTCCTGGATCCATCCCCGCGCTCTCCGCGGTCCGTCCCAGTCTGTCCCCTCGCTCTCCGCGGTCTGTCGGTGCCCCCTGGCCCGACTGCCCTCAGTGCCTTTCCCGGCCGCCGCGGGTGCCGGCGTGATGGCTGTCGGTGGGAGCCCCGTGGCGCTGGGCACGGTGCTGCTGCTGCTGCTCGCCCTGAGCGCCCGCGCCGTGCCCGAGCCCGAGGCGGTGCCCGAGGGAGCTTCCACCCTGGCCTTCGTCTTCGATGTGACCGGCTCCATGTACGACGACTTGGTGCAAGTTATCGAGGGCGCATCCAAGATCCTGGAGACATCGCTGAAGAGACCCAAGCGGCCGCTGTACAACTTCGCGCTGGTGCCGTTCCACGACCCAGGTAGGGCATCGCCCCCGGTGGGCCGAGCGGGACCTGGCAGCAGGGAGCTCCTGAAGGCTGGCAAAAAATTTAGTTTCCTGCGCTTGCAGAGACTGGAGCCTAAGTATTCCTGTCCCATCCTAGTCGTTCTTGCCGCACGCGTTTCTCTGCCGAGGGCGAGTAACGTTTTGTAACCACCACCTCTCTATCTCTCTACAAAGCTTCCCAACGCCTTCAGGATAGACTGGAGTGGGCTCTAAGTGCGCTTCGTGCATCAAGGAGTATCTTAAGGAATCAAATACTCCCATAATTGTTCAGATACGAGCTGAAGCAGCGTCAGTGAACTGCATGTGTAGTAATAACGGTGCTACTGAGTTTTTTCCCAGTGCCCTTCCATGGGAGCGCACTTAAGGACATGAATAATGCAGTTGCACTCTTCGTCTTGTCTTATTGTGCCATGTCTACATTCAGAAACTTCCAGTGAAATGAACGTGGTGTGTTTTTTTTTGTTTGGGGTCTTCTTTCTTTTTTCCCCCTTCTGCCGTACATCGTGTGTTCCTCTCTTTCAGCATCTGTTTTTTTGTTCCCTTCCTATCCATTTTCTCTGGCTTTCTTCCTCTTTCCTTGTCTAATTCTTCTGTTGACTTGAAGAGGAAATAGGAACAGGATGCCCCAGGCTGGTGATGTGTGCTGTACTGTGCAATAAAAACTCTCTTAAGGAAAAAAGAATCAGAAAGGGGGAAAAAGCCCTTAAAAATTACTTTTTGGCTTAGGTCCCATAGAATATCTTAGAATATGCTCAATGCTTAAGAGTTCCATTTTTGCAGGGATGTCAACAAAAAAAATGGACATCTTCTCTGTTTCCCCCCAGTCACAGATAGTTCTGCTTACAAGATACATGTTTGCTATTGGTGTAAATACCTTATATCAAATGCTTAGAAAATTAGAGGGAATAGCTTGTGTATGTTCTCTTTTTTTCCCTATGAAGTGTTCTTCATTGTATCAGAGTGTTCTATCACAAAAGGGTCCTTACTGTCTCCACATTTGGTGTCATTTTCTTTCTGCTTTCCCTCTGTTCCCCCTATCCCCCCGTTTTTTGTTATTTTATGGAACAAACTTACATGGGACTTAAAAAGCATCATGCCCCAGAAATAAACAAGAAGGGAAAGATTTGAGTCAAGTGTAGAACCTAGAACTCTTTTATATCCTTCTGGAAGATAAAGTTCATCTCTTTGGAGCTCTTTTTCCATCGAATGGCCAGAAAATCAAGAGGTTGGGTTAGGAGTGTTTTGGTTTGATTTTCTCTCAATGATAGTTCATCTTCACCTTAGTGAGCAGGAAGGGATTCAGTCTAGGAGTTGATAGTTCTCTTTTTCAGGGTGATTGGGTAACTATTCCATCCACAAGAGCAAGAAGACCTTGTGTGGTGCACACACCACACCACTTCTTTTAATTTGCAGGTTTGTGTGGTGGTCCTTTGTTCTTCTGCATCCTCAGTAGAAAGAAGTCTCAACTTTCTCTCATGGGTAGTACTGTGCTTAATTTTCATCACAGACCACTTTCATGTCATCTATTTCAATAGCTCCTGTTTTCTTTCTCATCTCATATGTTTTCATTCAATTTTTCTTCTGTACATTTTCACCTTTTCAGTCCTTTTTTCTGTCCTTCTCACATTCTTGCTCCCACTGCCTCTCCAGATTCTTTGCTTGTGTTCCAGACTGACTCCTTTCACCATGCTTTGCTGTACCACCCCTCCTTGCTCTGTACAAACCTCACCAGCAACAAATCCACTGCCACCTTCCCCTGCTTGAGTCACATTTTCCCACTCACTGACTCCTTGCTTCCTTGCCTCCTCCCCCATTCCCTCTCTTTGCACAGGAGATCCCTTTCCTTGGCAGCTGTTAGGCTTCATTCAGTTGAGTGACTGAAACTTAAACCTGCAGAGAACTGACCTGCACGGCCCAGAGCTGCTGGCAAACGTGCCTCAGAGTATCCTGTTACACCACCTCTCTGTGTGGAAGCCCAGCTTTCCTGAGGGGGCCTTACTCCTTAGCGTGATGGATAACTTGTGAGGGCAGGGAGCTCTCTCAAAGTGGAGGATGGACAATTTTCAACTTCATTTTGTCTTAGTTTCTGAAAACTATTTATTTGGTCTTTCTCAGCGTTAGAAAGACACACCACAGGCCAATGTCTTGAATTCTATGTATGTGTAAGGTCCAGATGACTGCTGGTAGTATGTGCTGTACATCTGATGATGACCAAGCTGAGGCACTTGAAAAGAAAACACAAGAAATGCTGTTGTGACCACTTCAACCTCTTTTTTTTTAAATCTATAGAGAAGTAACTTTACTCAAAAACCTCATAAAAATATTGCTTGGCAAGTATTTCACAGCATCAAATTTGTTTACCTAGAGTTGTTCTTTCTGGAGGTTGCTCAACTCAATTAATGAGCATGAAGCTATTTTTTTCACAAGTTGTATTGTTATTCACTCAATTCTCCTTCCAAAAAAAAGAGCTTTATATGTAGCTGCCTCACAGGCAGATTTTCTGGATGTTTTGGTGATGTGCTGTGGTCCCTGGGGCAGCTGGGACTGTGCAAGGGGTACAGATACAATTGGGGCTCTGGTCCAAGGAGCTTCTCTTTGTATAAAGGTGCCCTGATGCAGATACACTGTTGATAGGTAACAGCAATTTAAACTGGGTGTGGATTTGGTTCTGAACTCTATTGTTTTCCTGGTTTGTCTTGCAGAGTGCACTTGGCATCCCACAGGGTACAGCTGGATTGTAAATGATTTGGTATAAATGTAGTCTAGCAGAATATGGGAGGATTTTTAAATAACTCAAAGTGCTGCATTATTAGTGCTGTATTGAGGCACTGGAGCTTGTCCAGGGAAGGGAATGGAACTGGGGAAGGAGCTGGAGCCCCAGGAGCAGCTGAGGGAGCTGGAAAGGGGCTCAGCCTGGAGAAAAGGAGGCTCAGGGGGGACCTTCTGGCTCTGCACAACTCCCTGACAAGAGGGGGCAGCTGGTGGGGTCAGGCTCTGCACCCAGGAACAGGGAGAGGAGGAGAGGGAACGGCCTCAGGCTGGGCCAGGGGAGGCTCACGTTGGACATTAGGGAAAACCTTTCCACAGAAAGGGCTGTAAAGCGTTTGCACAGGCTGCCCAGGGTGGTGATGGAATCCCCATCTCTGGAGGTGTTCAAAAACCAAGTGCATGTGGCACTTGGGAGCAAAGTTTAGTGGTGGTGATGTTGGGTTGATGGTTGGACTTAATGATGTAAAAGGTATTTTCCAACATCAATGATTCTGTGATTTCATGATTGTGATGTGCCAGTGCACTGGGGTGTGTAATGGTAGATTTAAATGTAGTGTTTTCCCTACTGCAATGGCATTTTGGTAAAACAGGAATACAAGTATATTTTTAGTATCAAACCTGAGAGTTTTGGCACAGAATTATGGCTTACGGAAAAATTTGTCATGGGTTTCACATTCCTACACCATATTACCGTATGGTGGGATGCAGAGAGTTCAACTCTGGAAAAACCTTTTGCTTTGGATTCTATTTTGTGAATAACCATGTGCAGTGCTCTAACAGATTACAGAGATTTTTTTTATTGTGGGCTTTCAATGCCTAAATATGATCACAGAACTTTTGTAGATAGTGAAAAGGGCTGTTGACTAAGAAAGCTCTTGCCAGACTTGTGTTCAATGGAAAAACTGGTGTGGAGGGCGGAAAACTGTCCCAAATTTGAGAAGAGTTGGCACAGGAAAATTTTGAACTAGAGCTAAAGCTGAAGATCAGCAAATGCTTTTGTAGTTGCGTGTTGTGGGTCCTGATGTCCTACTAACTCCCATTGTATCCTGTGGAAATGGGATTGGACTTGGAATGTCTTTATTTAACATCTGTGGCCAGCTTTGCTATTTTTTCTTTATGCCATTAAGGAATTTTGGAATGGAAAATAAGCCTGAGAGGACTAATTCATCCCTAGTATTTTTCTATAAAGCTAATGGAATTATACCAGTCATAACTCACTCTGTGTGATTTAATCAAGCATTCCTTTAGTGTGAATGGCTATTCTATAGACCAAACTCCAGTAATTAAGACAAAAATGAAGGGAATATATAACCTCTGGACTTCCTAGGGTAGAGGATGGTGTCTGCCTGTTCATACTCTGCAATATCTACAGAACTCTGAGCATCTTCTGACCTTTTTATTACAAATCAAATAGAAAACACTGTGTGAGAAAAGGGGAAACATTAATAATGCTTAGTTTAGATGGGAAAACAGTATTGAACTTAAGTCACATAGTAAGTGTGTAGGAGAACAAGGAATACATTTTTTCTTTCCTTGATCCCACTCCTCTCTTTTGAGAGAGTAAATCTCTTTCCTATCTTGAAGTGAAGTTATGCACATAGTTAAGCACATAGTTATGTTTAACTGGAGTGTCCTTTAACAGACTGGCAGGGCTGTATCTGTAACATGGTTAGGCTGCTGAGCCACATACTAGCTTGGATCAAGTGCAGGAGGTCATATGAAAAGTCTGGGAACTTTGGGTTTTGCAGGCTTGATAGTTTTTTTAAGAAGTTAAAAAGTAAGTAGTAATGTTTTTTCCAGAGGAGGAATTCTATGAAATTAAAATGAGGCTATTAATGGAGTTAAAGTTTTCATACTTCCTGACAGAAAAAGTGCTGTGGGTATGCAGATGGAGAGGGGAAGGCACTCCTGTGTCCTTGCTGTACCCTGAGCTGGATGGTATCACAGATGTTGTCACTGCCTCTGCCTCTCACATCCAACTTTCCTGATAGCCCTTCTCCCATGTGCTGCCCTTCACTTTTGCATTCTTCTGTCACTTGAGGTCTTTTATCTTGGGCTTTACTCTCAGATTTACACGTGTCTAAACTTCTCAGGCAGAGGCTGAATGTGTGTAAATCAGTAGGAGAAGATGAAGAATGGCCCTTCTGGTATAACGTGAAGAAGAAGAGCATTGTCTTCAGCATTCCCTCTGCTTCTTTTGCATGGTGGAAGAAGTGCTTCAAGATTTGTTATTAGTTTTAGTAAAGAATGGGAACATGGCTGTAGAGGAACACTACTGCAGTAGTGGTTTTCAAAGCAGGGAGAACATGACCTGGTTTTTGGTAGCAGGGGNCAGTGGTTTTCAAAGCAGGGAGAACAAGTTTAAGGGAAATGTGGTATTCTCTACTGGTATCTGAGTTTGCCCACACCACAGAAGTGGTGCTTTTACAGGGGATGGGGGCAGCACAAGAAAAGATTGGTGTCACAGAAGCTGTGGCCGCCCCTGGATCCCTGAAAGTGTCCAAGGCCAGGTTGGAGGGGACTCGGAGCAACCTGGGATAGTGGAAGGAAGATCTTAGTGGGCTTTAAGATCCCTTCCGACTGAAGCCAGCCTGTGATTTTATGATTTTAATGAAAAGGGAGACGGCTGAAAGAGAGAGAGAGGAATATGACCCTGTGTTCCTGTCCATGTTCCAGAGGCCTCCTTACCTTCCTTATTAGGTAAAACTGCTTAAAACTGTTTGAAAACTGTCTTTTATTTGAACTAGATAAATTAGTTTGCCCAGAAGAAATAAACTGCTTAGCACTGAAGTTTCTGTGGGCAAATATTTTGTGAAAACTGGGTACTTATCAAAATCCCATAGTTTTTATAGGATAATGCATTGGTTTTTCATGACCTGGTTTTTGGTAGCAGGGGTGTCACAAAGATGGCTCCTGTGAAAAGCTCCTGGAAGCTTCCGCCATGTCCAGCAGAGCCAATCTCTGATGGCTCTGGAGATGGACATGCTGCTGGCCAAGGCTGGGCCAATGAGAGAGGCTGGTGACACCTCTGCGATGACGTATTTAAGAAGAAAATCAAAACAAAGTCATGGGTTTTTGCTCCTAGTCAGAGTAGAGGAGGAGGTAAGAGNAAGACTTTGTTAACTTTTTCTTCCTCTCCTTTGCCCAGTTGCAGCAGGGGAGGATGAGTGAGCGACTCTTGTAGGTGCCTGGCATTGGGCCAGTGTCAAACCACAACAGATAGATAGAGAAGAATTGCCTCAATTCTCTTTGGAAAGAATAAGGTCAGAAGCCAAGAAAACGATGCTCTCCACTTAATTCAAGTAGTTGTCTTATTTGAGAGTTGAGTGGCTTTTATATTGCTACCAAAATCAAAAGTGGGGAAAAAAAGTGCTAATTTAGGAAGTCCCGTCTCCCTCTTCTTCTGGATCGTAGAACACCAGATTAAAGTTGGTGACAGCTGATCTGTCAGAGCAATGTTTTGGTGGCCTCAAATTTGTGAACATCCCATCTGACAACTCAAGGATGTGTAAGGATTTGGGTTTTTTTGGAAGCTGGTTTATTTTGGACTTAGATAAACAGTGACAGTAATAATGAGTGCACATCCAAATTCTGAGCTTTTTATTTGGTGTTTTAGGAGATGCAGTGTAAAGGTACAACTGTTCAGTGCTGCCTTGGTATGTCTGAGGGTGAATGATAAGGAGACCTGGGCATAATAACTGGGAATTCTCTTTTGTGCTAAAACTGATGAAGTATTGCTATTAATATTTCACAAGTGACAATTTCAATGAGAAATATTGTTTCGCTAAAGCTCAAAAACTGCTCTGTGTTGTTACCACTACCAGGTATTATTGTTGCTGTCATAGGTGAGTGGCTGTCACCAAAGCTGTGTAAGTGAACAGCTCTGGGTTGATAAGGATGAAGTCTAATGCACTTAAAGACATTTTCCATCTCTGAGGCTTCTGATGACTGTACTGACCATGTGGGAAATGAGTGTTTGAAACCACACTGTCACCCTTAATGGAGACATTGTGATACCTATAAAATGAATGCCCTGTGATTGCATGGATGTTTTCTTGCTCCTCTAGAGGGATTTATCCGGGGTCCCTCTAAAGGTAGCTCCTTATATAGATTAGAGAAGACAGTAAGTATTGCCAGTGCCAGAAGCTTCAAAATCTGTGAGGCAGCCAAAATGTTGTGACATGATCAAAAAACCTGTTAGAGCATCATTTACAACTTATTTTTCTGCTGTCTTAACTCTGCATGTCCAGCCCAGAAGGTATGCACAAGGGTGAATTTCCCCTCTGATTCTTGAGTCCTTCTGGCAAGGGGAATGATTATTCTCCCTGTTTTTATGTGAAGATACAGTAGAGATTCTTTCCTTGGGAAAAAAAATGATAATGCCTCAAATACATTATTCTCTTCTGCTTTGAATTACAAATTATTTTTCATGTTACATTTGAAATTGTTGCCTACAGAACTTAGAAGCTACTTGTTCTATTTTGCTTTGCTTTCCTCAGCTCCAAGTGGTTATGATTCCAGGGGAAGCTCTGCAGCTCAGTAACAATGTATTCCAGTGCTATTCTGTCCTTTTAATTACTACTGGTATCGTTTATCAGGTGAGCTTTGCTGTTTGTTAGCAGTGTGCACCTTTTCCCTAGAGCTTCTGGAATTTGCATAGATGGTACTTCACCTGTTGTGTGCCATGTAGAAATCACAGTGCCCTTGATAACTCAACTTTTAGGTATGTGACAATTCAAAAGGAGATCTGCTCCCAGTTTCTTAACCACTTTTTAAACAGAGAAACTTCCTCATTCACCTTCCTCTCTTCTTTCCTGCACTCTGAATTTACCTTCCAGGGGTTACAGCAGCTTGTATTTCACACAATCACACAGAGAAGCCCAATTAATCCTATTCATGGCAGTAATTGTTTAACATTGGCTGCAGGTCTTGATGGGAGCTCTGTGGTATGGAAAGCAAAGGGCAATTTCTGCTGCTGCATGCATCTCCTGGACTGGTTTAAATGCACACAAATCAAATTCCTTCTGCTGTATAAAAAGCAGATATTTGATGCAGATCCTCAAGTACTTTTAAGCTATGAATAAGCTGTCCTTCCCTGAGACTGATAGAGTGTCCCATTTTCATCTGGAGAAAACAACTATTTTCTGAGAATGCATGGTAATAAAGTGAGTAAGGAACCATGTGTTGTAGTGTGCTTTTATGTTTAGTAATAATTTGTCTTTGTATTTTTTCTGTTTTTCCCCAAGTGGTTTACCCCTGATTGTGCCCCCTCTCTCTACCTGTGTAATCTTTCTCCTTGGATGAAGTCATCCCCCAAACCTCCACCCGGGCCTCTGCCAGTCCCTCAGGGTGCCATCCCTTCCATCTGGAACTTTCGGTCCGGGGCGTCGGGTAATTGCTCAGAGGCCAGGGGTCCCTCCCCAGGGGTCACCCTATATGCTATCCCCAATATCCATTCCCCCAGTTTCCATCCCCTTACTTTCCTTATTGGTCAAATGAATGTTATCTACTTTTGTTACCACCTCCCTTTAGAGGTAACCTTGGCACAAACCCCAAGGCTCTGGGCAGGAGGATCCCCTGAGGTATGGGGCTCCCCCAGAGCTCCTGAGTAAAACCTTGGATTAACCCCCTGTGAGAGTCGGCTCCTTTCACCTCTCACCATTGTCACCTGAGTCTCCTCTGCAGCAGGTGATCAGCCTAGCAGCCTTCTGTACCCCTGGGGCACGGGAAAGTGTCCCCCTGCTGTCCACCGTGTTGGGGCTGGCCGGGGTGCCCTGAGTGGCACATAGAAGGACACAGAGGACGGGGACAGCCATGAATATTGTATACATCTTTATCTCACTTTAACTGAGGCAGTAGTGTTCATTGTAAAGAGAATTGTCACAGAAATACGGCAGGAAAGTTGAAAAGGAGGCCAATCAGAGTATTCCCCTCTTGAAATGCCAAGCTTGCTCTTTACAAGTGCCAATCCTAGAGGAAAAGATATGTCTTTGTGGTGGGGAATTCGAATCTTAGAATTGTTAAGAGAGGTTAATTGTTAAGAGGTTGGATTAGACCTCTAAGATCGAGTCCACCCACTAATCCAGTGCTGCCATGTTCATCACTAAAGCATGTCCCCAAGTGCCACATTGACATGTCTTTTGGACACCTGCTGGGATGGTGACCCCTGGGCAGCCTGTTCCAGTGCCTGGCCACCTGTTTGGTGGAGAAATTTTTCCCAATATCCTATCTTAACCTCCCCAGCAGCAACTTGAGGCTTTTTCCTTTTATCCTGTCCCTTATTCCTGGGTGCAGAGCTCAACCTCCCTGGCTGCCCCCTCATGTCAGGGAGTTGTGCAAAACCAGAAGGTCCCCGTTGAGCCTTCTCTTCTCCAGGCTAAACTGATTTCCCAGCTCCCTCAGGGGCTCCAGCCCCTTCCCCAGCTCTGTTCTGTTCTCTGGGCATGAATTGATAGTGAATGAATGCCTTTACTGAAGAGAATGAAGTTGAGTTCCCAGGGGAGAACAAAGCAAAAGAACCACCCAGTGGTGAAACTGACACTCTGATCCTTAATTCTTGCTCTGTGTGCTTCACTGCTATCCAACAGTACTGACTTGATATGGATCAGGCATGAGGCTGTGCCCACGTGCCTTTTGAAAGCTCACTATTGGGTGATGCAGAGGTGTGCTGTGTGTTACCTGCAGAGGGTGAACAGTACCTGTCCTGCTGAGGGGGCATGGAGTGATGGGACTCCCTGTGCTGATACAAGTTGTGTTTGAGCTTTTCTTAACCAATGGGGAGGAAAAGGAGTTTGTATTGGGTTTGTGATTTTTTCAGTGTGTCATGCAATGTTCATTCTGCATCCTGCTGGACCAACTTGTTAGAAACCTTAGAGCTATTTCCCCTGTACTGTGAAAACAGGGAATGGTCATGGCCCAAAGGCTGCCAGAGCTCCAGGAGCTTTTGGACAATGCTCTCAGGCACAGGATGGGATTGTTGGGGTGTCTTGTGTGGGACAAGGGATTGGACTGGATGATCTTTGTGGATCCCTACCAACTGAGGATGCTTCATGATTCTATGACTTGAGGTGTCTGTCATCTTTTTTCTGACTTATGCTTTATCCTTTGTGTGCTTATCAGAGGCTGCTTGGAATTCATGCTAGTGTGGATTCTGCTCAGAGGAGGATCTGGCTAAACCAGATTAAGGACTATGGAAAAGGAGCAGATATTTAATTTTGTTAATGCACTTTGAATGTGGCCTAAAGCCTGGCAGAAGGAACCTTTTAGACAGAGAGCCCTCAGATGCCAGTTGGTATATATTTTCCAGTCAATGATTTGATTGTTGGCATATGCTGTAGCTTTGGTTTTGAAGGAGACACATGCATCAGAGGAAATATTGAGAACATATGTTTTTCAGTTTGCAAATGGCAGAACAGTTTCTCTGTTGAAAGAGAGTGATGGTGTTACTTGATCAGCTCACCATGCCTTGGTAATCAGCAGTTTTGTTAGAAGGAATAGGATGGATTTGATGAAATGTGCTCTGGGCTGGCTGCTTTTTGTGCTTCATTACGCTAGCCAGGGAGAATGTTTTACCCCTCACTTACATTGTTGAACATAATATGTTTTTTATAACTGTTGCTGGTGTTTAGGATTTCCTGTTTGAGGTGTGCTACTCTGAGATCAGATTTACGAGATCCTTCAGTGATGCTGGCAGTGAATTCATGTTGTGCAGTTGTTGTTGGGTGAACTCTGGGTCCAAGATTTGCATTTTGCAAAGGAATCGTTTGCAGTGTTGCATTTTTAAGGGGGATCAGAATGGTTTAGTTCAGGCATATCTTATGGTCTATGGTTAAGCTTCTTTTGTTGCTTTTGGGGAATATGTGCAACCTACTCTTTGGTAACTGGTTTTGCCAGAGGAGAAGCACAATGACTTCGTGTTTCTGAAGCACTTGGATGGGATCATGTTATGTCAAGATACATGAAGCCATGGCACTGAGGACAGGATTAATGCCAATTCACTTCAGGCACTTCACTGAAGACTCAGCTGAGGGGCTAGTGACCCAAAGGCTCTTTCTGTAAGTCACAAAATGAAACTGGCACCTTAAGGAGCAATTAATCCCCTGTGAATTTTTAAATACTCTTTGGAGATCTCATTTGCTTTCACTGGCTGTAGGGGATGCAAGGTTAGTTCAGTCAAAGCCCTGAATTTAGAACATATGAAGTTAATTGTGAGGCTTTCTGCTTTCTAACATTCTTCACTGGGCTGACTGTCCACATAATAGTCCCTGAGGTTTGTTTCACACCTAGGTTTTCACCCTACCACATGGATACCATGGGCTTTTGGGGGTGGGGGAATTGGTTATTCCCACACAGTGATTCCCTGGCTCCCATCAGCAACTGAAGAAGGGCCCTGGTAGGGCAGCCCCAGCACACTCTGAGGGCTCCTGCAAGCCTGCTTTGCCAAGGATCTTGGTGTGTGTTTGATCATGGGGCTACTCAGGAGCTCATGCACCTCCTTTGCCCTCTCCAGAGATGATTGGCAGGGTTTGAAGCTTGGGTGTTCAGAGACCCCTTCTGTGTCAGCTAAAGGAGTGACACTTGCAGCTCCCAGGCCGATAGTGCCGTGGGACAATTCCTAAGCAGCGGCTGGGATGTGCCTTGTGCTGTGTACTGCAAATGTAAACAGGCTGTGTGTGTTCATGCAGCAATGTTAACCTACTCTCCTACTGTATCCCTGTGCTCCTCCATCTTGATTTGCTTTGCACCCTTGGTACTCCTCTTCACTCTGACCACTTTGCCAAGTTGTAGCCCTTCTCCTAAAACATTCCTAGCCACGGATTTCAGTCTGCAAGGCATTACTAGTAAGAGATATGCATTTTTGCAGATGACGTATTCCCAGACAGCAAGCCAGCATGCAGCAAACAACCAGAGAGAACTGAAAGGGTTGAATCTACTCTGTGATGTGTCCCTTTAGCAGGCTCATCCATTCTCGCTGGAATAGAGTCTTCCTTACCATCTGCTCATGGGAATAGGCTGATAAGTGTGTGATATAGGTACAATGAATGAATATTAAGCAGTGTTAAAAGCCAATTTAATGTAGCCTGATACATAGTGGAGCCAAATATCAACTTTATAGGATAAATTACAACCAGCAGAGCTTGCTCAGCAATGAGAGGTAACCAAAGCAGAACAGTACCTCAGTTCTTAGCCTGGAAAAATGCTGCTGAAGTGGAGTGAGTGGGGGTGGGTTTGCAGCATGGAATGAAAATGAAGGAATGTCTTGTGTTGCTGTAGTCCCTGCTACATGTCTGGGCTGTTTGCTTGGGATAGCAGCTCTGAGCTAGGTTACTGCTGGACTCCTGCCAGCTTGTTTAAATTAGATTCCTAGCCCGGGGGCTCGGGTGGTCAGCAGGAAGCCATTGTAATTTTCATGCCTTGGACACCAGTGTATTTTCATGAGCTGAAGTGAAGTGTCTCTGGGGATGCTGAATATCTCTGAAACATTTCCTGAGTTCTCTTAAGCTCTGCAATGGTATGTCCGAGTCTGTTTTCCAAAGGATGGAGCTTTTTGTTTAGTTAGTGAGGTCTTAGTTCACTTGAGTAGTATGCTTTGCTGTTGGAACTTAGTGAGGAGCAGAAGAAGAGGAGGAAAGCTGTGCAGGAAAAATGATGGCTCTGTTTTAGGACACCTAGAAATACTGTAATTTCTTTTATGCCCCCATGTTAATTTGTATTTCTGTTTACTAAGGTCCTCATGAGATTGTGACTTCAAGCTACTGTGTCAGAGACGGGTTTTTAGGCTGCAAATAGGGGAAATGTTTGGGCAAGCACACAGTTTTAGGTAAAAGAGCAATAGTTGGAGCACCCAGGGAGAGAACCTGTGATTCTGCCCATCTTTGGGCAGACCCTTTCCCATTTTCTGTTACTTACACCAATACAATAGTGGTCTTATTTTTAATTAGAGATCTTTAGCATCCCTGTGCACATTAATTGCTGTCATGTATCAGAGTCTGAGTACCAGAAGCACAGCAAGAACCCAGGATGTGGCACAGGCCAGGCCAAGTCCCTGGTGGTGCCCTAGTACTTTGCTGAAATAAGACATGGTGTGCACTGGCTGGGGTAACATTCTGGCTGCTCTCCTACAGCATTTGGGGAACATAACAAGGTGCTTAGGCAGTGGTGCTTGGCCAGGATTATTTAGTCCTGATTCAACAACATACTCTTAAACCCCTACATCTCAGTGTCTCAGGACATTTCAGATATCTGTGTGGTTGGCTTTGTTGGTCCTTTGGGGGTGTTTTTTTGGGTGTCTTGAGTTTTTTGTTTGTTTTGTTTTGGTCGTGTCTTTCCCTTTTTAAATTTTACGTAAGCTGAATCAAATCATAGGGAATTCATGTGACCTACCCCTGAGTCACAGTTCTCTGTGTTAACCACAAAACCACAAATCACTTTTTTCTCCCTGAAATGTTCATTCCTTCTTTTAATTCCTTTCCTAGTCTGTCTGAGTCCTCATCTTTTTATCTTCTTTGTCTCTGTATTCAGCCCATCACTTCCTCAAAATTTCCACTGACCCTTTTCCCTTTGCTGTTCAGTGTCCCTTCTCAGCACTCCCCTCCATATCTCAAGATTTCTTGGCAGTCTGGAGTATCTTTTGCATATACACACTGGTGGTGAAGTGTGCTGGTGCTAAAGACAATATATTCTTGCTCTGCAAGAGGTGCTGTGTTACCCACAGAAAGGTTTGTGCAGTAGAACACAGAATCATGGAATGGATTGCGTTAGAAGGGACTTCAAAGACCCTTCAAAGTTCCAGCGCCCTGCTGTGAGCAGGGACACCTTGCACTAGTTCAGATTGCTCAAAGCAATCCCTTGTTCTGTCCCTCCAAGCCCTTGTCCCAAGTCCCTCTCCAGCTCTCCCAGAGCCCCTTTAGGCACTGGAAAGTGCTGTAAGGTCTCCCTGGAGGATTCTCTTCTCCAGGTGAACACCCCCAGCTCTCCCAGGCTGGCTCCAGAGCAGAGGTGCTCCAGCCCCAGGAGCATCTCCATGGCTTTGTCTGGACTCTCTCCAGCAGGTCCATATCTCCATGTCTTTCATGTGCTGAGGGTGGAGTCTCACCAGAACAGAGTCGAGGGGAGAATCCCCTCTCTCGACCTGCCAGGTGATGTTTGGCTCAGCCTGAATGAGGCTGGTAGCTAGGACACACCTCATTCCCACTTCACAAGTTGGCCATGGGAGTGAGTACTTTTGTAGATTTTGTTCTGGGTCAAAATTGGACCAACTGACCCTGATATTTTGTTTTCTGAAATTGTGCTGAATCTGTTGAGTTATACTTTCCTAAAGTTGTAACTGTAGTGGACAAAATAATTATTGCTCTGCACTGCTTCCTGCTTCCCTCTTCTTTAAAGTCATGGCTTTTTCTGATCCCCAGCCATGAGTGCTGCTTGGCAATCCCAGATTAATTCCCAAACAGTCCAGGTTAGCAGAGGCTGAAGAAGCTCTGTAGGTTGGGAGCTTGATTAGAGTGCATGAGCCACCCTAGGGCTGAGCAGAGGTGATGATGGCTTGTGTTGTGGTGGTTCTGGCCAGCAGGACTGACAGTGGGCTTAGCTGACAGAGCTGCAGCAGGCAGGGAGGGAGCATCCCTAGTGCTAATGAACTGGAAGGACTGAGTTACATGGGATCTGTGTATGAGGGAGAATCTGAATCTGGACAGTCTCTGTGAATGCTGACAGTGGGGGATGCTTTGTGTGTCAAGCTTTGTTCTCAGTATTCCTGCTGTGGCTTATGCTTAGGGTGTGAAAAGTGGGGATCATGTAATTGCTGTAAAACATTGGCCCTTTCTCTACCTTCCAAAGTTGATTTGAATGTCCTTCTGTTACCCAAATGAGCCATGGTATAGGGAGATGAAAATAATGACTCTTGGCTAAATGGCATTTTGAAGAATTGGCAATTTTACCACATCAAGCAATCTGTACCTTGGTGGTTTGGTACAGCCACCGATATGATGTGTACCTGTGGCTGGGACTTTGTTTAGAGGGAAGGCACAGAAATACTCCCCAATCTAGAGGTGTAAGGTACGGTCTGGAGCTGGAGCTGCATCTCAGCAAATTGTAAAAGTCTGTATTCCTTTCTGGAAAGGACACAAGGGAAGCAACTGAAGAGATGCTGTTGCATTCCTGCTTTGTGGGGATGCGTCTTGGTTCATCTCAAACTGTCCTTTCTACAAAACAAGCAAATAGGAAAAGCCCTGAATAAGTGAAGGATGTTTTGAATTAACTCGTTAATTTGCCAAGATCTTGCTTAGAGGTAGATTTGAAGTACATAAAACTTTTCGCTCTGTAGAGAATTTTGGCTGTGGGTATTTATGGGATAACTTAAGTCCATCTCACCTTATGTTGTTTAATGTTAAGCATTAAACACTTGTTTAGTTACTTGCAATGAAATGTCCCATTGTGTAGATATAAAAGCCTTTCTTTCCCAGTTTGATATTCTGTCTCTGATCAGGTTTTGATCTCAGTTAACATGGAGTAAATCCAGAGTAATTCTGGATTACAGTCAGTGATGCTAGTTTGGATTTACACCAGTAAAACTGAGCTCAGAGTCTGGTTTTGGTTGTCTGACATCTTATTTTGCTAAATATTACATCCTTCCCAAATATCCTTTCTCGTCTTGTCTTCAGACCTTGCTGGCTCCTCCTACTTTACCAAATTTCAAGAGTAACAACATAGGTGAAGTTTTCTTGATGAAAGATTGTTTAAGCAGGGTCTGGTTTTTATTAGCTCAGCTGGTTTTCATTTTTTCAGGCCTGTTTGAAGTCTGATTGTGCTCAGGCTGGGATCTGGATCCATCCTGCTTTTCCTACTTGACTCAATTTTGTCCATTAGAAATGCAGTGTTTTAAATTATAGGGTGCTCCCTCACATTATAGTTCAGTAAGAATTATGTGCCTCAGTGATGTTTTAAAGCAGTTTTTAACTCCAAAGATCAGAAAAAAAGAAAAAAAATTACCTTAAGGCATTACTGCTAATCAGCAACATAACGTGTTTGGAAGGGTTCAGTAAATATGAGATGTGACTTCGGAGAATGAAATGAATTAAATTTTTTCCTGGTTTTGTTGATATTTCCTTTGTAGAAGTGTACATTGAACTTTCTTACAGAGTATTTTAATTTATCATGTGTGAAGGACGTCTGGAATTTCATCTAGGCCATTCTGTTAGTTAAATACGGTTTATTATTCAGGTTTGGACAGTTTTATCTGTGTTTATGTAGTTTAGCTGGACACTGGGGTCTTGGGCCTCCTAATCATTCCAGAATTAATCCGTAACATTTGTCTTAACATTTTTACCGTTGGGTTTATGCTGGTATACTATTGCTACATTCATGTGATGATAAATAATCCTGCCCAGGATATCCAGCCCCAGCTCTAGGGATAAAGAAGGGATAGGAGATGGGAAACGCCACCTCATTTAATTTGGAGACCTCAGGCAAAAAGTTAAACAAAACACTTTGGAATGTTTTTATATATATTCTGTTGATTTTGATACCCTTTTCACATACCCTAAGTGTTTTCCTGAGTGAGGCCTGAAGATTTTCCTCTGGCAGCAAAGGGGATGTTTGGCAGAACTGCTGATTTAAACCTGAACCGTCCTGCCTTAATCAATTGGATGCCATTTTGTACTGCAGACACCTGAACAAAATCTTCAGGAGAGCCTGGATGACTATCCATGTCTGCACCTGAATAGCTCCTGAATTCCATGAAATGACAGTTTTTACTGTGACCATTCCAGTGGGCAGTTGGTACAAAAAATGGTGCCTTGAGCCTGCCCAACGGGCTGTTGTTTAAAGAATTAGTGATGCCCTTGCAGTCTTTGTTTCTTGGCTGCCATGTTCAGGAAAATTGCCTTGACTCCCAATGTATGCAGGAATTCCATATTGGTTTGTGAATGTCATTAAGACACTGGAAGTGAGGGGACAGAGAGAGTTTGCAGCTCAAGCACTGAGCAGCACAGCAGGGCAAAGACAGGACAGGTCTCTAAGGGCAGGACTGAAGACAGGCTGGGAGAGCTGTGGGTGTTCACCTAGAGTAGAGAGGTTTCTGGGGACACCTGAAAGTCCCTTCCAGTCCCTAAAGGGGGTTCCAAGAGAGCTGGAGAGGCACTTGGGTCAAGGACCTGGAGGGACAGGAAGGGGAATGGCTTCCCACTGCCAAAGGGCAGGGTTAGATGGGATACTGGGGAGAAGTTCTTCCCTGTGAGGGTGCTGAGGCCCTGGCTCAGGGTGCCCAGAGAAGCTGTGGCTGCCCCTGGATCCCTGGAAGTGTCTAAGGCCAGGCTGGAAGGACTTGGAACAACCTAGTGGAAGGTGACCCTGCCCATGGCAGGGGGTGAAATGAGACAAGCTTTAAGGTCCCTTCTAAACGCAAACTGTTCCATGATTCCATGCCGTTCACTGGTGGCATCCTCAGTGACTATACTTGCTGCAGCAGCTCAGGAATTAGCACTCACCCTTCACTCATGTTGACTTATGAGGGGAGTGGTGACCTAACCACTTCAAATATCCAGTGTGAGCTGTCAGACTGTATTTGAAAGGACCTGCCAATTCAGAGAGTGGGTTTTCTTCCAGACACAATGCAGACCCTGAGAAAATATGCTTTAGATTGACCTACACAAACAGTGCAAGTCAGGTGGTTACATTGATTTTTGGAGCTTGATGGCTTTATGGTCACAGATCCAAATTCCCCAGAGAAGATATCTTTGTGCTCTGTGTTGTATAAACAGGCTGAACTAGTTTAGTGAAAACAATCATCATGGTAAATGCTTCTGTTTTTAAACGGTAATAATTCTTTTAGAGTAAGTTTGGTAATTATTTAGCAATCGATTATTTCATTGCCCTGTGAGAGTTCCATGTTTTCCACTAGTCAGCTGAGTACATTCCAGTCTGTTTGGGCTAGGCCAGATGGAGAGTAAAGCTGGGAAATACAAGGTTCAAGACAAATGAGTTAGTCTAAATTAATTTCTATCTAAACATAAATAGTGGCAATATTTCAAACAAATTTTACAAGATGAGTGAACAGAAAACAAGGTTTTGCCTAATGTATTCCTGTTTAGCTGATTAGGGCAAAAAAGTTAATGTTCTCATCCTCATTCCCTCCTCCCTCCCTGTTCACATCTGCTTTTTGAGTTAGTTTGGAGCATGCTTGCGTTTTTACACTAGTAAAACTCTGGAATTTTATAATTCACGGATAATATTTAATGTTTCCCTCTCTTCCACAGCTTCCTAAAAACTACTGAGCACTGAAACCTGCATCAAGAGCAGAAATATTCTGATGCCTTTTTTTTTTTCTTCTCCCAAAGCCATGAAACAGCTTTCTTCTAGCTACTGAGCTCCTGTTGTCCTGAGGTGTCCCAGTGCTCCTGTGGGCTGTGCCGTGTCTGTGGGTCAGTGCAGGGGCACAGGGCCCATGTGGGGAGGTGATAGAGATCTGCACAGCTGGGATTCTACTGCTGGGCAGACAAGGCTGGGCAAAGCTGCCTGGATTAGCAGCTCCCCAGTTAAGCTCTCGTGGATCCTGCTGTAATGAGCTGCCCGGAGTTCTTGCTTGCATAGAGGAGTTGGCAAAAGGCAGCGTGGTTGTAAGGGAGCTTGTTATAAACGACTCAGACCCTGAGTGGGGATGAGTTATAAAAAGTTTTATTGTGAACTAATAAAAATTCACAAAGCAAATGGGACAGTGCTGGGAGTGTGGCTTGATGCCAGGGGCTCGTTCACAAAATGGCAGCTCCGCCTTTTATACACCTGGGAATTGCATCAGCAACATGAATATTTATGAGTGGTCTTACATATTTTAATATTTTTCTTATATGTACTTGGCCCTTCCCAAAGTCTGCTAGTTGACCCTCCTCTGTTGTCCATTGGTGGAGACATTCTCACAACTTGATTGGAGGTGAGGGGTTACCATGCCAAGTTCCCTCAGGGACAAGCTCCCCATATCCCTGGCTGTCCCATGCGAGGGGCACAACGTGGCCTTGGACGCTTCCAGGAATGGGGTAGCCACAGCCTCTTAGGTCAAGTCCTTCAGCTTGCTAGGGCAGCTCATCTGCTTTGGAAACATCTCATACACTTCAGGGTTTAGGTAGACTCTGAAGGATGCTGAAGAAAGGACCTGATGAGCTTTTAGGATTCTGAGTCTTGCACGGATCCAGGTCACACTGAGACAGTGACATGCTCTGAGTTCTTGACTGAGCTGCTGGTGATGAACTCCCAGAGCTGCTGTTTCAGAGCTGGAGAAGCAACCTGAAATTCTTCCTGAAGAAGTGCATGGCTCTTCCTGCTTTGGGATTCTTTCTGGTCTTTTCTCAGTTGACATTTAAAGCTATATTGTTATATAAGACAGGAGGAAACAGCTTCAAGTTGCTCCAGGGGAGCTTTAAATTGGTATTAAGAAAATTTCTTCCCTCATAGGGCTGACAAGCATTGGAACAGGTTGCCCCGGGAAGTGTCACCACCCTTGGAGGGATTTAAAAGCTGTGTGGATGTGTCACTTGTGGACGTGGTTAGTGGTGGACTTGGCAGTGCTGGGTCAGTGGTTTGACTCGATGATCTAGAGGGCTTTTCCACCCTAAATGATTCCATGATTCTCTATTATAAGGTGTTTTTGCTATCTGACTGAGATGTCAGTTTTATATGACAAATGACTGTGGGCAGAAATGATGCTTAGACATGGATTGGGGGATTGTTTACATAGCACAGAGTTTACGTAAGTCAGTGTATGTGCAGATTCCATTCCCAAAGTGATAACTGAACACGTGTGTCTTGCAGCCAGATCCTCAGCAGCACTGAGTGTGAGACTTCTGTGCAACAGGATTCATTCTCAGGGCTTGTGTGACTACTGTGGGGAGAAGTTATGGTTTTTGGTTCTCCTGGCAGATTAAAACCATGAAGTGAGTGCAGCACTGCAGAGAGGGGAGAAGAGCCTCTGTGTAGATGGCTCCCAGCAGCCCAGCTTCAGGGATTGCATCCTGTCTCAGGGAGGAGAGCTGCCAGGGAGCCCTGTGTGCACTGCTGGGCCAGACTCAGAGCTGGGAAGAACCAGAGGCAAGGCATTCTCACTTCTGTGGCCCGTGGAGAGCAAGGAGACACATGAGACCACTGTCACCACTGAGCTATTCTGGCAGTCTGGAGACACTGCTCAGCCTGGCCTGACTCCTTTCCCCTTCCCCTGGGTTGTGGTGAGCGTTCCAGTTTCTCAGCCTTGGTTCTCTAGACTTCCACAAGGAGTTTATCCCTTACTTGAATGATTTTCTGCTTAAAAATGTTTTTCTTGGTGCTATTTAGAAAATGACACAATTACAAATGATACAAGCTAAAGTGAAGGGATGGGAGAGAGCTGCTTCCAGCTGACTTGCCAGTTACCAAAGTAAACAGTGCTGTAATGAAGCTTTTGAGAGGGTCATCTGACCATGAAAATCTTGATATATCTTTCTTTTTAAATTGGCATTTCAATCCAAACCTCATATTTTTAAAAATAGAACTAAAATGTTTCAGTATCCTCTTTTTCCTGGGTTGGCTCTGTCAGATAAGCTATTTTGCAGTCTTATTTTCTACTTCTTTTTCCCTTTCTGCCTTTCTTGTACAATAGAGTCCTGCAACAGCCCAGGTTAGAAGGGGACCGCGAAAAAAATAATCTGATCCAACTTCTCAAACAGTGCCTCACCAGGAGTAAGAAATCTGTCTGATAGGTAGAAATAGAAAATGAATTATTTAGAGTCTTCACTATTTAAGTTAGTAATAGATTTTTAAAAAGACCAGAAAGTTCACGTTAACCTGGAACACCAGTAATAGTGCTTCTTTGAACATCCTTAAATGGGTGTTTTAACTTTGGCTAATCAATGTCTCTTTATTCACAGCAGTATTTGAGGCATCACTGGACCCCTTTTAGAGCCCTAGGGATAATATTCCCAATTGGACATTGTCAGAGTGAATAAATGGTGTACACAGACAGTGTTATCTGCTGTAACATTCCATGTTCTGTCAGCTGCACATGGATTAGTTCTGTGAAGTGGAGACTTAGCTGGAATGATGCAGAGATTTGAATTTACAGTTGTAATGCCTGAAAGGACAGTGTTGGGGTTTCTGATGGTTTTACACTGGTAATCCTTTAGCAATTCACTTTATAGTGGAATACTTGGACGGGAGCTGGGGTCTGTTCTAACTGAAATCAATAAAAACTCTGTCAGTTACTTGGAAAGAAGGCAGATGCATTTCTAGTAGTAAAAAGGAAAAAAAGAATATTTTAGGTACAGAGTAACCTCATGCAGAATATCTGAATTTTGTACTGAATGTGACACTTCTTTCTCCCAACAGTTGGCGTCAGATTACTTGATTTTTGTTATGTTTGGAAATTTGCATTCTCAAAGGATGGCAGCTGGATATATCCTAAAGCCTTTTGTAGTATCTAAATGATGATGTTCATGCACATGTATGTTTATGTCTGCAGGCACACACAGGTCATCTCCTAGAACCTTGGTTTTATTCTCCTAGAATTTTCAAAATGAAACTTTTTTCTTTCTTTCTTGTGTTCTATTGAGAGACAGGTACCTTGGTATGAAAAACTGAGAGGACTCTATTTAGTAGTGTTTGAATTATGCAAGTGTAGGTAGGTTTGTATTTAGTGTCTATATTTTCCCTTTGTTTAGGGCTAATTGAGTAATTATGTGGTTTGCTGATACTTTGCTGAGCAAAATTTAATTAACGTTTCAAGGATTGTGTCTAGCATCTGAAGAAATTCTAGCTCAGTCTTTAATTTTTTGTGTTTCTTTTAGGGAAAAAAGCCTAAAACTTACCACAGTGGGGTTTTTGTCCCAGGCCATGTAACTCCCTCCAGCCAAAGAAACCTCCAGAGACCCATTTAAGCCTAATACACCACAATGCATCTGTAGTCAGATGGAGACCCACTGAGGGGATCAGGGGTATGGAGCCCCTCTCCTGTGGGGAAAGGCTGAGAGCATTGGGATTGGTCAGCCTGGAGATGAGAAGCACTGCGGTGACCTCATTGTGGCCCTCCAGTGCCTGAGGGGAGCCTACAGGAAAGATGGAGAGAGACTTTTTACAAGGGATGGAGGGAGAGGACAAGGAACAATGGCTTCCCACTGCCAGAGGATAGCATTGATTCAATGTTAGGAAGGAATTGTTCCCTGTAAGGGTGGGGAAGCTCTGTACAGGGTGCCCAGAGAAGCTGTAGCTGCCCCTCCCTGTAAATGTCCAAGGCCAGGTTGGACAGGTCTTGGAGCAGCCTGGGATAGTGGAAATGTCCCTGCCCCAAGGGATGGAACTAGATGAACTTAAGGTCCCTTCCCACCTAAGCCTATGATTCTATGATGATTTAAAATAAAATTATCTTTTACCATTTGAAAGCAAACCTCAACATAAGCTTGTTAAAGAGCGGGATAGGTTAATATGGGAACATATTCTGGGAAGCCCTTGTGTTCTCATGGTCTCTTGGCAGTTTTAAGGACTGATGGATTGGTGCCATGGTCTCCATAAAGCTTGTTAGGAAAATGGCTTCTTGAAGAAAACACTGCTGCTTTATTAATAACTGGGGGGTAATTACCCCTGTTAAGTACCGTTCCTGCCTTGGGACTTTGGTTTGTGCTACATGATGGGGATGTAGAAAGTTTCCCCTCATCCCAGACTGAGCAGGACTGGATTATCCTGCTCCCAGGATGCTGGGGTTGCTGATGGTGACTATTTGCTTACAGGGTCTGCTTTTGTGTTGCTGTGGGTTCTGAGTGCATTAGTAGTTCCATATCCTTTGGGAAAGCAATGCAGCTGCACTTTCAGCAGGAAAGAGCCAGTTGCTTTTCAGTTTGCTGATGTCTCAAGATCAAAAAGCTGACTTGGCTTCAGTAAGGTAGCTCTCTCCAAGGATCTTCCAAATCTCTTTGAAGGAAGTAATCTGGGAATATAGTCTTCCAAGCAGAAGAAGCTTTTAATTAGCCATTGTAATTGAATTAATCTATCCTGCAAATAAAAGAAGCTGTGACTTTTTTAGCCAGTCAGCCACTGGACCCGTCTTATGGTGAGGAATATTTGGGGACACGGTGGGAGCCTGAGTTCTCTATGAAGAAGGAGACGGAGCTTTATGGGTGAGGCTGTGGTACCCTGCAGTGCCAGGAGGCTCCCGATGGTGGAGTTCAGATATTCCTGGCCGACAGCGGCGTGGACAGCAGCTCAAAATCAATCATGCTAGATGTCACAGTAAATAAGTTCATTTTGTAATGCAATATTAAGTATAAATTGTGAATTAAAAACTTGTTTTAAATCCTTCTTGATTTGCCTTCAACACGGTAAGGTAATTAATCACAAAGCAGCACTGTGAAATGGGTAGTTGCGTTTGTTCCTGCCCGATTCCTCAGTGCACGTTCTTTATCCAGTGCTGTTACAAGTGTAGAAGGAGCAGTGCCAAAGTACACAGACCCAGAGATGAGACAGAAATAGACCTGGACTGAACTGGAGTTCAGTCTGGAGAAAGAATTTAAAGAGCATTATGAACTGAGTTTTACTCTGTTCAGCCTGTTGTTAACAAGGGGAAATAAACACAAACAGAAAGTGAGCTGATGACCTTCTCAGATGTTCAGTGGAAGTTGGGAGCGCGGGCCAGCCCTGGGATCCAGCGCTGCTCCCAGGCTGGACAGTAAGGAAGCTGTGTCTGCAGTCCTTATCAGCTGTTTGTCCTTTACTGTAGGCTGAGTAAAGCAAATCGCTCAAAGCTTTTTCCCCTTATGTGTGCTCATGCCTTTTGTTGTTGGAAAAGCAAAGCAGCCCCATGAATGCCTGCAGTAGTGGCAGTGCTGGACGGGCAGGCACAAACACCAAAGCTGTGGGCACGTAGGTGATGCAGGAGAGCTGCAGTCCTCAGTGCTGGGATGGAGCTCAAGCTCAACGCTTGGATTTCAGGGACCACCTAGTTGTAAGAGCTTCCCATAATCTCTGTGGCTCGCTCAGCCCTTGGCCTCTCTCAGGGCCTGTCAGCTGAGTTGCCAGCCGTGGCTGCGTGTTGGGAGTTAGGCAGCCATCCATGGAGGGCTGGCCAGAGGCAGCAGAGTCAGCTCAGACACGGCGCTGTGGCCCCGCTGGGAACAGACCTCCGGGCTGTGCAAAAGGCTGAGGCAGGGAGGAGGAAGGTGGGGCTGCTCCAGATTGTAGCATTCAGTATGTTTGCTTGTCCCCAGAAAGGAAAAAACCTTGCTTTATGTAATTCTTTTTGGGACATTTAATAGCCACTAAAGTCATTACTTTAAATCTGAACCACGTGGACTCAAATTTTCGGGTCTCTTTGCCCATAGTTGTGCACCAGCAACAGACAAAAACTTCTGGCCTTGCAGTGGAGCTAGAGAAGATGTTCAGATGGATTACTTCCTCAGAACAATAATCAACCTGTGTTTCTACTTCATTGAAGCTATCTTTTTCTCATTTCCAGCCTAACGGAGTAGTATTTTAAATTAGGATTCCTTGGTTAATGTGATGGGCCACTCATGCAAAGGGCTTGAGAAGATCCAAGACTGTTTTGTGCATCGCTCATTTAAGAGAGCATTTGTAGCAAATCTGGATTTATTTTTACCATCTCTCGGTAGAGGAGGTTACTCTGCACGTGCTGTGGTTTGTGACTGTAGTTCTCAGAAGGTGGAGTTAACAGTGTGCTGGGCAAATCTGTCCCTGATTTTTATTGTTTCTTACTGCATGTGGTTAATAACTTTTAGACAACTGCACTTGAGGCTCATAAGTTAAACTTAGTGCTTGTTGCAATAGACAAAAGATGAGAATAATAGATTTTATCCACTGTAGGTCTCCAAGTGAGCTTTCTTTTCCAAGACATGAAGCATGTATAATGCTTTTTTTTTTTTGTCATTGTTATTTTCCTTCATAAAAAAAGTCATGAGCTCATAACTATTAAAACAATGGGAAATAACAACACAAACGTGGCACTTGCTAAGGCACATTGCTAGTAAAGCTTGTGTTAAATCTTTGGTCACTGAGTTTTAGCCAGGCTCTGGCCACTGTCCTGAGGTGAAGAGTTTGATGCATGAGGGGGGTGGCCCTTGTCATCCATGAGGATGGAGTTTCATCAGCTCCACTGGTGCTGGGTTGGGCTGCTTAGCAAGGCTCTGCAGTTCCCGGGATAATCTGTCTGGTTTGTCTGAACAGCCAACTCATGAAAAACTGGGTGAAAAACTGTGAGCAGTCTGACTCCTTCCTGTCTGCTGTTACACTTAGTAGTCGTAAGTCATGAGGCTGAAAAATGATTTAAAAAATAAAAAAGTGAGTGTGTTAAGGAAACGTGAGCTTGCTGGGCTGGTTTGGCTCATTTCTCTCTGGTTAAGAATCTGGTAAAAGTTGCTCACTGCAGTTTCTGGGCTCTTCAAAAAATTAATTATGGCCAGGTTAGAATTTGAAAGCAGCTGAGTCATGAGGAAATATCATTTAGGAGGAAACTTTAAATAGCTTATTACATGTTCTAGTGCTAAGCATCTTGGCTTACTCAGTGCTACCTGAATCCATTGGGATGGTCTTTCCAGTAGGCTGTGTGTTAGCCATTGGGGGCTCATGACTGTAGGCAGCATCTCCAGTGCTGCCTTGTGCTCCTGGAAAAATTCATCAAGGTTTCTATCCACACAGCTTCCCTCATCTCAATGGGAATTGAGAGCATCCTTCACTTCAGAGCACGAAGCACAAGGTTTTAAGTTTGGTCTTTCTTTACTATGTGATGGAGTCAGCTTCTTGGTTTGGTAGTCTACAACAGAAATTTGCAATCAGTTAAAATGGAGCAGCATTTTTTGGTGCATTAAAACATAATGCTGTGAAACAGCTTCTGATCCTGTGTGCATGTGTTTGTTGGCTGTGTGAGGAACAAAACCATTCACTATCATTTGAGATGTCAGTTACAAGTGGTTTTCTTCTATGTAGTCTTACCTGTGTGATGACCCTCCCATTAAGGGGAAGAAGAATCCTGTGAAGCACTTCCAGTGGCAGCTCATGAGGGATCTGTAGAGGGAGGAGGCTGCAGGATCCAATTTGCTGGTGGAAAATTACAGGTTTCTGCTTCTGTGTCCTCAGGACGGACTGCTGGCTGGAGCCTGGCTGGGCAGCTCTACCATTGTTCTTACTATGTAAATTCTTGGCGGTGTCTCTTTCTAAAGGTCTTCAGAGGCATTATAAGCAGAGCTTTGCAGTGGATTGGATACAGTTCTCTTCTTTCTCTGAGAAGAGCATTAAATCAGATAAACCTTGGTGCTCAGCAGTAAATGGCTCTTAGGGAATTAGTGTACACCAGCTTCTTTTCCTGGTTTAGGCATTTCAGCTGTCTAATCTGATTACTCCTAATCCTTGAGCATTACTTCATTTGTGGTGAAAATTATTTGATATACATGTACTCACACACACATATACACACACATACATGTGAGGATTTGTATATATGGATATGTGAAACCCATATTAATCCTCTGATCTCAAAAACTGTCAGAATTGTCCAATGCTAGACTTGTCAGTCCACTTCATGAATAAAAAAGAATGTGGAAGATAATTGTCACCCAGGTTTTTTTTGTGTATACTGTGTTATGAAGCGATAACTAAATATACTAATAACTATTAGTTTTTATTAGTATATAATTAATGTAGTTATATAATGTAACATAGTGTAATTTTTTGGTATCATTATATATAATATAATATTAATATTGTTATTATAATATCAGGGATTTGGTGCTATTCTGTGGCAGGCTTTGGGCTTTTGGTTTTTTCTATTTTACTTTTTCATTTGTAGTGTCATAGTTTTAAAACTTATTTTTCTTTGGAAGTATTCAAAGGTGTGGAGGCTTTTGGGGGAGATATCTGCATTATTTGTTTATTTAGTTTTAATTCTGGATATGGCTTTGCATCAGGAAAACATCATTGTTGTGAATTAGAAGGAATTCTGTGGGTGAGAGCACTCCACAAGATTTAGCATCTCTGCCAAAATTCCTTCAGTTACCATGTATCATTCAGAGCTTTCATATTCCTACTGGAATAAACAAATCCAGTGTTCTGAGTTGATGAGAGGTAGACTTCCATATTCCTTTACTAGATCCTAAAGCACCCAGCTGTCCAAAGCAGACATTTGGTGCAGATGTGTTCCGTGGTCAGGACTAGGGGAGTGCCAAATTTGCAATCACAGTCAGTGGTAATTATGTGCGATTGTGTGTCATGGGGAAACCTGTGGTTTTCCAACATGCTTGCTGCTCAGCTTGTACATAAACATGTGGCCATTTGAGGTGTGGCAGAAAGCCATGGAAAAACAGCAGGGCCTTTTGGAATGGCCAGTTTCTCAGGTTGCTGTGGGTTTTTCTCCTTATTTACCAATGAGATGGTTTTTACAAGACTTGCCCCAGAAAGGAAGCATCAAAATCCTTTATCTCTGTGTTACTCAGTTGTGGATTGCCGTAGTTTAATTGCTTAGGTACAAGCTTAGATGCCACAGTGGCTATGCTGACTTTTGTGATTTCAGTTTCGGAAGTCCAGGCTTTGCTCAGGGATGTGCAGCCATTCCTTTAAAACATTTCCTTTTGGCTGGTACAAGTTTGTGTGTATGCAGCATTGACTGTTGGATTCCCGAATCAGTCTGGAAGAGCTGACATTCACACTGTACTTGTGAGGCCAGAGGATTGAGTTTGTGCCTCAAAAAGACTTACTGCCATTCTGGGGCTGTGTCAGCTTTTCTGCCTTTGCATAGCTCCCTCTGGGTGACCATGAAGGTTTTGGGGTAGTGAGCAATGGAGAGGCCTCCACAACAAACCAGTTCCAAACATTCCCTTTTTAGTACCTAAAAATGGATTCATATTGCAGTGTGAAAATGGAAAACTACACCTCCCCATCGCTGGAAGTGTCTCAGGCCAGGCTGGACTGAGCTTGGTGCAACCTGGGCTAGTGGAAGGTGTCCCTGCCCATGGCAGAGGGTGGGACTGGAGGGGCTTTAACGTCCCTTACAACCCAAACCATTCTGTGATTCTGTATTCTGCTAAGAGTATTCCATGTGTCAGGTTTCACCTAAAGAGCTAATGAAGTTAAAAAGCTTATAATTTTTTTCTTCTTGGTGTGTTTACAGGGTTTACAGGGTGTAGTTTCTGAGTGAATATTCTGTTTAAACTATGCTTATGTGCATTTAAATAACTTCTCATCATTCCCTCTCACTTTTTTTTATATTCTGGACACTTTGAAGGCCTATGTTCACTTGTGTTGGTGAAACAGCCTTCCTTGGGCTGCACTTGGAGGTCACCAAATGAGGATGAAAGAAACTGAAGCTGGTGAAGGCTGTTAAAGCTTTTCTGACAGGCAGGTCACTGAAGCTGGTGGCACAACAGTATGTGAAGGACAGCTGCTGGGTTTTTTGGGACAAGCTGGTGAGTGTTCAGGCGGTGAGGAGGAGCGCCATCACCATTCGGACATTGCCTTGGTTGTGGAATCAGCTGAGGAAATCTGCCCCTGCACGGCTCCTGCAGAGCTCTCTGCTCTGTCCTGCCCACAGCACTCGATGCTGACCATGCCTCGCTCTTGTGGCCCGGGTGCCATTTCCCAGCTGAGCTCTTTGCTGAGCTCTCAGCAGAGGGCGGCCGGAGCCGTGATCCTGCGGGAAGCTGGCCGGGCTCCGCTTGGCATCGGCACTGCTGGAGCCAGCCCATGCTGCCTATGGGGGAATAAGGCCAAGTTCTCAGCCCATCTGACCTGATGGGCTGTTTTAGCTTAGCTGAAGGAGTGTTGCTTTTCAGATCTTTATTTTATAGGGTAAGAAAACCTTTCCAAAGGATTTACTGCTCTAGACTGAAACACTGAATCCCTCAACGGATGGGAGTAATGAAGCCAGTGGGGTTAGTATGGATAAACTACAGTCAGTGATGTGCTTTAGAACAGTGCTTGGCAAGGGGGAGTTTGGAAGCAAAACAATTTGGAGGTAGCTTTATTAGAGGTGTTTGCTGTAAAGGATACCCAAAGGAGAATAGTGCCAGGGGGAGCGGGAGCACAGCAGGATGAGGTATGTGAAGGAACAGTGAGTCCTTATAATGGCTCTTTTAATGGTAGGGCAGCATTTTAGTACATGGCATTCACAGATAAATGACTCACAGCCATAGAAAAAATCCCCAAGGACATTTTAATATTCTAGGAAAGGTTTTGTGTGATCTCGTGGGTGACTTTCAAAGAAATTAAACCAAAAGACATCCATAAATAGAGCTTGCCCAGCAAATACTGGTGGGATTAGATTAGACCTAAGTGATGGCCGTTGTTGTAAGTCCAGTGAAATAAAACTTTGGATTGTTTAAAAAAGAAAAATGTCTGTATTATATGGAAGATAAGTGCGTATTAACTTTTATAGAGCTTGGAAAGTGTTGTGAGGTCTGCTGAGGCAGCACTTCCCTGTAAGCTGCAGCTGTATTAAATTGGCACCGTTGCAGTTTCAGGCTTGGCTTTTACCCTGACATCAGAATTGTGCCGCATTTGGTCTATTGAGACTCAGCTGATCTCTTTGAGTGCTCTGGAGCACTCAACTGGCAGAAATCTCTTCATTTGTGTGTGTGTGTGTTTATTTATTGATTTTTGGCATAGCACCCTGACTGTGCTTGCTGAGCTGGGTGAGTGCCCATGGCTAGGGTAGCAATGCCTGCCTGGGCCAGGCAAAGAATGGAGGGCACTCGTGCCAAGGCAGATTGAGGTGAACAGGCAGGAAATCACAGCATAGGAACCAGCTGGCTGGAATTACATTTGATACCAATCAGGAAGGCAGCTGTGTGAGGGGCAGAGGGACAGCTCTGTGGGATTGGGAAATGCTCCCATGTGTGCTGCTGTTACACGCCCCCGGCAACTTCACTTGGATGTCCTGCCCTTTCTCAGTAGCCAAAGACATGGCAAATGCCATGAATAAAGTTGGTCCTGCTTTGGTTCTTTCTGGCAGCTCTTGCTAGATGTGCTGGGATTTGGGATAGGGTAAAATTCACACTAGAATTTTTTCAGAGGTAGATATTTTTTTCAGGGAAGAGATGTGGCAAATGTCTTTTTTTCCTTTCTTTTTTTTTTTTTTTTTTTTAATAGGAGTAAAATCACAAAGCCAAATCTGTGTGTTCTGTCCAGAGAGGCCTCTTCATGTTTACCTAGAAACATAAAAGTGTGGAATTGTTTGGGTTGGAAGGGACCTTAAATTCATCTCCTTTCACCTTCTGCCATGGACAGGGACACCTTCCACTATCTCAGGTTACTCCATGCCCCATCCAGCCTGGCCTTGGACACGTTCAGGGATCCAGGAGCAGCCACAGCTTCTCTGAGCACTCTGTGGCAGGGCCTCCCACCCTCACAGGGAAAAGCTGTTTGCCCAATATTTAATTTCTTTTAAGTTTTGAACCCATTTACCCTTGTCTTGTCCCTCCAGGCCCTTGTCCAAAGTCCCTCTCCAACTCTCCTTGAGCCCCTTTAGGCTGCTATAAGGTTTTCCCGAAACCTCGTTTTCTCCAGTCTGAAGAGCCTCTTTCTGGAAAAATACATTATTTCTTGGTCCAGCAACATTTGTTCTGGAAATTTTTGTTCCCTTTTTATTACTAAGAACAATTAAATGTTTGTTCAAAATCAAAGGTGAAAGGCTTTATGTGCTATAAATGTTTAAGGCACACAGAGGTTTGGTAATACTGGAATATTAAAGTTATCAGATTTGAAATCATAGGTTTCAGTACTGGGGAGATCATTCTCTATTATTTCTTTTCTGTTGAATGCTTTTAGTTTCAATTTTTTTTTTTTTTTTGCTACCCTGTGTCTTTGGATAACTCTGTTTTCTTTGTATTTCATTCTAGAAATTGGTCCAGTGACAATAACCACAGATCCCAAGAAATTTCAATTTGAACTTAGGGAACTTTATGTTCAGGTGAGTAACTTGTTTCCTATGTGGTTCTAGCAAAGACAGTTTCCTCATGCTAATCTTTCCTCTTGTGTTGATATTCCTACTGCAAGCACTCATAAGGATGTAGATAACCTACCTCTGTCATTTTGCCTGCACAAACTGTCATCTTCCTGCTCATCCTAATTTAGGATTATGATTCATTCCTTTGTCTTAGTTTACATCATTGTGTGGAGACACGGTTCAATAACGCAAGAAGGAATAGTTAGGTAATGCTAACATTTAGTTGGCATTTTCATTAGTCCTGCCACTTGTCCACAGACACTTTTATGGACTTTTACTGTGGTCTGGATAATATATTCCATGAACACCATTAAAACAAGAGGACTGTAAGACCCATTAGGTTTTTCATAGGTACTGCCTTCCCTGCCGTGCATTATTTGGCACTTACTGATTCAAAGGCTTCTTAGAATCACAGAATATCCTGAGTGGGAAGGGACCCACAGGAGCAGCAGCTGTCCCTGCACAGATACCCCAACAATCCCACCCTGTGCATCCCTGAGAGCATTGTCCAAATGCTCCTGGAGCTCTGGCAGCCTTGGGGCCGTGCCCATGCCCTGGGGAGCCTGGGCAGTGCCCAGCACCCTCTGGGGAAGAACCTTTCCCTGAGCTCCAGCCTGACCCTGCCCTGACACAGCTCCAGCTGTTCCTTCGGGTGATAGAAAGAAAGGAAGTACTGGAATTGAGTTATCCTTACTGACAGAACATATGCTCTTATTGTCCTGTCTTTAACCAAGGAAAATGCTTCTGACCTGTGGTGAACCTTGCTGGAGTCAGTAGTGCCAGACAGGCCCTCCCTCAGAAACTGGCACATGATATAATCCTTGTAAGAACAGTTTGCTTGAAGATTACTTTAAAAGTAGGCAGGAGGCTTGAAATCCAGAGAAAACAATAGCTATTGCAGTTTTCTCCTCCGTGGGGAAATTTAAGCTTTAGAACTCCATCCAGTTTTCATGTTTTGTTTCCTCAGTAGTTGTACTGGACAGTAATTGCAGCAGTTTCTAAAAGGTGGATGATTTAGGTGGTGCTTTTGGGAATTTCAGTCTTCATTTCTAATCAAGTTGTTTAAAATTTCTGTCTAATAATTGTAGATTTCATTCTTTAGTGCTGGTTGATTACATGTTTCATAATTACTTTCAAGTTAATGCTCATTCTGCTATATGAAGGCTCTCACTGACTTGTATTCATCCTTTGAATTGGTGAAGGGCCAAAATAGAAATCAGAAAATTATTTGAACAGGACTGATAGGTCATATTGCAGTAGAGAAAATATAAACACTTTCTACAGGTTTGTTACCAGTATTTTTCCAAAACAACTGATAAAAGATGCGAGAGTGAATGTTGTGGAGGTAGAGGAAATTTTGAGCTGGGTTCGTTTTGAGAAAGGGCATGGACCAAACATTTCAATAATGAACAAAGCTAAAATTAAGGTGAAGATAAATATTTCAAGGCATCTTGTGTATAAAATATAATATATCCAAATATGCTCAACTTGTCCTCCCTAAGCATCAGGATAAGCCCAGCTCTTGTTTTCCATTCATCTGTCGCAGAATAGTTAGAGGGTCTTTTGGCTGACATTTGACATAAGGTAAAAATTGGGCTGTGTACATTTCACTGCAGAAACTGGGCCTTGTTCCTTTTACATACAGTGTGATAAAGGACATATTCCTTGGATACAGGATCGGCTTAGGAGGTATCACCTGTATTTCATCTTAGATGAAATTAATTAATAAAAATAAGAATTAATAAAAAGGGGATGTAACTGTCTTTGAATCATTGTTACAGACAGTTTGATAAGAGATAAGAACGTGGACTTGGGCAGCAATGGCTCCTTAGTGTTGTGTTTGTTTGTTTGCTTTTTTTTTTTTTT
>WBNO01021830.1:229839-329056 GCA_013400575.1 Peucedramus taeniatus
TTTTTTGTTAAGCAGATTTTTTGTGTATTTCTGTGGGCCTGTTCAGACTTAAGGGAAAATGAAGTTCAAAGCATCCTGAGCTTCACTCATCTCAGCTTTTCCAGAAAGCTTCATGAGGTAGTTGTATTTAATTTCAAATTGGAGAGAAAGGCAGGAAATACTGAATGGAAATTTTTCTACATTTTTTAAATTTAAATAAAGACAATACTAATTTTAAATGTTAGAAAGCAATTCTGCCTGTGGAGGTGGGGAGGCCCTGGCATAGGGTGCCCAGAGAAGCTGTGGCTGCCCCTGGATCCCTGAAGTGTCCAAGGCCAGGTTGGACAGGGGTTGTAGCAAGCTGGGCTAGTGGAAGGTGTCCCTGCCCATGCTAAGGGATGGGACTGTATGGGCTTTAAGGTCCTTCCAGTTCAAACCATTCCATGATGATGATGTTTTGTTATTCTAGCAGCTGCCTTTTAACAGTAGTATTCTACATTACAGGAATAAAAAAGTCCATGCTTGTTCTCAGAGCAACCATTTAACTCAGTAGTGCTTTTCGTGTTCTATGTAGAAAACAGATGCTGCCATATAGAATATTATGAGATGATAATCAAGTAGACTTGAAGTGGGAATAGAAATTATCCTGTTCCAAGTAGATGTCTGTAGAAATTAGCTATTATTTTGTCTTTGCCCACAAATTAAAGCTTTACATGGAAGAGTCTTCTGCTGAAAGAATTTGGATATGCTGATGTGTCCCACTGGACTGTATAGGCATTGCCAAGATAAAGTTCTGACATGTGTCATAAATCTTCTTGGAGAGCTCTCTCTTGAATTTCAGGCTGTCTGGAGTCTACCACTTGCTTTTCCTGTAAAACTAAGGGTGCATTTAGGAGAACTGACATTCAAAAAGAACAATGATTCTTGTATGGCTTACAGAAAAACGATGACCACGTACTTATTCTTTAGTGTAGATGAGAAACTTATTGATATTCTTGCTTTGAAATCAGATTAAGGATGCTGATAGATTAAACTTGTTCCCAACATGAACATTTCACTGAGGAAAAAACAAAATTCTTAAGTATGAAGGACTGCTCTCTTTTTGCCTTATTTTTTCCCAGCATGTGTAGATTTGTTAATACATATGTGTGAAGGCATGTTGATTGTAAAAATAAAAGAAATCAATTTTATGCCTAATACTGAATGTGCAGAGATCTATTGTAGATGACAGGGCAAGTTTTACAGTTTGTATCAGCTCTTTGGAAAGTTCTGTCTTCAATATGCCAAGTTAATTTTTATGTAAGTTACTGAGCTTTTATTTAAACAGTATTTTTCCTAAATTCTTATTTCAGTGAGAAAAACGAATCCTTTCCTATAAAAATAAGGTCATACTTGGAAGCATTTTGATTGAACACATGGTCTGAGAAACCTCCAGCTCTGCAGCTGCTGCAGTGCAGAGCTGTGGGAACACAGCACCTGTGCCCTCTGCTGAGCTCCCTGTGCCAGGGTGCAGTCCAGGGCAGGTTTTGGCTGCTCTGGTGTCCAGAGGTGCTCCTGGAGCTCAGCACTGCCTGCCTGGGACCATTTCCCATCTGTCTGTGTCTCTGACCCTCCGTGACTGCTGTGTGCTACCAGAGCAGGGGAGTTGTCAGCCAGGAAGGGAGCAAGTGAGTGTGGGAAATGGAGCTGTCTCAAAAGCTGGAGCTGAGCACGACATGGATAAGAGTGACCGTGATACCAGCCAACATCAGGGCTCTTCCTTTGACTTTATTTTCCCTGTGGAGTTGTTGCAGTTGCTGCTTGTCAGTGTGTTACAGCACTCTGCAGAAACCATAAAATCCTTAGGGGAAAGAAGGTGAATAAATGATTAGAGGCTGAGGAAGTATCTGTCTTGAATGTCCCAAAAGAAAGTAACTTGCATTGTATGGGGTTTTTTTCTTAAAATAAAAAAAGTTGTGGTTTATTTCTACTTGTGAACAGGGTGGTGGAGACTGTCCAGAGATGAGCATTGGGGCAATAAAGATTGCTCTAGAAATCTCACTGCCTGGCTCTTTCATCTATGTATTTACTGATGCCCGATCCAAGGATTACAGACTGACCCATGAAGTGCTTCAACTCATCCAACAGAAACAGTCACAGGTACCGAGGGGATTTGCATTCCCAGCTGGGTTGTGTGTTTAATGCTCTGTTTTCTCAATGACTAAGGGTAGAATTCTCCTGTATGAAACTTGGTGAAATCTTTTTACTGAAAGGACCATAATACTGCATTCTAAGGATTTTAAAATTCTTTTTAATAGAGTTAATTGATCTGGCCAAGGAAAAACTTAGTGGAATAATCTTCTTATTATTGTGAATTAAATAATGCAACTGAATCTTCTACCAGTATATGTGATTTTGGCAGCTTATCACTTACGTGGAATTTTATGTTTTTCTAAAAAGAAATATTATGTGAATGACAGAGCTGATTGATTTTTAAAGGGATTTTTGTCTATTCCTTTTCTTCTGCATTGCTTTTTCCATCATTACTGAGTGCAATGCCTCTGTGCATGAAGAGTAACAAACCCACCTCGACTGCCACATTCTTCTGTTGTCCTGCCTTAATGCTGCTGTGGCATTTTCTTCACCTATGCCCCATGTGTCCAGTGATTCACTAATTTTTCTTAAATCCAGGTGGTGTTTGTGCTGACTGGAGACTGTGATGACAGGGATCATATTGGTTACAAGGTCTATGAAGAAATTGCTTCAACAAGTTCTGGTCAAGTTTTTCACTTGGACAAAAAACAAGTTAATGAGGTAATTTTGCTTGAGTTTTGCAATTGATAAAGAAAATGAGGCAAGAGTTATACTGTAAATCTTTAAGAGACCTGGTGGTGGGTTAGGGAGCAGAAGGGAAATTTCTAAATGTTCTGGTCTTAGTATGTGGACTCTGTTCCACCTTTCCTTTCCTTCCTTTCTCCATCTTCTATATCAGGATGCAATTCTGTGACTTTTGTTGACATTAGGGCAGTGTGAAGTGGCACATCTCACCAGAACACCAGAACCTCCCCAGCTTCCCTCTGCCTGTGCCAGAAAGCTTCCAGGAGAAGAGCCTATAAAAAAAGGAGCAGTTCTGGGCTCTGTGTAGCATAGTGGCTTTTCTGCTCAAAACAAGAGCACACATTTAGCTTTAAATTTTGTGAGCAAGCAGAGGAATGCTACTTAGCCTGGGCAAAAATGTTCCCCACATAGGATAGATAGTGTGCACTCTCAGGTTTCCATTATTCACAGAGTCATGCAAGTAACTCTTTAATTGAGGTTATCACTGCAATACTTTTGCCACCTCTGCTGCCTTCCTGGGTAACTGTGGTTCCTGACCCACAGCCATGAATGACTGTTTGCTTTGGGAACTTCGGTGAGTCTCAGATAGGAATGAAACTTCAGAAGTGCGTGAGAAAACAGTTTGGAGAGAGGTGAAATCACATAGTATTTATCTGGAGAGCTGGAATTGTTTATAAATGCTGTAAACATCCCCTTTGAATTCCCAGTGTAGGCAATAACTAGCTGAAGTTCTTTAAAAAAATTTGCCCTGGTTTGTTTCTCCTTCTTTCTGTCCTAAAATTTTGACAATGATAAGTGTTGGAAATAATTTGCATTTTTCTACAGCTGTTGCCTAGAAAAATTGAAGTTCTCATTGGGAATGATAGGAGCTATTGGCAATGATGTGAAGGTGATTAAAAAGAGAAACTTCCCAGAAGATTTATCCTCCACAAATTAGGTTAAAATTTGGAAGAAAAGAAATTACCTGTTTGGTCTGTTCCTGGCCTGCATTTTGTTGTTATGCATAAAGGGTAAAACTTCTCTGTGACTCTCCATGAAATCCCTTAATACAGAAGGGATCATCTTGGAACAAGATGGTCTTTAAGGGCCCTTCCAACCCAACCAATTCTGTGACCCTCTGATCCTGCCAGTTGGGAATGCTCTTTGCCAGGACTGTAGTTATAGGGTAAAGGTTTGGTTGGATTGTTGTGGTTTTGTTCTCTTCTGCTTTTGAGAGGTGGAAGTGAGGAGATAAAGCCATTTGTAGGTGCTAGACAAGCACCGTGTTCTGGAGTGGAGCTGCCATGATCTGCTTTCCTGGCTGCCTGCTGCTGCTTTCTGAACTTGGCACTTCCCTGTTTCTAAGAACACCAGCTTCTTCCTGAAAGGAAAGACTGTCTTGGAATTTTGGATAAGGTTTTAAGCAGGGGGTTTCAGTAGCTGCTTTCACCCCCTTCCAGCTTCACCACAACATTTCTTTTGAGTAAATAATCATGGAATTGTAAAGTTGTAAAATGTCCTGGGTTGCAAGATATCTTGAACATCATCTCATTCCACCCCCTGCCATGGGCAGGGACACTTTCCACTATCCCAGGTTGCTCCAAACCCTATCCAACCTGGCCTTGAACACTGCCAGAGATCCAGGGGCAGCCACAGCTTCTCTGGTCACCCTGGGCCAGGGCCTCAGCACCTCTGCACAAGAGCAGAGGGTGAAATCAATAAGTGATATTTTTGCAGTGTTTTTTAGAGAGAGAGGGAAAAATACAGCCTATGGCCACTGGAAAGAGATGCTTAAAGATTGCCTAAGGTGGAAAAAAACAAACTCTAAATAACTTTCAGAAGTCTTCCACAATAAGTGCTGAACAATTTGTGTTAAAGCCAAACCCAAAAGACTCTGCAATTTTAGTGATTGTTGACCTTACATAAATCTGTGTCTGGGCCAAGTGACTGTGAATATGAGTTGACCAAATTGCTGCCATCCCCAGTAAAACCTCTGTGGTTTCAGTTCTGGATCAGCATTGATTCCAAGAAGCACACCCACCAGTGAGTGGATGCAAACAAACAGGACATCTCGCAGAGATCGGATCAACTGTTTATGGGATAGCCCTCAGGCAGGATTCAGCTGCAATCAAACAATCACGCTTGCCCTCCTTTTTCTCTGAGGAGTCGATGATGTGTAAAGAATGCTGTTTATAAATGCTGAAGCACACTCACCGTTGTGGGCCTAGAGACAGCCAGTGCTGTATTGGGGATTAGGGAATAGCTACGAAGTCCCTGCCGAGTATCCTGCCAAACCAACGACTTGTTTTGTTAAAACATTTTGATTATTCTACCCCCCAAAAACTCAAACAAAGCTATTTTTAGTATATAAAGTTTCAAACCATTCCTCTTGTTCTTGCCCTTTGAGTATTAATTGCAGAATGAAGCAATATTCTAAGCTAGATACAAGGAAACACAGCAAAACAGTATTTGATACACATACAATGCTTGTGTACTGAGGAGACTATGAAAACTTAGTGCCTTTTTTTTACTTCTGAAAACCATGTACTGGTTTTAAATACTACACTTAACTTGGGCAAAATTATTAGTGATTGACAAAGTTGTGTTAGGTTCAGTCCAGCAAAACATGAAATACATATGTTTCTCCACTTATCTGCTGAAGGTAGCTCATCTAAGAGTCTGGGATGAAGGTCCTATTTTTACAAACTCACTGATTTCTGTGCATTAGAAAAATGAGAATATTTATCTAGTTAGAGCATCAAGGCGCCATCCCTGGGAGTGTTCAAGGCCCTTGTTGGGGCTCTGAAAAACCTGGCCTTTTGGAAGGTCTCCTTGCCTATGGCAGGGGAGTGAAACAAGGTGGGCTTTAATGTCCTTTCCAGCAGAAACCATTATAGGATCATAATGTTCTGAAACATTGTCCCCAGTGTCTTGGAAAGCCTCTATCAAAGTGCCTTATCAAAGCATTGAAGACCTGGTTTTGAAAAGTGTTTCTTTAGGTGAGATTTCTCTGGTTGATTTTGTAGACTCAGGGCTTATTTTGCAATAATAGCTTGAAATGTAAATGAATCACAGAATGTCCTGATCTGGAGGGGATCCTTGGAATCTGTAGGGATTGAGTCCAACCCCTGGCCCTGCACAGACACCCCAACAATCCTGGCCTCTGCATCCCTGAGAGCATTGTCCAAATGCTACTGGAGCTCTGGGAGATTTGGGCAGTGCCCAGCACCCTCTGGGGGAAGAACCTTTCCCTGGTCTCCAGCCTCACCCTCCCTGGCCCAGCTCCAGCTCTTCCCTCAGATTTTGTTCTCATGGCATTGAGAATATTCATCAAGTATGGGTTAAATTCCCTGTTAGGAGCAGATTCTCTATTTTCTTAACTGTGTCCAGTTTCCGAAGGGTACTAGTTCTGATGTGAACTGAAGTTACATTACACCACACCTAATTATCCTTCTGTAAGGGAATTCCTGTAAAAGGCTGTGATGCCCAAACGTTTGTACTGATGCCAGAGGGGATGTTGAGATGAACTGTGATGATCAGCAGAGTGTGAATATGGTGCTTTGGAAAATGGTGGAGATTTATTAGTAGTCATTGGCAGTTCAGGTCATGTCTCCAGGTCATTTTGATTGTTTGTGGCAAAAATGAGTCGTTCCTGTGTCTGATGAACTGGACTGATCAGTGTGAATAGAGCTGGGAGGTCACAAGGACTGAGCTGGTGAGTGGTCTTTTTCCATTTCTTTTAGTGTTGAAGCACTTGATTTTTCTTATTTCTAACCTTTCTGTTAGAAGGGAAAAGTTCCTGTCCTTAGACTGCCTAAAAATACATCTTTCTTCCTGATTTTTAAAATAAGTAGAAATGGATCTTCCATATACAGAACATTGATGGGAGGAGAACTGAGAATGACATGGGGGCACAGCTTGGACTTTGATGGAAGAAGGGGGTGTTGTTGAGTGACTTGAAAGCTGGATGAACCTATATGGGAAAAACAAGAGTTGGGAATTGGATGAGAAGCCTGTGAATCAAAGGGATGCTGTGGATGAGATGAGGTTGAGGGGGGACTGAAGCCAAGACTGGTGACAGAACGTTTAGAAGGCATGGTGCAAAAGGGGGTTGTTGTTGTGGGGAAGGTATAATCTGCAAGATCACAGGGAATGGGGTCTGGGGGTGTTCACTCACGAGTGCTCTGCTGTAAATAGAGGTCCCTAAACCCACTGGAGAACATCCCATTTCTGCTGGCTCTTAGTCCTCCCAGGGGATGGCAATGCAAGGTTTACACCAACACAGCTGGGGCTGGTGTTACAGGTCCCTGCTGTGTATGACCAGTGTGTGTTTGGACTGTGCGGCAGAGGAAGCAATTTGAAATCATGTTTCACTCAGTTAAAGGTGTAAAAGGCCCCTCCACTGATTTTCAAGGATACAATGCAGGTGACAAAGTCAAAAGGTCAAAACTACATTATAGAATGAAGGTTTCTTGCACACCTCTGTTTCCTGCCTTTTCTTCTCCCTTGTCCCAAACAGGCATTATGCATTTTCATAGAAAAAGGAAGAATGGTTTCATGGGAGAAGCAGCTGAATGCTTCTCTTCTGAAGATACATAATGCACAGTGAATGCCAAACAAAGAAAGGAAAAACAAATAGTTACAGCTGATCTTTCTCTGTTTTGTGTGGAATTTGGAGTCTCTGGAAAAAATAAACCATGATCATGTACCTAAGGCTTTTTGTCATAAAGTAACTGCAGAAGGGCTTTTGAAAGGTGGTTGAAAGCAGACAGGCTTAGTTCTTGTGGTTCCTGAATTTGAAGAGCTGGAGATCCAACACTAAAACTTTTCAGTCGTGTGGTTTTCATACATATTATATATATAATTTGTGCTTTATTTTTACAGTATTGTTTTCTCATGCACTGTCTCAGTTACATTTTTTGATGTGAATTTAAAACCGTTATTAGAATATTTTTCCTCTTTGGGTGTAAGTATGAACCTAGATTTACTTAAGCAATGAAACAGTTAACCTGAAATTCCGTTGCTTTGACTGCTTGAGAAATATTCTTGAGTCCCAGAATAAACAAATGGGAATAGAGGCCATGCTCCACAGATTTTCCAGGTTTCAGTATGCATTCCAAGAAATGACCTGACAGCAGGGCAGGTTGCAAGAGCACATTTTCTGGGGAAAAGTTATAAATCATTGCTCTATTTGCTCTTCCCCCTCTAATAACATTCATCACGTCACATTTTGGCAGAACAACAAAAGCTGCTGTTGTTTTGGGGGCTTTCTGTAAAGGTCCCAGAGGAGAAAAAACCTACTTCTAAACCAGTGTTACAGCACTATTGCAAAGCTCTTTGGAATGACAGGGTTGGGAAATGGATCTCCCAGAATTGCCTATTGAATTTATAAAAGCAAGCTGCTGCCAGACTGCAGACAGCTGGGTTGTTCTGTTGCCTTCCATTTTCAGTTTTGATCTTGAAAAACTCTCAGAAACTGAAGTTGGTATGAGTTCATTGAATTTTACAATCCATTTAAAAACTTACCTGTGGAGGTGAGATCCTGGAATTAAATGGGAACTTTTCCATATACCTCATACAGAAAAGTGACATGTTCATCTCACTGGGAGTAGAATGCTGAAATTTCTTTGGAAGCATTTTTGGACCCAGATGTATAATTTCTAAAGTAGAACTTAAATGAGTTGGATCTTTTTGAAGCCTTGTGATTCCTGTTCCAGGCTTGTCTAAAGCAAACACAAGTTGCTCCCTAGCTGGTGTCACCAGCTGTTGCACAAACCCCAGTTCTCTCTTGGGCCACGTTACCACAGGGCTTTGAGCAGCACAGGCAGTTTTAGTGTGATTTTTTGGGTATGTTGTTTTGTAAACATGCCCAAGCAGCTTGCTTGTGAACACCCTTGACGAGGGGACACCTGGTCAGTGCTGTCTCACTCTGTGCTGGGAGCACTCAGCACAGCTCAGGTGGGACATTCCTATGAATGGAGGGGGAATCGTTGATGGAAGCCTGCCCCCACCATTTCAAATGTGTTTTCGATGACACCCTTGACTTGTTTAAACTTATTTCTTCTTTGCACAAAGGTTGCTGGGCATTCGTACTGTAACAAATGAGAACAGGTACACTTTTATAGGAGGCTGGAATCTAGTTTCTCTCACAAAGTCGTCTCACACACAAACCTATGGCCTATTTCCATTTTTTAAATGATAAAGTTGGCAAGTAATGCACAATAAACCTACGGAATGAAGTTCTTTGGGCAGTGTGTTGAATTGGGTCCTAGGTTGAAGGACTTGCTCTGGAGACCCCCAGTACTGAGGGGTAACACATCCAGGTTAGTTTATTGTTTGTTTCCAAGTCTTGAACTGACATAATCAAAAGGCAGCTCTCCTTTACAAGATGTTTCTCAATGCCACCATAGTCAGTTGCAGCTCAAAACCACGGCTCAGTATTATTGTGAGTCACATTCACATTGTTACACAAAACCCAATATTACTTCAGTAGGATTTAAAAAATATGCTGCAGCTCTGTGACATACAGAGGTGATGCAAAATTACATAGTTTGACAAGCCAGGTGTATTTCTGGGGAGGTTGGGTTGGTTGTGGTGGCTTTCCCTTGGCTGATTGTCAAGCTCTCTCTCAGCCACTCACTCATCCCTTGCAGAGGAGGAGTGGGATGAGGAAGCTTCTAGGTTGAGATAAAGACAGGGAAATCACCAGTTGTTGTGAGGGCAAGACAAAGCTGACTTAAAGAAAATTAATTTGTTGCCAATTAAAATAGATATTAATTATTCCTTAAGGTGGTGGAAAGCAAAGACAGGTGGGAACACCTTTGCCACAACTTGTCCAACTCAACTTGTTCAACTTCTCCCCTGATTCCTTCTCCCTTCTCCAGTGTCACCAGAAATGGGGTTGCTGTCAGTACATGCGGGTTTCTCTTGGCTGCTCTTCCTCCTCACACCTCCTTTCCTTTACTGTGGGCTCTCCCATGGGCTGCTGTCCTATCCCTTGTGTGGGAGCCTCCATACCCTGCAGAGACATACTTTCCAAAACTGTGTTCCCCTCCAGTCCCACCTCTGTGCTGTGCCTAACAGTAATTTGTATTAGGCGTTTTAGGGGAAAACAAACCCTGGAAAAGTCCATAGATAGCAATTACTCAGTACATCTGGATGAAAAAATGTTCCTTGTTGCTTCATGATGAGCAGAGATTTCCACAGGTTTGTATCCCTAATGCCTTTTAAAATTTACCTGTGGTTGTTGTGTAGAGATGTATCCAGGTGTGCTTGTGTACTCCTTTAAACACCATGCTGACCATGGCTGTGCTAGTATCTTCTATTAAAGTTGCATTTCCTTTAGGTATTCACATTTTTAAAAATAAATCAGTATGGAATCTCTACAAGACAGTAGAGACAGGCATTTCAGTAGAAAATATTTTAACAGCCAGTACTGCTGACAGTATAATAGCAACAGTTCTTTTCTCTTCTAGGTGTTAAAGTGGGTTGAAGAAGCAGTTCAAGCCTCCAAAGTGCATCTCTTGTCTACAGACCATCTGTCCATGGCTGTAAATACTTGGCAGATCCCTTTTGATCCCAGTCTGAAGGAAGTTACAGTGTCCTTGAGTGGTCCTTCACCAGAAATGGAGATTCATAATCCTCTAGGTGAAGAAAGTAGTTTATACTTTCTTTCGTGATAGTGGAAAAAGGGAAGGAAAAATCCTTTCTGATATTTTATTTTTTTCCCAATATTCCGAAAGTTTTTTGTCACTTGGAGGAAACTGGAAAACTTCCTTATTCTGTCCACTTCATCTTACCTCCATCTTCTTTGTTACTATTTTTCCTTGTATTCCGGATTGCTGGACACATTTGCCTTTCATTTGTTTTTGTATTCCCTGAACCATCATTTAAGGTACACAATGGTTGGGTTTTATGTAAGAATAGTTCAACCATGGTCTGGCTTTTCTGAAGTGAGAACATTCAGAAACAAACCTGTCTCCCCTGCCCATCTCCAGCTGAGCAGTGTGTGATGGGGAATGCAATGACAGATTTGGAGCTAATTTGTAATTGGAGCTATTTTGAACAAATCTGTTTTTTATTATTATGTTGATGCCCTAGGAACTTGGAACAGCACTCCAGAAATAAATTCAGATCATATTTTGTATTCTCTGAATGACTTTTGCCTAAGGATATTGCTTGAGCAGTTTGGAAATATTTTATGCCCAGGATGGGTTCCCTGCAATGTGGTCTGGTCTGTCCTGCACTGAGGCATTCTTGTTTACAGGAAAGAGATTTGCTCAATGTCTGTGTTCAAGCCATGACAACACACAATCCTGGGTGCAAGTGTCAGGCTTCCCTGAAGCTGTGACCCCATCTCTTTTTGGCCTTTTTCATAGATCAGCTTCATGCTTCTAAGTCCACAGGGTTTCACTGAAATTACTCAAGGCACATCTAGTAGATTTTGAAAATGGGCACTGGGACATTCCAGTCTCTACTTCCTCTTTCCCTTTAGTGCTGTGAAAGAGCCAGATGAGTTTTAGGGCTGATGATTCTTTAAGGTCAGCCTTTAAGGGAGCAAAATCCCTCTCTAGAGAGTCAATTCCTGCATACAACCACCCACATATAAATGAACATATTCTCTCAGAGAATTATAGGGAATTTTGACTGTTGTAAATGTCATTGACTACTAAGTAGTGATTAAGTCAAGTATCAGAAATACATTGGTACAAAACAACAATATTGTATTTACTCTGTTTTTTTTTTTTTAAAGCAATACTGTGTTTACTCCATCCTATATTTACTTTCTGTTTCTGTTTTTTCAGGCAAGCAGCTCAGTAAGGGATCAGGACTGAATGAATTGCTAAATATCCACAATTCTGCAAAGGTAGTAAATGTCAAAGATCCAGAGCCTGGAACATGGACAATTAAGGTAAAGTTATTGCAGAACTTACATATGATTGCCCTGTAGTATGTAAGGGGGCTGTGTAATGGTTTGGTATGTTATTTATCATAGATACTCACAGCTGAGTCTGTATTACAGTGAATGTCCTGTGATCTTGTATTTAATATTGTTGTATACCTCTTTATGTAGGTAAAGCTGCATGATCCCAGCTTTCCTAAATAGATGTGGAAGCAATCCTACTGGTGTAGATCCTTTCTGACTGAACTATTCTATTGTAGCAGTGTAAATACTCTATAGTCATTTTTGGAGGAAAGGGAAGGCACCCGGGTGAGGCACTTTATAGGCAGTACTGAATGGATCCTGCTGTGCATTGTCCCTGCCCTAAGCACAGAGGTGCTTTGAAAAGGATCGTTAATTCACACACAGCCCTGGGGGAAGCTGTTGATCCTGCTGCAGAACTGCAGCTACAAAAGCATGTTGAGCTCAGCAGCCCTGGGGAGAATTGTTTGAATGTCTGTCTAGGACTGGGGGCTTATCAAACGAGGGACAGGGACTTTTTATGTGGGCAGATAGTGACGGGACAAGAGGGAAAGGTTTTAAACTGCCAGAGGGGAGGGCTGAATGGGCTATTGGGAAGGAATTGTTCCCTGTGAGAGTGGGGAGGCCCTGGCACAGGGTGCCCAGAGAAGCTGTGGCTGTCCCTGGATCCCTGCAAGTGTCCAAGGCCAGGTTGGACAGGGCTTGGAGCAAGGTGGGCTAGTGGAAGGTGTCCCTGCCCATGGCAGGGGATGGCACTGGGTGACCTTTTAAGGTTCCTTCCAATTCCATAATTCTGTGACCAAAAGTGCTGAAAACCAGTATGGAGACAAGCCGGTGGGCTGTTAAAAATGAAAAAGAAAAAGGTTTGGGTCCTGCAATTTCCACATTGGGTCCTGAGACCTTTCCCTACAAGTCAGTGCCTTAGGATTCACTTCTGTCACTTGTTGGAGGCTTCTAGGATCAGTGCAGCAAATATCCAGTGCCCTGCAACCCAGAGGGACAGTGCAGGGAGAGCCCTGTGTGCTCCTGGCTGTGTGATGTGAGCTGGGCCACTGGTGTGTGCCAGCACCCAAGTGCTTGCTTGCTGGGGAGGAGTCCTGGGCTCCGGGTGGGACACCTGCAGAGCCAACAGTCCCCTCATGTCCAGGCTGCCACTGGTGCCATGCACTCCTGGCAGCAGGACAGCAGCCCTGCCAAGCCATCAGGCTGCTCCTGCAGGCAAGGTCTGGGAGTTTTTTGGGGGTTGGGAGGTTTTTTTTTTTGTTTGTTTGTGGTTTTTTNCTAAGCTCAGCATAATGCTGTCTCCAGCTCTATGGAGAGCATGGATAAAACATTCAAATTGATGTATTTTGGGTTAAAAAAGAAAGGAAGAAAATCTCTTGAATATGGAGTTGAAATATTTAAATCTAAATTTTATGAGCAAGCCAGGTCATGTATTTCTTCGTAGATACCTGTATTTTGGGCAATTTTTTAATGTTGTTTGCAAGACAGGAAAGCATCTTTCACAAATATGTATTTGCTCTTTTGATTATACTTGTCCAGCCTGAGAGGGGAAGCACTAATGTACAGTCTCTGTAATCCATCTTCAACTACAAATTATGAGAAGAGACCTAAAGCTAATAATTGGAAAGCAGTCGTGTGGGATAAAACTTACTCCTGGTGTTTGCCTAAACACCTCCAGCTCCCAGACATGACAGTGAGAGATGTGTTTATTGTTATTAGGAAATGGTAAAATTTTATAAGGTTATTCTGGCCTTAAAACTTGCAAATATCCAAAGGTCTGAGTAATTCATAAAGAGAAATGATTCCTCAGTATATTTTTCTGTCGATTGTTTACTTGGCTTTAGTCACTGGCTTGGTTTATTTACACAAAGATTTTAAGACTTAAGCTTTGTGAAAATTTTATTCACACCATAAACTCCTTATACAGACGCAGCAAGCTATAAAAACAGAACTTTATCACTGAGTTTAGCTAATGAAATTTTAACTGGCAATTAACGCTTGATACCTTGAGTTTGGCACAATTAAATATTTCTTTATATTGTTAACAGCTGGCTTATATAAAAAAGGCTTTTGTGGTGCTATTTCTGAGGTGAAAGGCTAACTAAATAGAAGGAAATATGTTGTTTTAATCAGATAGACATTGATTTGTCATAGTGTCTAATGCCTGTCCAAAGGCTGTTAGTTAGAAGAAACAACTGTTTAATTTGATACTTACAGGCAGCAGTGGCAGAGGGGGTTACTCTGGAGTAACCTCTCCCAGAGAGCTGCAGGAATTTGAGAATGGATCAGGTAATACTCCAGGGAAAGGTCAGTGGAAGCTTCCAGACGCATAAAGGGTGTAGAAGTAAGTGAGGAGGAAAAGCCATGGGTTTCTGTGCACCTTTGGCAAGTAGCAGTTGACCTTCCTTTCTCTGCATAGAATCATAGGAAGTAACTCATAATTACTTTGATTTGTCTTCTTTAAGATGAAAGACGTGCATCAAAGCAGCTGTACTCTCCAGAACATGAAGCTCAGGCTGTTCAAGGGTGATGGGGTTTTTCTGATTTGTTTTTTACTTTGAAACAGAATGACAAGGTGAGGGTACAAGGGTACAAACCAGAGGGAAGAGGTACCTGTGTACCCTCTGTTCCCTCTTGGTTGGGGAAGAGAAGCACCTTTAATGCATAGAGTTTTCTGTTGAGTTCTGATTCACTCACCATTTTCTAGTAGAGTTTGTAATGGTCAGGTCCTAACTCCCAGACCACTGCCATTGCAGGCACTAGCACATGGCCAGGAGTTGTGGATTTGTTGGTGTGATTTACTTCCAAGGCAAAATGACTCTCTTTGCTGACACCACAATTGCAGGGCTGGATTTGAAAGCACAGCTTTATTCAAGGTTCTTTTCCTTACCACTTTAGCCATGAGGCTCCCCACTGTGCTGCTGTTAACCATGTTGGAGTCAGTCCCTGAGCTTAGGGCTGGCTCACCTCTGTGCAGTCCCTGCAGTGTTGATTCCATGTGCTGGCTGTTTTGCAGACCTCGAGCAGTGGGAGGCACTCTGTGCGCATCACGGGGCTCAGCACCATCGACTTCAGGGCTGGCTTCTCTGGGAAGCCCACCTTGGACTTCAAAAAAACATCCAGCAGGCCAGTGCAAGGTTCGTTTCCACTTGAGTCCGTGTTAAATAGCTTCAGGCCCCCAAAACTGAATACAGCTCTGCGATGAGCTTTGTGATAACTCTGGGGATGCTCTGGGTTGGTTCCTGGAGGGGGCTTTGTATCTGTGTGACATAAATACAGATATTTTTAACTATGCCTCAGAATTGCAGTGCTGTTTCTGTTATTTTTGGAGCTTCAGAAAAGGACGTTGGCCTAGGGGCATGGTGAGGAATTAATAAAGAAGCTGCTTTTTCAGAAACACCTGTTGGAAACCAGTAATTTAAACTCTCCCCAGCTGGCTAATAAGCAGAGCTCAGCTGAGCACAATTTAGTCTTTCCCTTCTCAGTAGGTAAGGGCTGGAGCTGAATGCTGCATTCATGGGGTAGTAAGCCATGCAGATGGAATTTAATCTTTCATGTTTTAATTATCTGTTTTCTTTAGCACTTAAAATAGCATGTTTCTGTTTTTCTAGGGATTCCTACCTTCATGCTGCTGAATACCACAGGGATCCTGCTTCCAGCTAGAGTAGACCGACTGGAACTTCTGAGTATTACAGGGGAGCTCCTTAAGACCTTGCCTGTGAAATACTATCCTGACAGAAAGCCTTATGGACTATGGAATATTTCTGACTTCATTCCACCAGAAGAAGCTTTTTTTGTTAAAATAATGGGCTACGACAAGGATGGTTATCTTTTTCAGAGAGTTTCAAGTGTTTTGTTTTCTAGTATTATTCCTGGTAAGAGATTTGAATTGACTGTTCATTTGTCTCATCTGAATGAGTTAAAATTGAGGTCTTGTATGCTTTTATAACTTAGGCAAGTACTTTCTGCTGTTTCCTTCCAAAGTTCTGTCTCTAATTCGTGATGGTCAATAACTACTAAGTGGAGCTTTATCAGAAATTGAGCTTCCTTTTAATAAAAGGAAAAAATAGGATGTGTGTTAGTAGCTGTTAATATACCTTTTGGGGGATGTTTTCTTTCTTCAGATGCCCCCAAAGTTACAATGCCCATGAAGACTCCAGGATATTATTTACAGCCAGGCTCTGTTCCTTGCCATGTTGACAGCCTTATACCTTTTACTCAGCGTTTTACTAAAAATGGAGTAAAACTGGGAGTGGATCAGTTCTTCAAGTAAGTAGTGACCTTTTTTCACAATGCTGCTTCATTTCCTATTTATAGCTTAGGATTTCTGTTATTATTTACTGCTATGTGCTGTCTACATCCTGCTACTTCTAGTCTGTTATTTTTTTGTGCTCTTCATCAGGAAAGCTGTATTTTATGGAGATATTGATAATATTTATATAGGGATACATCTATATATGATGCATAGAGGAGGATGTACACTCTGTACGTGTGATGGGATTTGTAAGGTTCTGGCCTAAAGTCCCTTCAGATGTCTGCTCTAAAGTTATGATAAACTGCATCTAAAAGTCTAGAAGGCAAATGGTATTAATTTATATTTTTAAATGTTATGCAAAATTGGTAACTTGCTTTGTTTATGAAACACTCACTCTGGCCCCAGTGATATGTATATGACTGAGCATACATTATTTATTTATTTTTTTTTAATGCCTTTCATGGAGGCCTTAGAAGTATGTCCTATGACCTGCCCTAGAAATCTTCATCTTCAGAAAATCTCTCAAAATAGCAAAATTTATGTGGGATATACCAGAAGGCTCTTCAGATTTCTGTATAGAAAAAGAATTGTGTGCCCTTTCTCTGTAGGGTGAGAGAATAATAATAATAAAAAAAAGGTCCATTAGCTAAAATACTCATAGAGTGCCCCTTTTAATTCTGTTTGTTAAAACCAGAAGGAAAGTGTGCACCAGCAAACAGTGTCAGCAGCCTTCAGTACAGCCCAAAGCACCTCAGGAGCAGACTGAAGACTAAATTCTGCATTCCCCAGCAGGTACAGCATACCCAAGTAAACACATCCTGCAGCTCCCTTTTGCACTGCTGGCAGTGGGAAATGCTGCAACTTGGTGTGGTTTGGGTTTTAATGAGGTGCCAGTGACACATGGTAAGCCCCAGCACAGCACGTACTTGGGCTGCTGTGTAATGTTTTCCATTCCTTAGGTATCAAACCCCACGCTTCTCCTTGTTCTTCACACATCCAGCACCGCTGATTCGGCCGCGTTTTTCTTTTTTTTCTGTTACAGAGCACATGAATGAACACATCATCCAAGTTAATTTAACAAAACATATCTCAAGCCAAACATTGTTGGTCACAGTTAAATAGGATCTAATTCAGCTTGGCTTGTTTGCTTCTTATTTGAAGTGAAGTTCCAGGCAGGGTTTGTCCAGCTTAGTAGTTCAGTGCAGATTTGAACTGTAGCATTCTTCTGCATTGAAGGAGTTTTGTGTGTCAAGATGTCTTTACTCAACTGTTTTAATATTTGTTTTAATATTTATTTTAAAACCTAAATGGTTTATGAGTTGAATATCATATTTCTATTATGACAGTTATCTGTGTGAAAATACCCTTAGGATGACTACAGGTTCAGGGTTCATGAGGAGAATGGATTTTGAAATTTCAATATTTTTTTTTTACTTTGATAGTACCAGAGGTACTATCGGCTGCAGTAATAATTCCTAATTTTAAATGAGTAACATATGTTAGGAAGAAGAAATTTTTATAAAATTGTAACAGCTTTGTCTTTCTACATTTCTACATCCTGTGGTAGTGTAGTAAGAAAATTTGAGTTTTGCTTAATATCCCAGTGCATTTTTTACCAGCCTGATAAAGGAGGTCAAGAGCAGTAGTTGAGCACCTCATTCCCGTGGGCAGGGGGAACTGAGCACTGAAGTGTCTTTACAATCCATGCTGTATTATAATTGGCATATACCACCAATCCTGCAGAGATTAGAATCAGCAAAAATAAGACATTAAATTCTGACAAGAAAGGCAATTCATGTAGTTAAAACAACAATCATGATAATTAAAAAAATCCCTGATAATCAGCTGCCATTTGTGGTTGCTATTCAAGTCTAGTAAACTATGAAGAATATATCCCTCCAAACCACATGCTAGGAAGTGAGATTATAGATTTCATGTTCCCTGTGAGCTACAGCCTTCTGCTGGTGAGTTCCCAGCTGGGTCTGGAGCAGCGTGGTGGGGGTGTCCAGGAGGTGAGGTCCAATACAACCCTAGCACCACTGTGCTCTCTGCATGACTGAGAACCAGGGGTCATCTGGGCTGTGGAGTTGGAATGTTTGTAGCTCCCCAGCTGCCCAGACAAACAGCCCAATCAGCAGATTGCATGTACAGTAAAATGAATTTGGTAGGTAGTGATGCTGGAAGGTGCTGAGTTATCCCATGACACGTGCTATGACTTGTGTGCAGTTACAGCTCCTCACCCAGTGCCCATGTGTGGAGCAGATGCCCTGAGCTGTGTGTTAGTCCTTGCTGCCAGTGTCAGTTTGATTTCTAAATTTTTCTTTAATAGTCCACCACAGGTCTTTGTTTTGCCAAGCTGTTCCATGCCCCTGGGCACATTTCCCTTTGTGCTTCTGTTCTCAAGGCTTCCACATTTGACATCTGGCATATAGCATGAGTCAGGAAGGAAGCAGAACAAGATTGCCTAACCTCACTTTTAACATACTTTCCATGAAATAAAGGAGTTTCTCACTTGTTATTTGGAAGAAACCCCACCTTATTCTTTAGTGCTGGCAGTTGCTGCCATGTCCATGTGCCAGCATTGCACTGGGAAATGTCATAGATTGAAAGTATGATATATTAAGTTATCTAGAGTAAGTATGAAGTAAGAGAGAACAAGTAGAAAGCCATTTAAGGTCACCATACACTGTTTTCATTTGTGGTGTGGTTGGATTGTCTGTCTCATGGTGCTAAAGCGTTGAACTTCCATGCATATTCCAAGTCTGTTGTTCCTTCTGTATCCTTTAAGGGCTGATAAATCAATCTATTCAGACAAACAAAGGGGTCATTAATGTAGTGTTTTCCTGTAATGTGGCAATGACTTGCCAAAGCTCTCACAGATATTTTGGTGCTTATCAGTTTTGTTTGTGTGCCATAGCAACAGGCCATGGGGAGCACTGGGACACTGCAGAACCACTGGTTTGCTCATTTATGTCATCCTCTGTGTGTCTGTAGCACCAGAAGTTTATAAAATGTGGTTTTGTATCATGAGAAACGGAGAATGTTTGTTTTGAAGCACATGTAAGCAGCCTACATCGCTAGAATATTATTCCCTTCTTGCTTTCACATTGTGTGTGATACCAATGTGGTGTTAGTGCCCAGCAGCCTTGGCCTTGCTGGGATCTAGAGAATACCTGCAGTGGTTCTCTGGATTGCTGTACCTGTGAGTTTGGGAAGCTCAGGTGGGAGGATGAGACCTTGTTGCCTTTGCTGGTAAGAGGCATGGGTTTGCTACCATGTACTTGCTCTGCACAAAAACTTGCTGGCATCAAGTGTATCTTCTCAGGTGATCAATACAACAGTGCACAAGCAGCTGAGGGAATGACAGCAAATACATTGCCTTTGGGTATTGTGTGACAGCTGCTGATTCGTTAAAGGGTTTTTTTTTTTGATGTGCAAGTGGGACATTGTGCAGAATCTTAGGAGAAAATATCATTCATAAAGTGACATCTGATTTGATTCATCGGAGGGTCTGTCTTGCCTCTTAATGATTGTGAAACTCTCCTGTGTCTGCAGTCAGGAAACCAAGCTGATGTAGCTCTTGATTCCTTGAGGGATTCAGTGGGTGCCCTTTTCTCCTGCAGAGAATCATCCAGCATGAGCTGGGACATTGCCCAGGTGGCTGTGTCCGACGAGGGCTTCTATGAGTGCGTGGCCACCAGCACGGCGGGGACAGGACGCGCGCAGACGTTCCTCGACGTGTCAGGTGCGTCCCAGCCACCCTTCTGGGGTGAATTACTTGGGCTAGAACACTAAAGGAAAAGCACATGGGGCCGAAAAAATACGTTCCCAGTTTTAAGTGTATTTTTAATTACTGTGTTTTTTTCCTCACCCATGTCCACAAGTGAGCTGAGGTTTATTCAACAAACCTGTTTTAAATATCAAAGTTGGTTTGGTTTTAGTTCCTGCTATCAGTTGGACTTGCAGAATAGAGCTGACCTGTAGAATTCAAAACCTAAATCTCAGATTTCAGTTGTTCTCATTTTTATTCCACTTTGTAGTAATTATATGTTGGCATAATGGTATGTATGTGTTATCTGAAAGACAAGGAAGTATGAAAGTTGTGTTCAAATTTCTGCTTTTTTGCAATACAGAATCAGTAAATTCTTGGAAATTTCATGCATTACCTTGAATTTCTTAAAAATGGTAATACAGATGCAGTAAAATGAATGAGGTAAAAATAGGCTATTCACAAAGATAATTTAGAATAAACAGTAGGCTTATTTCTGTCTGTGGGTGGATGGATGAGACCCCTGCCCATGCTATAGCGAATTTTGTCACTTATTTTTCACAGGTGCAATGCAGACAGAGTAAGAGGGAAAAATAATTTCTGGTTTGTAGCAAAGATTCATTCTATACAGCCTTGTGTTGGTGTTGATCAGATATGAGTCTTGGAGCAAGTGAAAGCTGTTGCTGGTGGGCTGGAAAAACACTGGAGTAGTTAATCTGTGACAGGGAGGAATGGGAGAACTCAGAACAACATTTTCAACTCAGGGTTTCATTTAATGGCTTGAATATAAAGTTGTCTTGCCTCTTATCTCCTTCAGTAGCTACTCCAGGTAAATTAACCTGGATTATGAGTCACAGAATCACAAAACAATTCAGGCTGGAGGCACCTTTGGAAGTCACCTAGCCCAATTCACAGCTCAAAGAGAATTAGCTTCCAAGCTTGATTATGTTTTTCAGGAACTTGTCCAATCAGTCTTTGAATGTCCCCAAGGGTGGAGATTTCACAAGTTCATGGGCAGCCTTCAGTGCTTAACTGCCCCCACTAGGAAAATATTTTGTATGTCTGGTCAGAATTTCCCATGCTCCATGTTAAGAACAAAGACTCTCATCTTTTTTTTTTTCTTTCTCCTCTGCCCTGAGAGCACTCTAATTGTGTATTCCCTAAAACAACACTCTCAGTAGCTGAAGAGAGTGGCTCCATAACCCTTCACCTTCCCTTTTCCAGGCAAAGATGTTCCTTTCATTGTACTATAAGCAAATTCTAAGAAACCAGTGTGATAGCATTGATTTTATGCAAGGCAGAATTTATAAAGAGCAAACCCTCTTGGACCAAGGGATGAATTTGAGGAAAGGAACATCCTTTTATTCACACGAAGTAGTGAGTAAAAGGGAACAGTAATGTCTGTGCTAACCCAGGTCCTGGTTCTAGAGCACTAGTTTATATTTTAGCCACAAGAATCCTTCAAGCAGAAAGGATATTCCCAGATGCTTGTTTCAAACCATGGCTTGGAGGGCAAACAATTGTGGGCATAAAGATTCTCAGTCTGGAAGTTGCAGTCATTCTCCTCATCAAAGAGGAACGTGCAGGTGGATCCTGACCGTTTTCTTGTGATGTTGGTAGCACTTGAAAGCCAAGAGTAGTAAGGGGGAAAATCCCATATCCCCTCATTTACAAAGCACAGGAGATGGCCTGAAATTGAGTCACTGTGTAAACATGGCAATTTGTTCTGTTCGGAGCCCTGCAGAGGATTAATGGGAGTGAGATGCTTTGAAATCCTTGTGTACAAATATTTGCAAGAAAATTACTTGAAATTTCTTCTTGAAGCAAAGTAAACAATCTTTTCAAGTGTTCTTGGTTTACCCAGCTGACAGACAATATAGCACAGATAATCCATTCTGGCAACTGTTGTGTGAAAGGTATTGGAGCTGTGCCAACGTTTTCTCATTTCACAGAAAGCAAACACTTGAGTTTGACTTTTACTCCTATTAAATCTTCAAAATGTCAAACAGCTTGTTAGCTTGTGCAGCACCCTAACTGAAGGGTCAGTGAAGTGCTGGGGGATGGCTGAGTGTGAGCACTGCTGTGGGCAGTGGCTGGGGTAGACCAAAACTTGTGTTATCCCACTAGACTGGCAGTCAAAAGATGGGGATTCCAGTCCTCTACTGGCCTCATCTCTCTTTCCTGAATTTAGGTAACATATTTGATGATAAGCCTGTGGAAAGCAGTAGAGATTTATTATTTCTCCCAAATACCCCAAACCTAAAAGTACAGGGGAGAAATTCCATTCAGTAAGCAAGTGTAGCTTTCCCTGACTCTCCTCTGCATGGGTTAAAGTCTATGGATTTGGCAGTGGGGGTGATTGCTGTCAAGACTGCGTTTGTAGGGAGGCAGAGCTGCACACCCAGCACACAGTGCTGTGCAGGCATCCAGCACTGAGCTTGTGAACCTCATCTGAGACCCCCCAAGAGACCTTGAGGAGGAGGATTTATGGCTGGTTCTGGGCTTAGGAGTAACTTTAACCCTTAATAAATACAGGGTTTTTTTTATTCCCTGTTATCCTTGCTTTTTTTTAGGATAGTTGTGTTTTAGTGTGTACTGATAAAGATTTGGTCTTGCTCTTACAGCTGTCTCATTTCTGCACAAGCATCCCTCTCAAAGTATTATTTATTGCAGAGTTTTCTTTGTTCAAGAACCACTCTAGGGAAAACCAAACGGAATATATGTGATATTTTAATGGGAATGCATAAAGTCATAAATAATTCATGTTCTTTCTTGAATTGTTGCCTCCTTGACCAGTGATAAGGAGAAGCAGAATGCTGCTATTTTAAGCATCTGTGGTTTCAAAGTTTAATTTCAGTAGAAAATTACTGCACCTGCTTTCTTCTGGGAGCATGATAGAACTGTACAAATGGGTTGGGTAGAAAACAGATAACAAATACTGGGAGTTACAACATAAAATTTGTACAGGAGAAGATAATGAAATTCCAAGAGATTTGAGTGGAAGTGAGAGTTGAAGGATGTTGTACATAGCTGCAGGAATTCCTCCTGCCTGGCTGCCAGAGCTCATCCTGTACCCAGGGACAGCTGGAGTGCAGCAGCACAGCACTGCCCGAGGTCACTGTGGGCTCCAAGAGCTGGGCCTGGGACCCCAGGCCCCCCAGGAGCTGGTGCCACTGACATGGGGTTCCTAAACCCCTGGTCTGACTCCAGCAGCTGGCACCCAGTCTACTCACATCAGTCCCCCAGTACCTGGCACTTAATATTTGCAGGGATGCAGAGAAGAGTCAGAGACTGAGGTTACCCTGGGAGACTTAAAGAAGGGATTTACTAGTGAGAGAGGACAAGCTGTGCTGGCCAGGCCAGGACTGGGGCAGTCAGGGCACTGGCTTTACAGGGGACAGGCTCCTTTTATACCCCTTCCTGCCTATTCCTCCCTTTTCTGCTGTCTGATTCACTTCTCTGCATATTCCTTCATGAGTTTGCCAGCTGCCCCTCACCCCCACCATAGCAGGGACCTTGGGTTTGTGTCCTTACCAGCTGCACAGCCTGGGCTGGCCCCTCTGTGCAATGATGCTGGTAACTTCTGGTGCCCTTCACTCGGCATGAGGAGGAGTGGCTGTTGGCATTGTCTGCTGTCTGTCTGTGTACTGTTTATTACCTCCCCTTTTCTTACCCTGTTTCATGAGGTCCTTAATCAAATAAGAGATGCTTTATCATTCCACATTTTTGTATACAATCCATCATGAAAAGAGCTCACTTATGGTACTAACACTAATGATGTTCATTTGGTGACATTGTTGCTGCTGGAAGAATTTCCTACTAACCTATTTTTTTCCATATATACCCTGTAAAAATCTACTGCATAGCTCAGATGCCACCAAGTGGCATCTCTCTCATGCCTGGGACAGAGATCAGACTCAGAGGCCTGTGGTGGTCCTGTCTCCCTCCCTCCTGTTGCTGTGACACTGATCCTTGTTGGCTGTGCTCAAAAAACACAGAGCTGCCTCTTCTCATACAGGATGTGATTTTTCATCCTACAGGATGTGGTAGTTTGGATCTACACCAAGTGTGTTCTTGTGATGCGAGCTCCTGGCAGGTAGCTCAGCATCAGAGAATGAGGCTGCTGCCCTGGGTTCTGTTCGTGGCTTCAGAATGGGAGATGAAACCAAATATTAAACCTGAATTATTAAAGAATTCATTAAATTTATTATTTAGCCCCTAACCTATTAGATAAATAATTAAATATTAAAATATTACCATTTTTTTATGTTCTGTAGTGTGCCTAAAGTTGTATATCGAGAATGCGCGAAGGCTGATAGGTTGCCAAACACGTGTGTCTCACGCTGTTCTCCGTTCCTGCAGAGCCCCCACCCGTGCTGCAGGTGCCCGCTAACGTGACAGTGGTGCCCGGGGCCGGGGCGGTGCTCAGCTGCCTGGTGCTGAGCGCGGGGCGCTACAACCTGACCTGGCAGCGGCACGGGCGCGACGCGCGCCTGCAGGACCCGCTGCGGCTCCGCGTCCTGGCCAACCTGTCCCTGGAGGTGAGGCCAGCCCGGCTGTCGGACGCGGGCAGCTACAGCTGCACTGCTGCCAACGAGGGCGGATCTGCCACGGCTTCTGTCTTCCTCACCCTGCAAGGTAACGACGGGATACCGCGCCCGCGGCTCGCTCGGCAGGGCTCCTGTTGGAACAGGCTGCCCACAGCCTTGGACAGGCCCGTCCCTGGAAGTGTCCAAGGCTGGACGGAACTCGGAGCAACCTGGGATAGTGGAACGTGTCCCAGCCCATGGCAAGGGGTGGAACGAGAGGGGCTTTAATATCCCTTCCAACCCAAACCGTTGTGTGATTTCATAAAAAATCAGTCAGAACTAAAAAAGGCAGCATGAGTGAGAGCAAACAAATCTAGGTCTGGGCTTTTGCTGTATACCAGGAACAAATTTCAAAGGAAAAAAAAAAAGTATAAATATGCAATAATTGGTATTGGAACAAATATTTTTAAAATTTTGAAGTGCTGCATGATTTTTTTTTTCTATTTACCTTGATTGTGTGAAGGTTTGAACCTTGGTTCTTTGATGCCTGTCTATTGGTGAGGAGAGACAGAACTCAAAATCTTATAGAAAGAAAATTATTCTGTCACTTGCAGGTGATTCCAATAGATTTCTGCTTGCGATGCTCCTGGGCCATGTTCTGTTCAAAGGGAGTACCATCATTAATTAACTTTTCTTCTCTAATTCTAGTAATTTGTTAGCTAGTGGGAAACTTGAAATTATGGAAAAAGGAATTTTTGAATGCAGTAGCTTGACCTAAAGTGCTCCAAAACAGAGGTCGAAAGTGGAATTGTAGAAGTTTTTAAAGGGATGTCGTTTTTCCTATGTTGGTTACCAAGGTAGAGTAAGTAGGTGTGGAACCACTTATGTGTGTAGGGCCTCAAAATACAACAGAATGAAGTGTGTTTTTTCAATATCTGTTTGAATTATCCTTAGATTACTACAGCAGAGTTATAACTTAATTTCTAAATAACTTAGATTTCTCTAACTTAAATTTTTAACAAAGCTGAAAGGAAAAAAGTAATGAAAAAACCTCAACCCCTATGCATTTGGAAAACCTCATTTTGAATTGTACAGAATTTTTCCATCAAGACACTCATTCAAGCATGTCAAAGGCATCAAGTGCCTCTCTCTCTCATTCATCTTTTCCTGGGGATTTAGGTTTTCCTCCCTAATGTCTGTAGCTTAGCTGGGAGCTTTAGTACACCAACCAAATTTGCTTCTGGTGGTTTTTTTTTTTTCTAGTAAATTTCTAGTAAAGCTAAAAAAGTTTTACTGTTGCCACAACAGAATATTCCATTTCAAATCCCTTATATTGTGGAATGATTGTATCAAATGGTTGGGAATTACATTTTGGCTGGTCCTGGTAGTGCTAACAGCTTTCAAACATGTTTGAGAGAGCCCTCTTGGGTAGCTCAGACAGCTTAGTTGAGAGTCTGAGTTTTCTTTATTTTTTGTAAATGATGCTTATACCAGAATAAATACATAGGAAACACTAAGCTGCATTCAGCTTTCTGCAGTAGTGGCTGCCTCTTTTGTTTGGAAAAGATAATCTACTGCCAGCTTTTCCAGTGGCTGCATGTGGGAGCTGAATGGTATCTGAAGGGTTTGCAAATACTGTTACTTTTGATCATTTTAATTTGCCTGGACAAAATGATTTCCATCAGATTTCTGGATGTACTCAGTGTGTGATTGTTATGTACAACTTGCAGTGCTTGTTAGGGCCTGGAGTAGTTTTCAAAAAACAGTTTTTATTTGGCAGTAAAAAGTGAAGGGTGTCCAGATGTAAGAGCTACAGCTTTAGCTTTATGGGCTTGTCATTATTAACATGCCAGAGAGGGAAATGTGAAGTCTTGTTAATTGATGGAGATGATTGTGTAGTTGTAAGTAATTCAGAACGTCAAATTAAATTCATCCTGAAGCCCTTTATTTTTGTTGGACCAGCTCTATGTAGATCTCTGAATTTCTGATCATAAGAGAATAAACACTGCTTTCATCCCCATTTTCTCCCTGGGGGTGAGTCAAGGCAGAGAACAAATGCTGGTGGCTCTAAAAATAACCCAGCATCTGTTTTCCCTGCTGAAGGGGTTGTAGTAAAGCCTTGTTTTGGAAGTGTTGGGTTTGATGCTGCTGTTTCTGAAAGGAAACATTGATGTGACTCCTATGCCAGCATCTGTGCAAATACAGCCTGGAGTCCTCATGGAGCTGGCTTTGTGTCCCAGTTGTGTGCTCTGTGCTCAGGAGAACACACTGTCCCCACCCTCTCACTGTTCCCCTTGATCAGGACACAGGTAGGGCACAGCCCTGTGTGAAACTTGGGCCTCTCTGTAGGCTGGGGGTACTGCCCAGAGCACTCTAGAAGGTCCTGGAATGCAGTTTGATAGATCCCAAGGAGTCTTGATGCCCATTCAGTGCTAGGACTAAAAAGTATGTGCTCAAATTTGGAGTTGTGCAAGAGTGGCTGTGTAGTGTGAATTGCTCAAGTTTTCCCATCAGATTGGTCTTGTATGGAAACATAAATGAATTTATGAGGGGATTCCTTACTTTTTCAGGTGCCTAGAGGACTATGTTGCAGCTGTGTGGGGCTGGAGATTGGCCAGGAGTTTGAAACATTGGTGATCCTATGCATTTTTCAATATGCTTCTCACTGATGACTGAAATTCCATGAATATTTAAACCTTTTCTTTCTGGTTTTGTTACAGCCTGGTAGGTGAAATGTGAGTTTGCTATTTGCATATCTTTTAGGCTCAGTTAAGGTAGCATATGGGGGAAGCTTGATGTTTTGTTTGTGGTGTTTTTCATATGTATATCTTAGTAATATTGATTTGGGGGGGAATGTAGGAATTCGGGTGCTTTTTTAAAATCAAAACAGTGTGCATGGTGAAGAGATCAATTTGTGGTGGCTTTTTTGTTTCCTTCCCCTTGAAGAATTTCAACTACACCATTAATCCCCAGAAATTTGGGAGATGCTAAATGTGATTTTATGGTAATCTTGGTTTTTTATGTGTTCTGGTGTAAGAGCAGACAAGGAAGAGATTATCTTGATTATTGCAACTTTCTTTTCCCTCTACAACACAGCTGTGTGATGGGAAGAGACTTTGGCTTGTGTTTAGGTTGGTATTAGTAGAGATGTTTTGGGTTAGTAATCTGGGCATGTGATGAATTCCAGCATTGGGTTAACAAGCAGTGAAATCAGCATTCAGCTGCATCTTTTATCTGAATGTATAGATGGAATAAATTCATACACATGGTAGTTACTGTTATGTCCACACCATGGTGGATTTCCTTCACCTTATTATTTAAAAATACTCAAGTGCCTGTCTGGTATCACCATCACTGAAAGGCACTTTCAGCACCTGCTTGCAGGGAGCACTGTTAAACAATGCAGTGTCTAGTCACACCTACAGAAAATAAGCAGATTTATTATGTGTTCTACCTGCCCATAAGAGAAATCAGGTATCTGTTTGCCTTTGGCATTGAAGAATTGTCATTGCTGTAGTAAGAGTTGTGCAAGTGCTGTTTGGCCAAGCCAAGGGGTGGCAGGAGTGCTGTCCTGCTCTCTGAACAGCTGCCTTGGATGTGCAGTGGGGGAAAGTGGGTCCCTGTGTTGCCTGGGGGGGGTGAGTCACCTGGGGGATGGCCGGGGGGCACTCCCCAGTGCCTAGAACTTGAATACAGCTGAAAATAAAAAAATAGCCCAGGAGACAGCATGTGTGACTTGGCTCAACAAAGCAATGCTGATACTCAAGTACATCCCAGGCAGGAGCAGAAACCAAGTCTGGATGAACACAGTGGGACTTTCAACATTAATGTGCTAATAACTGGAAGAATTCCAGGGAAGAGACTGCCTAGATGAATAAAAGGAGAATTACCTTCTTGGCATAACCCAAGCAGATTTATTTCTGCTCTTTTTTCTGAAAAGATACAATAAACATCCTGGTCTTTCAGCTCTCTCTCTAACTGATGGTGTGAATATTGCTCACTTAGGCCTGTGGATGCACACTGGGATAATGGGCAGAGAGGAACTGGTTGTACTGCTCAGATATCTTTAAACACCGTGAAAATGGGGAAGGGAATAAAACTGAAGTATTTCTGCTTCAGTTACTATTTCAAATTTAAAGTTTATTAATTTAAAGTTAATTAAATGCAAGGTGTCTGTGCTAAAGAAAGAAAAGCAGTTTAGGGCCTTCTGTGCTTCTCTCTAGGCTGTTCTTTGGAGCTGTCTGAGGCTTGGAGCAACCTGGTCTAGTGGAAGATATCCCTGCACATGGCAGGGGATAGAGTAAATGATCTTCAAGGTTCCTTTCAACCCAAACCATTCTATTTCTTTATGTGCAACATGTGGGTGCCCCTCTTCAGAGTACCAGGACAATGTGTGCTACAGGACAGCACACCCTGAACCTTGGTGGGGTTAAGAAGGGATTGGGAAAGGGGATCACTGGGAATTTGGTAGTTAAGTAAGGCAACTGGCTAGTGAATAAGGCAAGATCATGTGTGAAGGTGATAGTACTTTTTAATTAGGTTCACTTTGTTGATGCCAGAAAAACAGATTAATATGACTGGCTTATTGATGCTGAAGGCCTCTTTTTTATCCCTCTTGAATGTTTTGATCTGTCTTTATCTATACAACTCTGGTCTCAGTTTGCTGTCCAAACAGGAACCTTTGTCACAGCTTTCCTGTTTATGTTCTTCTGCACATCTTTAATTTGGCTTGTGAATGAAAGCATAAAATTGAATTGAATATTAATTCATAGGATCCTAGAATGTTAAATAAACCCCATCTCATTCCATGGGCAGGGACACCTTCCACTAGCCTAGCTTGTTCCAAGCCCCATTCAACCTGGCCTTGGACACTTGCAGGGATCCAGGGGCAGTCACAGCTTCTCTGGGCACCCTGAGCCAGGGCCTCCCCACCCTCACAGGGAACAATTCCTTCCCATTATCCCATCTGACCCCTCTGGCAGTGGGAATCCATTATTCCCCCTTTTTTCATGTCCCTCCAGGCCCTTGTCCCAAGTCTGTCTCTGACTCTCTTGGAGCCCTTTAGGCACTGGAAAGTGCTGTAAGGTCTCCCTGGAGGATTCTCTTCTCCAGATGAACACCCCCAGCTCTCCCAGGCTGGCTCCAGAGCAGAGGTGCTCCAGCCCCGGGAGCATCTCCATGGCTTTGTCTGGACTCTCTCCAGCAGGTCCATGTCCTTCTGATGTTGGAGGCCCAGAGCTGGAGACAGCTGTGCCAGTGGGGTCTCTTGAGAAGCTTTACACATGATCTGTGTTGTTTAAAAGATTTCATTGTGCAGCCTTGAATGAGATGGGCATTGTAAGGAGCTTGTGCTTCTCCTTTCATCTACAAGTCTTCGCCTCTGAGATACAGAGAACAAAGCAAAGGAAATTAAATGGACATGACATACAAGAAAGTCCCTCTGTGTGCCTGCCTGGTCCCTGGTATTTGGGAAAGACAACAAGATGGTTAAATGATGGCAAATGGGGCCTCACTGATTTTAGTCAATATCTTGATTGTTACAGCTATGTATATCGACTTCTTTTTAATAATTTTATTACAAATATAATACAGCTTCAATTTTCTTTCATCTTCTGCTTACCTGATAATACCACATGAAAATGGACAATAGTGTGTTGGACAATAGTGTGTTGCCAAAGCATGATGTGTAATATCCATCAGAACCAATTTATTAGTCCCAACAGGCGAGGAGAGCTTCCTGTGCAGAGCATGCAGAATACCCCCAGCATCTCTTGGCAGCATTTCAAAGCGAATGAAAATAGCTGAGCCAGCTGTGCACATCATGAGTCACTTGGGGACAGGTCTGTAATGTGGAGCAATTTCTGGCCCCTTCCTGCCCACTTGTGCTCTGTGCTGGCTCTTACACACACTGCTCCTCAACAGCCACTGAAATGTGTCAAGTGCCACCTGGGCCAGTGGGATGGGGTAATTCCTGCTGGAGCCGAGAAAGAAGGGCTGTGTAGAGCAGCCCTAGATGTGAGGTACCACTGCATTCCATGTGTCCAGCCTCTTGGACTCTCACAAACAGGAGTTGGGCTTAGGCTTTTGTTCTGTGGTTTGTCCAGGAATTCATAAATACAGAGTGGTGAGCAAAAGGCAAAGCTATAAAGATGAAGATTGGTACTATTTATTTCGTAGCAGCCAGTTTCATGTCTCATTAACTTTTTGTCCCTGGGTATGGACCTTCTTGCCACTGTAAGACAAAGTCATACATACCAGAGAAAGTGTCTTGTTACCCAAGTGAACTGCTTTGATGGTCATTTTTTTTCTGAGGCAATCTAAAGGTTATGGAGTCACAGAATTGTTTGTGTTTGAGACACCTTAAAGCCCATTCAGTGCCACCCTCTGTCATGAGCAGGGATACTTTCTACTATCCCAGGTTGCTCTAAGCCCTGACCAAGATGGCCTTGGACACTTCCCAGGGATGGGGAATCCACAACCTCTCTGGGCTAAAAATGAATGAATTCTATTGAATTACTTTTCTAGTGAGAACACCCATGAAATCCTTAACATCCTTTACAGTTGTCAACACTGCAGATATACTTATCTTCCACTTGTGTGTCTGCACATACATTGTATCTTTGATTCTTATCCCTTAGGTTACATTCTGACCATTGACCCACCTGAAGGTTTGTGGGCTTTAGTGTCCAGTAGTCCAAATAAATTTCATAGAATCAAGGAATGGTGTGTGTTTGAAGGGACCTTAAAGCTCATTTTGTTCTGACCCCTGCCATGGACAGGGATACCTTCCATGTTGCTCATTGTCTGGTGTTTGTCAAAATTGGCTCTGTTGCTGCTTTTTTAACCCCATCTCAGGAAGGCCAATACCTGAATTCTGACCTAATGCCCCTTATAAAGGTGGTTTAGTCTGAAACTTAGACTGTGTCAGTGGAAACAAGTGGGCTCTGACCTTCATTCAGTTGCTTTCTCACCATGGAGCTATTTGAAAAAGGGAATGAAGTTCTTATCATAACCTGTGTTTTCTAACAAGACGTTTTTAATTGCTGTTTTTAATTTGTTTTGGTAGAACCTCCAAGGCTTGTAATTTCACCCAAGAACCAGACTTTTACTGAAGGTTCTGAAGTGTCCATCAGGTGTTCTGCCACGGGTTACCCAAAGCCAACGATTGTGTGGACACTCAACGATTTGTTTATCATTGGCTCCAGCAGGTGGGACTTGAATTTGTCTCTATTTATTTTAATATCATACGTGAGAAGTAAGGTTTGAATACTGCCAAAATATTCTACTACTTCAACAGGAATCTGTGAGTTTTGGAAATAGTACCCCAGTCTTTACTTCGATAACTCTTTAATTGCAATTACCTCATCTCTAACAGAGAAACAGTTCATTTCTCTTCTCCAAGTTTTTTTACATGATTAATTTATGTACTTTTCACAAAAGGTAGTGCTAGATATAATAGTACTAATAGTGTTTATCATAAGGAAAAAAGCCCTCAGAAACACCTATTTATAAACGATCTGCTCCTGCTGCTGTTGCTGCTTGGAATGTGGATATAACCATTGTCCTTTCTAATCATTTTGTTTGATCCCATGCGTGTTCCCAGGTACAGAATGACCCCAGAAGGCACCTTAATCATAAGAAAGGCAATTCCCAGAGATGCAGGAATTTATGGTTGTTTGGCAAGTAACTCAGCGGGGACAGAGAAACAGACATCCACCCTCACATACATTGGTAACTGAGAAAAATGATGTATTAAAATTTAAAAAATAAACTAATTTATCATCAAGGAGGAGGAGCTGTTAAAATGAGTAGAACCCTGCAGAACATACTGGTAGAAATTTCAAAAACCTCAGAAGATATGTTGAACAGCTCACAAATGTCCCTTTTGTTTTCTGTTCAAACCTGAGTAGTGTTGTTAGGTAGTATTTGGAGCTTGATGCTCTTTCTAAAAATAAAGCATTTTAGATTAAAAAACCTTTATAGGTTAAAAAACTCCCTAAAATAGGGTCTTACTATGGGATAGACTGGGAAAACCCAAGTGAGTCCTTTAGAAAAGAAATTGTGTTTTTGTATCAAAATACTGTGTTAAAATATTGATAGCAGAGTGTTAAACTGTTTATGACCAACATCTGACTGGAGGAGGAGAATGACTCTGTGTTAGCACTTTCTGCATAGTGAAACTTTTCTGATTTTGTCCGTATATTTCCTGTATATTCTGCGTATGATTCAGGTGCTCTGGACCAGACTTTACTTTTCCCTGTTTCCCAGTGTTTGTCTTCCACTTTTAGGTCTGTTTGATTTTTAATGCAAACATTCTTCCATATAACAAGAGAAAATGAGAGTCTTTTGAGGTTTATATCTTGAAAATTACCTGTAATTTGGGTGAAGAGCTCATTTTTTCCTGTTTCATTTCTTTTTAGAGGGCCCAACATTGACTGTAGTTCAGAGTGAAATTCTGGTTGGTCTTGGAGACACGACTGTTATGGAGTGTAAAACAACTGGAATCCCACCCCCCCAAGTGAAATGGTTTAAAGGTGTGCTCATTGCTTGGTGATTGAGTCATTTATTTAACAGCAATATTTAGAACAATGATCTGGAAGTGACTTCATTTCTCTCAAGAGCATTATGTTGTATTAAACCAGTGACAGACCAGTGAAATTCTCTAAATCTAGAAGAAATGGCATTGACCTCTAGGGCATAAATTCCTGCTTCTATTTAAATATGGTGAATTAACACACTGTAGCATAATTAATAATAATAGTAAAACAAAGCTGAGCCTTCTGCCTGCTTACATAAGGTTCGTTCTTTCAGAAAATGCTGCAAAAATCACAAAACATTTTTCTGTAGTCTTTGTTGTTCTGTTTTCATGTAGCCTCTAATTAGGGAAGGAGAAATACAGCCTGACACACTGTCCTAATGCTAATCTCTGCCCAGAGATACTTGGGTTTGTGTTTGCCTTGTAATAACCAATAAATAAAAAAAGATGTATTTAATGTAGTAACAAACCTTTCTTCTTGGTTGAGTGGGAGTCAAGAGTTCTCATCTGCTGAGTTCATACAGCTATGTTGTTAACTAACTCAAATTTGGACACTGTTTTGTGGGGCTAATTTTGATAAATATAGGTATATATTTGGTACAAACAGTTATATTGCCTTTTTCTATCTGGACTTAGGTGACTTAGAGTTGAGGGCATCAGCATTTCTTGTTATTGATATTCACCGGGGTCTTCTGAAGATCCAGGAAACACAAGACCTGGATGCTGGTGACTACACGTGCGTGGCCACCAATGAGGCAGGGAGAGCTGTTGGCAAGATAACTCTGGATGTTGGCTGTAAGTAGTTAAAAACTGTGTGGGGCACACTCATGCTGAGTTGCTGTACTGGTCAGGTAGTGGAGTCTTGGCTCCCCAAACCTTTCTAACAGATTTGTGTGTGTGTTTGGAACACCTTTTGGTTGTGTTGGTTAAGCAGTTTCCTTGTCCCATTTGGACTCCAGCTTGGAATCACTGAATGGTTTGGGTTGGAAAGGACCTTAAAGCCCATCTGTTTCCAGCCCAGTCTTACTTCTTTTGCAAAGTATAAAAGTTATGAGGAGGAAGAGAGGCACAGGAGGAGGAAGCCGTTCAAACCTCAGCCTAACAAAATCCTCAAATAGAGAATTAATTACACAAACTTGAGTTACTATGTTACATTATTGTAATTTAGCCCTTCATCTCCTCTTTTCCTAATTCTTTCCATCTGCCTGTGGCCTGACATACTGTATCCTGTTATATGTTCCTGTCAGGCACATCTGCTTTCTGAATGAGTGGCACTGCTTGCAGAAGACAAGGAATTTAGCAGCGCTGATACTTAAGGTGTTTCTGGAGTTGGGAATGTTTGAAGAAAACCTATGCAGAGTGGGACATAAACTGAGGTCATCAGTGGTGTTAGAGAATGGGATTGCTGTGTTACAGTGCTCACTTTCTGTGTGTGCTCTCTCCCCAGCTCCCCCCGTTTTCACGCAGGAGCCGGGTGACCAATCTGCGGATCTGGGCTCCAACGTGACGCTTCCGTGCTACGTGCAGGGCTACCCTGAGCCCAGGGTCACGTGGCGGAGGCTGGATGGGGCTCCCCTCTTCTCCCGGCCCTTGGCACTCAGCTCCAGCAGCCAGCTCAGGACAGGCGCACTGGCCATCCAGAGTAGGTAGACTCAACATTAAAAGAACAGAATTCCATGAGGAACTAAGACATTTGCAAGGCATTTAAGTTACTGTATAACTCTATTAAATTAACTGTGTCAAAAGAATGGATTTTTGTCACAGATTGTGTTTGTGATACTGATGTCATTGCTGTTGACGTGCGGTTCATTTTGCTTTGCGCTTGTGAATTCAGTTGTGTTTGGTCATTGGCTTCACTCTTCTTTATGCAAATTATTATTAATCTTTGTTGAAATACATGTGGGCTATGGTCTTTGATCCTGAGGAGCCACACATGATCATTTTTGGAGGCTTTTTTGTTTTGTTTTGGTGGTTTTGGTTTTTTTTTTTTTTCAGGTTTTTGTTGGTTTTTGTTTTGTTTGTTTTGGTAGAGAATTGGTTGGAAGGTCAGTGTTTGAGATCTGTCCTAATTTGGGTAATAATCAAAAGCTTTGAAAATGGCTTTGTGATTTTGATTATTTTGCAGCATTTCAGTCACTCTTATGCTAAGTGGTATTATTCTGTTTTCTTAATTAGCTTTTAATGCCTTTCTGTAATTTCATTGCTTCTGTACTTGGTGACTGATGGAAAGGAATGCTCTGTTTCAAATTGAGTGTTTGAAGGTGGGAGAGACAAGGACACGGTGTCCATGTGGAGAGGGAGGGGCAGCTGTCCATGTATCATTTCAGATGCTGCAGTCAGCTCCTTTCTCCCCCTGTAGATCTGTGGGTCAGTGATGAAGGGACTTATGTCTGTGAAGCTGAGAACCAGTTTGGAAGGATTCAGTCCCGGCCAGCCACGGTCACAGTGACAGGACTGGGTAAGAGCAGTGCATGGCAGTGGAAGCTGTTGGTGTTTGGGCAGCAGACAGGATGCCTGGGGGTTATGTCCAAACATGCTGACCTATCTGTGTGCTGTATTTATGTGTCATCCATACAAACTGAGTTAGAAAACATTTACATGGAATATTGTAATTGATTTCAGAGGATTCCTCTTGTTAAAACATTTTTTTGACTGGCTGCACTAACAAATTAACTCCACCTGCACTTTTAGATTGGACCTTAAAGAAGTGATTTATCCTGTGTTTTTTTTCTTCTTCCTAAGTAAATTGAGGAATGAAAAATCACTGTAATGATGAATGCTAATGATGGGATTCCTGCCATTTAATTAATATTAGAAAAAAAAAAAAAAAGGAGGCAGCAATGAACTTGATTGTGTCAGTGTTGAGATAGGTGGGAAGGAATCTTGATGATCTGAGAAGACAATAAATGTCTGGCCTTGACCACAGAATCCTACAATGGTTTGGGTTGGAAGGGACCTTACAGCCCATCCAGTGCCACCCCTGGCATGGGCAGGGACACTTTCCACTAGCCTAGGCTGCTCCAAGCCCTGTCCAACCCATCCTTGGACATTTCCAGGGATCCAGGTGCAGCCACAGCTTCTCTGGGCACCCTGTGCCAGGGCCTCCCCACTCTCCCAGGGAACAATTCCTTCCCAATATCCCATCTAACCCTACTCTCTTTCAAATATCCATGCTGTTAGAGGCTTGCTTGTTATCTCAGTTTGATACCTGGCAATAAAAGGAAAAAATAATGCAGTGGAATGTGTACATTTGCATGAGGATAAGAACAGAGTCTCTCTGCTGTCAAAGAAACCATTTAACTTCAAACTTACTGCAAGAGCCAGTAATACTGGTAGGATTTGATAGACATGTTTTTACCTGTTCAAGAGTATTATTTAATGCCCAGTACTTAATTTAATTTCTCAGCCATGTGCCCAGTTGCGTTTGCTGTTGGCTTTTCATGGAATGTGCAGATTTTCTGCTGGGCTGTGACCTCTCTTCTGATCCTTCACAGTTTTATGCCCAATGGAAATTACAACTGACTTTTTGTCCTCTCCAAACCCACTACTTCTGTTCTTCGGTATTTTGCCCAAGTAAGGAAAAATGATACAGCAGCTTGGTGGCAGGGGAGCATGAGTTCCCAGGGAAACCCTTGATTGGATCTAGTTTCAGCTGAACATCATCTTCCATTTGCTGCCATTCCTTAGGCAAATGATCACTGTTCATATATAACCCCAGCTTCCCATCTCTCCTGTGATACCCCCACTCCTACATTTGTTCCTCTTTTTTTCATGTCTTCAATTTAATACTAATTTAATTTAATACTTTAAATGAATGTATAAAAATTCCTGGTTATTTCTTCTTGTTCTTCCTTTTTATTCAAGTCATTCCTCTGATTGGAGCCAGCCCGGCCACAGCCAATGTCATTGAGGGCCAGCAGCTCACTTTGCCTTGTGTTTTGCTTGCTGGGAACCCCATTCCAGAGAGGAGGTGGATTAAAAACAATGTGGTGGTAAGACTATTTGTTTCCTCTGAGATTTATTAGGAGAGGAAAGCTACAACTGACATCTCAAGGCATGATAACAGCTTGGTTTAATTTACAAAAGTTAACGTGAACACTGCCCATGCCAGGAAATTTCTGACCCTGATGTACAGATGAGGGAATAGGAGATGGCAGTGGGGGATTTGGAGGTCTAGAAAAGAACTTGGAACCAAAGTATTTGTGAGTTATTCTTTTATCTTCTATTTTACTTGCTTTCAAAGGAGTTTTGTGCATTTTCATAGCTCATGAACTTCAGCCTTGGACTCCGAATATGGGAATACTAGTGGAATATATCTGTGAGAATGACAAAAGTGTTTTTTTTAAAAATAAAGGTACCAGAAAATTTCTGTGTATTTAGGATGTTTTAAAATCTTGCCTTTTCCTGTTGCTGATGGGCTGAATTAAATACCAGTATCCCTGTTCCATGTCCTTCTTTCCTGGTGGTGCTCTATTCAGAGCATGAATGAGTGTCTTTTCTTTCCCCCTTGGGAACATACCATTGCCAGTTTATACCTCCTGCAGACACAACTAAGTGATCTTTACAGTCCCTTCCCACCCAAACCACTCGGAGATTCTAGAAAGGTGCTGTGGACACCACACCTGAGTTGGTTGTGTGAATGAAACTTCAGTTCTTTAGTACTAAAGTTTCAGACTTTACCCTATGAAGCTGCTTTTTATCTTTGTTGTCAATTTCTTCCTAAAATCCTTTTTCCACAACTGGAATTAAAATACTGTAGCAAAATGCCTAATGTATTGTCACAAAACTGAACCTGGTACTACCTGATCCCTGTTCAGATTTCCTGCTCAGTTTAGGTGTCTCTAGGAACCACTGGCTTTTCCTTAGGCTGTGCAAGGAACACAGGCTGTAAAGCTCTGTGAGAAATAATGGCAGGATCCTCCTTGTTGAGTTGCTAATTCCTCTCTCTAGTAGTGCTGGTTTCCTGTCATTGTAAACTGCTGGGAAATGCTGTGCTCCAAGGAAAGTGTTGGAGTAAGTTATATTTAGAGAAAAATTCAGCTGCTTCTGAGTGTGACTGGAACAGATTTGCTTTCTAACAACTCTTTACGAGAGAGGGCTGTGCTGCCAAGCTCAGGGTGTTTGATGTTGCTGTAGGATATATAACTCTTCAAGGGCTTCTCCTTGGTGAAAGTTACAATTCTCTTTCACAATGGTTTGCTTCAGAGCCAATCTATTTGATGGATATGGAAGTTAGAAGGTTTCGATAACTGTAAAGGAAAATAGTCTGCTTGTGGAAGAAGAAGTCATTGCATGCACTTTTCAATTACTGGAATAACCAATAAAAATACAGTGAAGTAATTGAGCTAAATTTCGGTTTGCTTCATTAAAAGCAGGAGTGACAGCACAGGATATGCTGTGGCAGAGCAGAGTGTCTCTTGCAGTTCTTACTCTCACTCCAGCAGTAAATACGAGGTTCTACTGAAACTCTTAAGTAAAATTAGCTTTGTATGAAAGATGGGAAGTAGGAAAAGCTCTAGCAAAATTCTGCAGGAACACACCATTTTTAACAGTGTAACATAGCCAAGCCGAGCCACGCTGCATCCCCAATGCACGTTGTCAGGGAGTATTTCCCAGTGAAGGGTTCCGTCTCTCGTTTGGCAGCTGGTTCCCAATCCCTATGTGAGCGTGCGCAGCGACGGCAGCCTGCACCTGGAGCGGGTTCGGCTGCAGGACGGGGGGGATTACACCTGCATGGCCAGCAGCGTGGCGGGCACCAGCAACAGCACCACCACTGTCCACGTCTTCGGTGAGCAACAGGCCTGGCCTTCCGGCTCGGGGGTGAGGAAGGGCAGCACTGACCACAGCAGCTTTCACTGCTTCGCTGCACTTAGAGCTTCCCACATTGCCTCTTCTGTCGTGGTGCTGCTTTGTAAAGTAACAAGGAGAGAAAAGGGGAGATAGGATCCACTGCACAGGGAGGAGATGAGTGATCAAGACTGTTTTTTAAGTAACATCAAATGAAACTATTTTGTGTTCACAAAAGATCCTCATTCAGAGGCTGGGCTGTGCAATCTTCATCTGGTTTAATTAACAAGCAGGTGCAAGTGGGAGTTTGTGGAAAACCATGAGAAGTGTTGTCTGAATGTTTCATAACTGGGGTAAGGAAGCACAGCTCATGGGAGAATTAGAATGAAAGAAAATGAATTATGAGTTTGGCAGAAGTCATAATTTGTTTGTTGTTTTTGGTGTCATCGCCATTCTCCTCCCCCTTATTTTTTCTCTTTAATTAAAAAATACCAAAAACTGCACTGACAGCAAGACAAAGTGTTAGTATTTTAGTAACCATCTGTATTTCAGCTGAGCATATTTGTGTTAACTCTGTGAGGCCACAGTCACTTCATGGTTTCTCACATGTTGAATTAATCATGGGAGATTTATTTTAAGCTTCACTGAAGATGCCGAAACCTCCTTTTTTATAAAAATTACTATAAATTTTTAGTATAGGAAAGTACTCATAAGATCTTCCATGTCAACACTAGTTTTTCGAATGTTTCAGAGCTTGAAAACAAAAAGGAATATCTTTTAGGAATTCCAAAAAGGAATTATCTTTTCTGTGTTTAGAAATCTAGATTTTGGTATTGTACCCTTAAATCTTACCTTATTTTTCTGTCAGTTCAAAGGCAGCTCAACTGAGTGAAGGCATTCAGGTTTTTGCTGTCTTCCTGTTACTGATTTTGAGAAGCAAAGCCTAAAATGTTATTAGAGGATAATGTGACAAAGCCTTTCCAAAATAATTTCAGTCAGTGAAATACCTGCAGTTAATTACAAACTGTGTGCACATAATGCAGTGATGAACCTATGGCTGGCAGGCTCTGCAGTGAACAGGGATTTATTCTGTCCTGAAAGGCTGGAAAGTGGCTCCTTGTCCATGTTAGGGTTGGAGAAGAGGCCAAAAGGTCCCAAACCCTACTTGGCTGTAGGAAGTAGTAATTGAGTATAAGGATTTTATCATAGTAGTTGTGCCATGTTGAAATGTGTTCTGCATGTCTATAATATTTGCATGTGTTTGTAGTCGTGCCTGTCATTCAGCACGGACAGCAGATATTCAGCACCATCGAAGGAATCCCGGTGACACTGCCCTGCAAAGCAAGTGGAGTTCCCAAGCCATCCATTGTCTGGTCCAAGGTAACCCCTCACCTTTGAGCTGTTCGTGCTGAAAAATGGGCTGAACACGTAATTTAGTTGCCATGAAAACTATATTCAAAGAACGTGGCCCAAAACTCCACTTGTGAGGGACCTGGAAATCTCTGTTTGTTCAGAGCTGCTTTTGTTTCTTAGAGCAGAACTTTTGGCTGTGGTCCTGCCACAGCTCAGTGTTCTATTCTTTGGCAGGGCTTAGGTTATCGCTGTATCTTTATGGGTTTTACACTTTAGAAATTGTTCCTGTTCCTGTTGTGAGTTGATAATTTGATTTTAGGCAGCCTGCCACAGACTGAGAGTTCATTTTTCTTGTGGAGCTCTGACATTTTTTCTCTGAGGAAAGTGTATTTAATAATGGCATTGTGGGGTTAACCCATGACTTTTCAGTCATGGCCTTTACAAGATGTGCACTGAGGAGGACCTCAGCCTTTGAGGGAATTTGTCTTAAAGCCAGTTTTTGGTTTTTTTTTTCCCTTCTTGAACAGGACAATTTCTGGTAGTAACAGTTATTTGGGGTATGTTACAGCCCACATGACCTGGTGTGAAGGCACTTTTGGGCCTCAGAAGTTGTGCAGATGTAACTGATTGGGATCTTGGGAACAGCTTTGTTTCAAAGAAGGACTAGAACATGGTTAACTGTTGGTTTAGTAGGGAAGAGAATTTGGAGGATTTATTTTTCTTTATTTTATCACTTATTAAATTACAGAGAAAGGAAGAGGCAGCTGACTAAGAACAAGTTTGTGTCATGTGTACAAGATTCATTTTGACATCAGAAATCAATGTCAAAATTAACTCAATTGAAATCTTTATTATTCTTGACTATTTAAAAAAAAATATTTTAAGACTTTGGATCTGTAAAATGTAGTAAATTTTCTGCATAAGCATCCCTGTGCTTCTGTTCTCGTTACTGCTTAGAAAGTGATACTCAAGGACTGTGAAAAGTTAATTAGTTAATTAGTTAATTAGTTTGCATAAGTGAAATTTTAGGCCCATCAATCTTAGCTAATATGAAATATTTTGTCCATCTTGGCCTCAAAAAAATAAAAGCAGCTTTTATTGAGTTAAATAATTGTAATTTGCTTTATTTTGGAAAATTCAGGCACTGTAGACTTTTATTATTTTTCTTTCCACAGAAAGGAGAGGTAATCCTTCCCAGCAACATGAGGTTCTCGGCAGGGTCAGATGGAAGCCTGTATGTGGTGTCCCCAGGGGGAGAGGAGAGTGGGGAATATGTGTGCACTGCCACCAATGCTGCTGGCTATGCCACCAGGAAGGTGCAGCTGACTGTCTATGGTGGGTGTCACCTCAGCTCAGCTGCAGTACCCCTGTCACCCATCCAGTGCATTGGGAGATAGACACACCCAGGGCACCTGGGATGGGACCTCTTCTCTAGTTAGTGCTTTTGGATCCCCAAACCAGGCAGCTTTATACATGACTGATCCCAAAAGGCCTGTCCCTCAGCAATTAGAATTCCCTTAAAGTCTCCTTATCCCTCTTACCTCGAGTTCGCAGACCTTGGGCTGAGCATAATTTCAGCTTTATGGAAGTGCATAGAAAGCATCTGTATGGGAGCAGAACTTCCTGCTGAGAGAGGAATGAAGATCCCTTAATTCCACCATCCCAAGCCTTCCTGTCATCATCATCAATCCAGTCTTATTAAAATTTGGTTCAGATCAAGGTGTGTTTTGCAAGGCTTTTATGGCTTGGAGTTACTGGGGCTGTTGAGTAACAGTTGAGGGAGTGGTTGCTAACTACCTATGCAATACAGAGCTCAGCACACACAGGAATTACAGCCTGGAATATAGGAATTATTTGTTGTGTCCATCTTTTTGAATGGATAGTCCAGGTTTCTGGTATTTGTGGTGTTCCATTTGGGCATCAGCCTGTGTCTGAGCTACAGCCACTGAACATCAGCATGGCAGTGATTTATCTCTATTGCAGACAGGTCATTAAAATAGGATTGTAATGTTTTATACCTGATAAAAAAAGAGATGATGTGTGGTGTTACATTTGTACAAATATGTATATTCATTGCAGCTTCTTAATGTGTTCCATGTTGTAGTGAAACCTAGAGTGTCCAGGCCTGGAGACCAGCAAGGAAGTGCCCATGATAAACCCATAGAGGTCTCAGTAATTGCAGGGGAAGATATCACACTTCCATGTGAAATAACGAGCTTGCCACCCCCCATAATTACCTGGGCCAAAGAAATGCAGCTCATATCTCCATTCTCTCCAAGGTAACAATGTTTGATGAAAAACTAAAGAAAAGTGAAATTTCCTCTAAACTGTCAGGATTTTGGAAGGGTGCATGATTTCTGACTGCCGCAGCATCACTCAGAAGGTGTAACTGTGTTAATTTGTCCTGCCTGACCTGTTGTACTGGGTCTTGAAACTCTCTTTCCCATGCCTGCTAAGCCTGTGCGTGGTTGCACTGCTCCCATTCCAGCGTGTGCTTATATCCAGTCTCAGGGGGCTAGGAGGAAAGAGATCCTGGGTATTTGTACTGTGGTGGTGCCCAGAGACACACATCATTTGTGCATGATTATGATTGTTTAAAGACTGTGTTTCTTTTTTTATGTACTTCACATTTTTGTTCAGGGCAGCAGTGTCTGTGATTTACATGAAGCCTGGGCTGCCAGTAGGATACAGATGATGATGATAAATGTTTGAATGTGCTGACCTTACTCTCTGGGGGCATGTTGCTTGCTGTGTTTTGGATCCAAAAACTCACCAGAGACTTTTGAACTTGTGAAAGCAAAGTTAAATACTTGTAAAATGTTGAGTTGACAGTCTTAGAGAATGAAGAGCTGGGGTCTTTGTTGGACAGTGTTGGAGTTCTCCCTTATTTAATGTGGCACAGAGCAAGAGGGAGATGAGCCTGTGACTATTCCCTGAATGCTCCCCATTGGAGTGCCAGGTAGTGTCAAGGCTGTGCTGCTGCTTTGTGCTCCTCAGGGACCCGCAGAAGGGCCAGGCACCAGCTGTGTCCATAAAACAGGGAATGGCAAGGCTGGACACAGGCACACTGGGCTTGCGGCTTTCTCCCAGTGATCCCATGGACAGAGTCAGCCAGCATGTGAGCTAAGGAGTTGTACTGGAGATCCTCTTTCCCTTGTGGCCAAACCTGCACCTTGGAGGCATTCCAGGGAACCTGTGACAGCCTTAGCAGATCTTTTGCCACCATGTCTGCTGAAGGAGGCTTGTGTGCAGGAATTTGGCTTGTTGTCAGTAATCCATGAGGGATTTTCTGCTGTGTCCTGTGAGCATGTTGCATGCACTAAAAAATCTGCATTCTTTGTCTCTTACTTGTCCTCGTTTTACCTCAGGAGACACTGATAAATTAGGGTGCTTGCTCATGGCTGTTGTGGTGAGATCCAAGTTGTCCAGAGGAACAGAAGTCCAGCTCAGCCCATTCCATAAAATTGTTTACAGATGTCAGCAAAAGTTACAGATTAGTCCAAATAGAACTGTTTGAGACCACCCAAAGATCTTGTTAGAAATGTGAGCAAGTAAACAAAGGGAGAGGGAAATCAGATATGAAGGAACTTTTATCAGAAAGCAAATGTAATTACTGAACAAAATCAAGGAGGAGAAGTTGTCTCAGAAATTTGTCTTTTGGGCTTATTAAAAAAGTGCCAAAAAGTTCAGAAAGGCAGCGGAGGAGGAATTGTAGTATCAGACAGATTTTACACTGGAGAAAATACATTTCACTTTCCTTTCATTCATCTCTCCAGCCATTGCAATCCCCAAATTCGCCATTTAAGTCCTTATGATAACATTGTCCTAATTAGTGCCACAGAAAGGAAGACAGATGATCCCACCAATTACCACTAATTCTGGATGTGCCAGGCTTGAATTTCTTCTTATCAATCCTTAGCTGTCATTTTTTCTTTCCCCCTCACTTATTTTCCCTGTCTCTATTACCTTCGACTCCTTCAGAAGATTTTGGCTTAGCTGGCCAAAGTAGCTTCCCCTGTTACAGATTTGTGACCAGAACTGTGGGAGAACTTAATGCTGTGTAGTTAATTATTTACTGGGGAATAATGGCAATTCCTATAAACACCAGAACTGGCAGTTTAGAATCAAAGTCCTGTCTTCCATCTTGAATTAATGTAACATCACTTTTTGCCAGGATGAAGCAGTAATAAAAGTCTTAACTCTCTGACCTGAGCTGAGCAAAGAATTTTAACAAGAGGGCAAAGAGCACAATTCCTCTGCCTCTATCACATTTTAATAAGTACTATAAATAGCTACAACCAAATTTTGTAGTTTGGATCTTAAATTTTAGATATTTGCTGTGTATTCTGAGTATAGGGGCTCCCTAAAGAGTTAGGAAAAAAAGGAGTAAATAAAAGTCATACTTACATAATATGGTCAGAGCGGTATTATTTTAGCTCATAGCAATCATTAGCAGTGTGTAAGGAGAGGTCATTCACCCTTCTATACATATTTATATGGTTTATCTGCTTCTTCTTTTTCCAGACACACTTTCCTCCCCTCAGGGTCGATGAAGATCAGCGAGACCCAAGTCTCAGACAGTGGAATGTATGTCTGTGTTGCCACAAACATTGCTGGGAACGTGACTCAGTCGGTGAAGCTCAGTGTACATGGTGAGTTGGAACTCCAGGGTTCATCATCTGCAAGTTTCCACATGGAACTGAGCATCTTTAAGAGGTTTCCAAAGCTTTTTCCTAATTGACATTAAATCCTCTCAACTGTTGTTCTTTCAGGTTGTATTATCTTCATATGTGAGTTACTGATTTTGTGGAAAGTAAATATTGTATAAACACTCACAAATACATAGATATGTGTAAAGGTGTCCAGTGGCTCCAGCCAGGACCTGTGTCCCTCTCCCTCTCCTTACCTTTATCTCATATCACTCATTTGTCTCTCTCCTTCTCTCCCCACACTGGTGCCCAACCACTGTCTCTTAAACACTCACACAATGTCAAGTCTGGAAAAATGTCACTTGTTATTGTTTCAGTCATTTTTTTATAAGTCTTTTTATTGCCAGCGACCCTTAGGAAAAAAAATATTGTGGCAAAAGACTTATTGTGGATTTTTATTACTCTGTAGGACCAGCGAAATCACTTCCAGTCATATTTTGTCTCCTTTGTCTGAACTTGTGTTTGGAAATGTACAAAGATCAGGGATTAGGGAAAGGAAATTAAAATTCCAAAAGGAAAATGTGATTAACTCTGTCATAAAAGCTTTTGAATTGTTTTGTGTTATGAAGAGCCAGTACCCACAGCTCTTCCAGTGTGCTCAGAATATGACAGTGCTCATGGGAGTTGTGCAGTGTGGCTTGTTAAATAAATTCAGCACCAGGGTATCTCCCATCCTATTCTGTGCAGGGAACGTGTAGGGCTGCTCTTGTAGTCACCTGAGGGCATTTGATTTCAGTAAATAAGGAACATTTTCTGAAATGATAAAAATAAAAAGGAATTTAATAGGATCATAAAATGGTTTGAGTTGAAAGAGACTTTTAAAGGTCATCCAGTGCCACCCCCTGCCGTGGGCAGGGACACCTCACACTATCCCAGGGTGCCCCAAGCGCTGTCCGGCCTGGCCTTGGACCCTTTCAGGGATCCAGGGGCAGCCACAGCTTCTCTGGGTACCCTGTACCAGGGCCTCACCACTCTCACCATAAAAAATTTCTTTCTTATATCTGGTCTGAATCTCCCCTCTGTTAGTTTAAAATAGTTCCCCCTTGTCTTGTCCCTCCATCCCTTGTCCCAAATCCCTCTCCAGCTCTCCTGGAGCCCCTTTAGGCTCTGGAAGGTGCTCTGTGGTCTCCTTGGAACCTTCTCTTTACCAGGCGGAACACCCCCAGTTCTCCCAGCCTTAAAAATGATCCTGTACTTTGTTTCTTTAACTTTTCTGTTAAACTAAACTAACCTGTCTTCCTCAGTTCCTCCAAGGATCCAGCGTGGGCCTCGAGTTCTGAAAGTGCAGGCTGGGCAGCGCGTGGAGCTTCCCTGCAGTGGCCAGGGTGTCCCTGCCCCATCGGTCTCTTGGCTCAGAGGAACAAGTGCTGTGCCCATAGACGGGGGGAAGTTCCTGCAGAGCCCAGATGGAGCTCTGGGCATCAGCAGTGTCCAGCTCCCTGATGCTGGCATCTACACCTGTGTGGCCACCAACAGTGCTGGCAGTGACACGGCAGAAGTCACAGTACAAGTGCAAGGTACTCGTTTGGGGCCAGGCTCCTGCCCCAGCCTGGACTGGCAGGGACTCCCTGCCAGTGGTGTGGGGTTGGGACCTTGCAGGGCAGGGCTTTCTCTCACCCACTGTTACGTGGTGCAAAAGCCCCATCTGGTTTAGATGCTATGTTCTGATGGTAATTGAGGAGAGTTAGAAGGAGCAACTAGTCTTTGGAGAGGTTGCAGAAATAAAAAAAAAAAAAGTGTGCATTCTCTCTCTCTATATATATATATATTTAAATTAAAAAATTATGTTGAAATGGTAAAAGGGTGAGTGGTCAATGTGCCAATTTAAATACATAGTGTAGCTCCTCACCTGAGGGGCTGACAGATGTCAATGGAGCGGGACTTAAACTAAGCAGAAACTGTTTCTTCTTTGCAAGAGTCTAAAGGCAATATTCTGATCCCTTTGGATTAGAGATGCTGAGAAACGCTTCCTACAGACAACAAAGAACTCTCAGTAACTTTATTTAATTGTAAAGAATATGCTTCATGTAGTCTCAGTCTGCATAGGAGTTTAAAATGAGACTTGAGAACAAAGAATGGTACTAGCACTAAAATATATGGTGTGGGGAAAAACAGTTAAAATAATATTTTTCAGATTATGCAGAAATATTGCCTTCAAAATAAATATAGCAAGATTTAAAGAGAACTATTTTCTGTCAAGTTTGAAAGCCTCTTTGTATTGCTTACTTCCTAAATATTCCCACTGAAATGGAAACTACTTGTTCAGTACCCATTCCAGTCAATGTACAGAGAGTTATTGGAATGTGACCTTGTGAGAATGAGAGAGACTTAGTGTTATGTATTGTTGAACTGTATTTTTATATTTGGAGCAGAGATCAAGCAGTTTTTTAGGTCTAATTTTCTTTCAGAACCTCCCACTATTGAGGACCTGGACCCTCCATTCAACAGCCCTTTCCAAGAAAGAGTGGCCAACCAGCACATTGCATTCCCATGCCCTGCAAAAGGTGAGTGTCTTGGTGACAAAAGAATCTTTATCTGCTGACCATTGCAGATTACAGCGCTGCTGTAAAAATGTCCAATACACACAGTATTTTCCATGTATCCTTTATGTGGAAAAATTCAAACTAACAGTGATTTAAGTAACCACTGTGTGGGGAAGTTCTGTGGAAAGTCATTGCTAGCCAACAAGGATTTTACAGTATTTAGGATGAAGATTTTTAATGTTAAAATCATCCTGTAACAGCTGGGGCTTCCTCTTGGAAGCTCCTGGCCTCCCTGTGTGTTGTCCTTCCAGCAAGGCTTCCAGCAAACAGCAGGAGTTGTTTGAATCAATCTTGTTCTGAGCTGAGTGAAGCATTTGTGGCCGTTTCCCCTTTTCCTTGCAGGTATTCCCAAGCCTGCCATCAAATGGCTGCGGAACGGGCGGGAGCTGAGCGGGGCTGAGCCGGGGCTCTCGGTGCGGGAGGATGGGACCCTGCTGGTCATAGCTGCCCTCACGCCCTCGGACAGTGGGGACTATGTCTGTGTGGCAGCCAACGAGGCTGGGAGCACACAGAGGAGATACAGCCTCAAAGTCCATGGTAAATAATGCATACAGCCCTTGGAGAGCTGCCTTGGGAAAGTATCTTCTGTTTTCTTCTTGCAGATTGCATGGCCCAAATCTGCCCTTGTGCTGTTAAATTATAAAATCTGAGTACTTCCTATTTTTCTGACACACTCTGTAGTTTTTCTTTTCCCCTGTTTTTTCTGTTCTCTGTGGCTTTATGCACAAACCATCCTTGTTTTGCTCAAGGATCTTATTGATAGAAACTCCAGTTATACTTTAAAAATTTAATGTGAATAACAAATGAAGCTTTGTACTGTAGAAATTACAGATTGAGGGCTAGGTCTGCATTTCAAATGAGAGAAGAGTTATCAGAATGAACACAGACTAGGAGATTTGTATTTGCTGATATTCTTCCTCCACCAGAATCCTAGTTAGAAAATAGAAACCCTACAAACTATTTTTATTCCAGCCTTGTTCACTTCCCATGACAGTTAGTTCTAATGCCTGAGCAGGATTATATCCTTGTTTTGAGAGGAGCAAGAATTCCATCTCCTGCCAGTAGGACTCCTTCAGTGGGGCTGGAACTTTCTAATCCTCAATTTAAGGCCATTTTCTTTGCATTCATAGTGGGACAAATGATAGATGGGGTTCTTGGGCATGACTGGACCAGTGAAGAGGAAGGATGACTCTGGAATAGGCTTCCTTCATATGCTAAACAAATAACACTAGATTTCAAGATAAAATTTCAGATTAATTTTAAGATTATTCTCTTAAAATGTTGATGGTGCTTGTGTTTGAGTGAATTTTCCTAGGAGTCTGTTATTGAGCAAGAGAAGAATATTTTTGGAATAGATAAGAAAGGACACAGGGACATATATCCAGAGCCTAAAGACAAATGGAAATGTTGGGAAGGGAATGAGAAGGGTTTGAGAAATTTTGATTTCTGTGGTCCTTGACTGGGATGGAAAGGAAGAAGGGGGAAATCACTGGAATAGGAAGACTTAAGTCATAATGTTGAGCTTTCTTGCAGTTCCTCCTGAAATTAGAGATCAAGATAAGGTGACAAATACATCTGTGGTTGTTCATCACCCTGTAAGTCTCTTCTGTGAAGTAACTGGTAACCCCTTTCCAGTCATCTCCTGGTATAAGGATGATGTCCAGGTATGTTGGATTAATCTAACTGTGGACTTTTGAGGGCTTGGTATGAGAATTCATTCAAAATAAATACAGGTAAATACCTTTATGTAAATTTAAGTGCTCTAAGAACACCCCCACAAAAAGGCAGCTAAATATGGCTATCCATTAATTCTGTAAGTTAAATGTAAACTCTTTATTTTCAGTATTCCCTTAGGAACTGACCTTGGCAATCCCCCAGTATTGTAGATGCCAATTCATGCAGAGGGGACCAGTATTGCCATTTTTTCATTCTGTAGATGGAGAAATAAGAACTTTTGGAGGTGAATTTAATTCCTTAGGATTATCCTTGAGTCCTCTGTTTCCACTTGTAGCTGATAAGTTGTAGTTTAAGATGAGGAAAGGTCCCTTTATGCACTCCAGGGACTGCCCATTGCAGCTGGTTGGAGTTTCCCCACTCTCTGCTCTAGGCTGAGCTATGAACCGTATTGAATACGTTGCATTAGAGCAGGAGATTAGTGCTGAAACTGAAAGGGGAAACAGATTATCCTTCCACTAAAACTACCATTTTCTTATAAAAATCCAGCTGTGATACTTGGCTGCTGTAGCTTGGATCACATCAGGCTAATGTCTCGGGTTCCTCTAAGGTTGTGGAAAGCAGTGCTCTCCAGATTTTGCACAATGGGAAGATACTGAAGCTCCTGAAAGCTACTACTGAGGACGCAGGACAGTATTCATGCAAAGCCATAAACGTAGCAGGAAGTTCTGAGAAGCTGTTTAACCTCCATATACTTGGTTAGTTTCATGGCTTTGGGGTTGATTTTTGTTTGGTTTGGGTTTTAGTTGGTGATTGAAAAAACAGTTGATATTTAAGAAACCAGTAAATTTCAACTCATTATAAATAGATTGTTCCACTCACTGCCCGTGAATTACTGGCTGCTGAAGCACTGAGTGCCTAAACTTTGCCATTCTTGTAGCAACACAGACAAAATATTGCATTTGATTTCTGGGCTTTGGTACTTCGTTTTGTATTTGGGGAGTGCAGTGTGACATAGGGATGTTCCCTGGTACAGTTCACCAGTGCAGGTGTGGAAATGCTTGTCACAATAGACATGCTGTTGTGATCTGCAGAATTCCCTCTGCAGTGAACACTAAAGGTGTTTCAGGGGAATAGTAACATCCACTGGTGCATTCCCTACAGTCACGGGGCACAGGGCTAAATACCAGTCCTTCCTTAATGTTTGTCTTTTTAAAGTTCCACCAAGCATAATAGGTGCTGATACTCCTGGTGAAGTGGCAGTCATCCTCAACCAGGAAATCCATCTGGAATGCAGAGCCAAAGGCTTCCCTATTCCTGACATTCACTGGTTCAAGGATGGCAAGTGAGTATATTGCAGCTTTTGTGGTTTGTGACAGGCTCCTCCTCCCTAGAGCAGAGAGGAAAGAGGTGCAGTGTTTAATTACTTCATGTTAACTTAGTGTCACAGAATGTGGGGTGGTGTGAGGTGGTAAATTCTTTAATCAAAACTTAACATCCCGCTTTCCTTTTTGAACTCACTCATTATTGGCACTTGCAGAGCAGATTTTGGGTTTTTGGAGCAAGATGATGCTTGATGGTTGAACCAAGACAAGCAGAACCATTTCTTTGAGTTTATTCCGAGTTATTCTACCTGGATTATTTTGCACACATTATTAGTTAAAATGCAGTTGTTTAGCTGAGATGATTTTTTCACTGGTAGACAGAACTCGTATGAGATGTTCTGCTGACTAGTGCCTTGTGCAGTTCTGCATATATACATTAAAGGTTTGAAAGGCTATATGTACATATATATAGTAAAAGTTTGAAAACATTTATAGCCTGCATATTTTCCATTCCTCATCTCATCTTCCAGGAAAGTGCACCAGGAGAAGAATTCTTAAATATGAGCTGAAAACCCAGCTGGGCTGAGTGTTTTTGGTGTTTAACATTGTATTTCAGTGTAGGCATTGGTCAGGACTCACAGATACTCTGCTGTGACAATTCCTTATCCTTTGCTATGGATATGTTGTTCTTGTGTAGTAGTTGACATTTTGTTGTCAGCAAATGCCTGGGATGACTAAATAAATTAGGAAAAGGAGCTGAGGTCAGGTGTGCAACTCTGACTCTGATGCTGGCATCCTAGAGGTGTGAGAAAAGTATTTTTTGTGGTTTAATTTCTTTTAGAAGTTAGGAATAAAGTTACTGATAATAGTTTGTCACTGCATAGTGGTTCTTGTGATTAATGCCTTTAATTTAGTGCTAAATGGCACTCTCAAATGGTACAATTATTGCCACCAAAGGACCTCTTCTTCTTACTGTTAGTTTACGTTAGTGCTGAAAGGGTGGGGGCAGAATTCTGTGAATCAAAATGGTCTCTGTTTCAGGCCCTTGTTTTTGGGTGATCCCAATGTTGAGCTCCTGGACAGGGACCAAGTTCTCCACATCAAGAGTGCTCGCAGGGTTGACAAGGGTCGCTACCAGTGCAGTGCCACCAACACAGCTGGCAAACAAGTGAAGGAGGTCAGGCTCGTTGTCCACGGTAAGTTTATGGAATGCCTGATCCCAGAAGATCCTCTTGTTTTACTCTTAAGGTTTCTTTTTGAATGGAGATACTCAGGCAAATGCAAATTAAGTCTCTGATGCTACAAAATTTGTGTGTAAATTTAATTTAATAATCATGTATTCACAAAATTACATTTGTGAGAATTTGTGTGTATGAAGTTAAGTATGGATGTAGTCTTTGCAGGCTTGGAAAAACACCTTGAAATGTTGTTTATATGCTTCTTTTTCTAATTAGTGAAAGCAAGAAATCTTGAAGTGTCTTCTCAAGTTTTGCTGTTAGTTTCAACTGAATTTTTAATATCACATGGTCTTTATTGTTTTGATCTGTCTTAGGGAGAAGAAAATTATTAAGATTTTGATTTTAATACACATTTGGTCTTATTTTTCTTAACCTGGTGTCAGGATACACCCTGTACTTCGTGGGACTCAGAAATTCTTGTGCCTAGAGGGTGAATGGTAGGGATTTGAGTCTGTTAGCTCTCAAGTCCTCCCTTACTATGGATTTGTTCCTGAACATGGTGTGTGATTCTGTGAACTTAATGTGCATTATTTCCCTCATCTGGGACATTTGTGAAGCACAGAGCACCCATAGGCACAGGAATTTGACTGCACACCTTTCTATCAGGAACAAAAAGAATGCTGGGAGGACTTGCAGGGGATTGTGGCTGTTCTTAGATTAGAGGGATAAAACAGATTCCCCCGCTTCCCCCCAGATAAAATCCTTGCAGATGAGTAGATTTATTTCAGGTTCTTCAGGAAAGATGAATTTGTGACACCAGAATGGAACTCCTCTTTACTTTTATATTTCTCATTAGTCCTGACTGGACAAACAGAAGCCCACAGAGTAAGTGAGGAACCTCAATGCTAATTCTTGCTAGTTCTTACTTTGTTTTAGCTGTTTAGCCATGCTTTTGGCTTTGATATTTTCCCAAAACACCGTATTAAAATGATTCCTCATCTGTGATAGAGAAATGCAGTCACCTTTGAACTGGATGCATTTCAGCATATTCAGTGGATTTGGGGTTTTTGATATAAAAAATGTTTAATTAGTAAATGTTTCATTGTGGTTTGATAACTGCAGGATCTATCTCAGATGGGGATCAATCTGTTCACAGACACTTTGCTTTACATTTCTGCAGTGATGTTTTCAATGGCCACTATGGAAGTCAGAGGAATCGTGTGTCTACTGAGCATGTTTGGCAGCAGAGGAGTCAATGTGTCTGCCAGATGTGTCTGGTCCTTTCAGCAGCTATAAATTTAGTCGTTTCCAATTGCACTGTGTTTTTATTGCTTCTATAGAGATTTACGGACTCTTTATATTGGCTGATTTACACAAGAGCTTGTTTGCTAGAAAAATCCGAGTCCTGCTGCCTAGAGAGCAAGGGAAATTACTATGGGCCAAAAAGCTTCAAAAATAGGAGCATAAAGCAAGACTATTAAGCTCATACTTAGTCTCAAAGTAACTGACTTCATCCTCAAAAGTTTGGCTCAGGGAGCAGTTCCCACTGCTGTTGCGGAGGCTCTTGGGTGTGTGGTATTTTCAATAGCAGGATCCTTGCTGGGAGGATGCACCTCCCAAGGCATCCAGGGATTGCTCTTTCTTTAGAGACAGGGAAGAGGGCTGCCCAAATGCATTGCAGGAGGCATGGAGGCTCAGCTGTCCTAACCTGGCACATGTTGGAGCCTGGTGGCCTTTTTGTTGTGTTCTCTTCATGCATTCCACCCTATGTGCCTTGAAGGACTGTACAGGTGATAGATGAGCTCTGCTGGGCAAAGAACCAAACAGAACACAGCAGGAAGGGTTGGAAGGCTGATGAAGATATTTTATTCTTACAGCATTCTAATGTTTTGTTTAAATCTGCACATATTTGTAGTCTAAGGCTTTAATGTTGTTGTTTTGTCTTTTGAACTAGTCCCCCCTAGTATTAAGGGAGGAAACATTACCACAGAGGTATCGGTGCTCCTCAACAACCTGATAAATCTGGAATGTGAAACCAAGGGAATCCCTGTGCCCACCATCACCTGGTACAAGGATGGGCAGCGTGTGATTTCCAGCCCCCAGGCTCTGTACGTGGACAGAGGGCAGTTCCTGCAGATCCCACGGGCACAGGTGTCAGACTCTGCCCGGTACTCGTGTCGTGTGAGCAGCACTGCGGGGGCTGCAGAGAAGCTCTTCCACGTGGATGTCTACGGTGAGGGACAGCTCCTGGGCTGCCTTACTGCTCCTGCAGAATGGCTGTGGAAGAGATTTTCAGCCTCTGCAGCCTGGCAGTGACTGTGATTAAATTCTGGCCTCTGTTGGCAGGGCTGTGTAGAGGGAGATTTAGACCCTCTGCTTTATGGGACTCTGCAGCAGCTCTTGACTTCATGGAATCATAAAGTGGTATGGGTTGAAAGGGACCTTAAAGCCCATCTAGTCCCACCCCTGCCATGGGCAGGGACACCTTCCACTATCCCAGATTTGCTCCAAGCCCCATCCAGCCTAGCCTTGGACACTTCCAGGGATCCAGGGGCAGCCACAGCTTCTCTGGGCACCCTGTGCTAGGGCCTCACCACCCTCACAGGGAACAATTTCTACCCCATATCCCATTTAACCCTGCCTTCCCTTCACTGGCCTTGGTACCATGCTTTCTTCTACTCTGCTATTTCTCTTCCATGTATATCCATTCTCTATCTCACGTCAGCATGCTAAACAATACTTACTTGAAAGAATCACTCTGGATGGGATCTTTACTGTACTCCTTTAAGTCCTTTTTGTCTAGTTCTTCCCTCTCAAAGTACTGCATATCCTCTGTTTTATACAGCTGGTCAATTTTGAGCTACATTATTTAACTTCTCTGCCTTGCTTTGCCCCAGCAGCAAATTCTCACATGAAATTGTGTGTGACGTGATGGCAGATGGAGCCAGAGTGGGTGGAACAAAACCATTTTCTCTTAATACATTTCCTGGCTACAGAATTAATGGCTTGCAATATATTTCTTCCTTTCTGCAGTTCCTCCAGTAATCGAGGGTGATGCTGACACAGCCCAGAGCAGGCAGGTGGTTTCTGGGAATTCCCTGACGTTGGAGTGCAAGGCTGCTGGCAACCCTCCCCCTGTCCTGACCTGGTTAAAAGATAGAGTTCCTGTGAAAGCAAGTGACAAGCTCCGTGTCCTGGCTGGGGGGAAGCAGCTGGAGATCCTGAACGCCGTTGAGGCTGACCAGGGCCAGTACTCGTGTGTGGCCACAAGCATAGCTGGAGAACAAGAAATCAAGTATGACGTTGAAATCTTAGGTGTGTAAGCTGCAGATTTATCAGGTTCTTGTAAACCTAAGATGGAGTTCTATAAAACCTATGGTTTTATTTTTGTTGGTATTAATATATTAAGATCACTTAGTCACTCTCTGTATCTAGCTGAAGTAGCACTGCACAGCTTTTCTGTCCAGGGCTACCGGACACTTGAAGACTTGTACTTTCAGGTTAGTTCTTGAAAGATTTTTGTGCATGTGGTAGGTAAATATTCTCAGCAACCTTTAAAATTCTTCTTGTCTTTGGAGAAGAAAATCATAGAAATCCATTAGGAATATCACTTAGTAGTTGTCTCTGGGAGATGACATCTTTCTCTGAATTTGTGTTGTGCAGGTTTTGAACCTTATACTGAAAAAATCCCCTTTTTCTTCTGTATCCCTTGAATCCTTTACACAGTATGTATCTCAGCAGTCCCTTCTGAATGTCTTGAGGTCTTCTCCTGACATGGAAGAAAACTGTAAAGAACTGATTTTTAGGTTTTGTTCACTTGAACATAATACTGAATGCAGATGTAGAGCATCCCTTCTGCTTCTACAGGTAAATGTCACTGGTTTTGATAGTGGAGGAGCTGTGTGGCAGTGCTTCCTTCCCAGAGAGGATGAGACAGAGTGAAGAGGACCTGGAAGAGGATCCTCTGCACCTTTGTTTTCTCCTTCTGCTGACAGAAGGTGCCAGAAGGCACCACCCCCCAGCCATTCACAAGATTCTTCTGACAGAATCTGGAAAACCCAACCAAATGAGAAACAGTAAAAAACTGAGAGCAGTGGTTTGAAGCCACAAAATGTCACTGGGCAGATGTTTCCCTTCAAAAAGGAGTAGTGCTTAATAATGAATCAGAGTGTGTTTAACAGTGCTGTTTGAGAGAGACTTGTTTGATATTTCTGATTTGTAAATGTTTCTCTTGGTGGATTTTTCTCTCTTACAGTGCCACCATTTGTGGAAGGTGGGGATGAGCTCTTGGGCTACATTGTGATTCTCCATAGCCCTTTGGAGCTGGATTGTTCAGCAAGAGGGACACCCTCACCAACTATCACGTAAGGGCACTGGTATGACAGTAGAAAAAATACAAATAAATCTGCTGGTTGGTTATGTGAGCTTAATGAGCCACCTGTTTTAATCAGTGGTGGTTAATGAGTAGAGGACAAACTCCTGGCTCCACTGATAGCACCATCAGGCATTCACTTAGCAGCATCAGGATTTCATTTTAAAGTAGTTTGGTTTGTTGTGCCAGTATCCATGTCCTGGAGATGAGGACAAAGAATAAGAGCAGACTTTGTCCTTTGGTAATGCAACTTAATGTGCCCTTTCTTCTGCCACCCATGATTGCTTTTGCTTTGGAGGTTCCTCTCTGCCTCTGGTGGTATCTGCTGTCACCTTTCTGACACTGTGTTTAGTGGCTATTCCCCAATATTCCCTTATGATAAACCCTTCAATCCATGGCACTCAGACAAGGGGAATACAACCTGAAACTTGCAGACTTCCTTAGAAATGCAAACAGAGTTGCTAAGGGATTCTGTTTAATAGAATTGTGCATATTTTAAGATTGTTGTTGATCTTACTTTCGTTGACAACTTAGATGGAACTTTCTCTTTGGTAGGTGGTTCAAAGATGGTCAGCCAATTGGAGAGGAGGCTGGACACAAGGTCCTATTAAATGGACAGAAACTTGTCATCTCTCAAGCTCAAGTGTCAGACATTGGCCGCTATAAATGTGTGGCTGCAAACAAGGCGGGAGAACATGAAAAGGAATTTGATGTTACAGTGCATGGTAGGTTACTCAAGGTGGGCGGGAAGCAGCAGACTGCTTTTATTTCAAATTGCTGGCAAGAAAGTACTCAAAGTTTCTATAAATGTTGATTTGTATAGGCAGGTTGTAAAACTGGAGAGGAGATTAGATGAAATAGAATCATAGAATGGTTTGGGTTGGACACCAGCCAGAGCAGGGATACCTTCCTCTAGATCTGAAAGTAGAAACAAAGCTGCACTTACCTCTGGGATACTGCTTCTGTATATTTAGATGTACATGTTTAAATTAGGCATCATTTTTGTTTCCCGTGCTTTTTGCAGTTCCTCCAACCATTAAATCGGCTGGGCCTGCTGAGAGAGCAGTTGTGCTCCACAAGCCTGTGACGCTGCAGTGCATAGCCAGTGGCATCCCCAGCCCTTCCATCACCTGGTTAAAAGATGGACAGCCAGTAAACACAGCCAGGGGAAATATCAGAGTAAGCATGATTCTTTTATGAGACCCAAACCATGGAAGATAATTGCCGTTAAGTTATACATGCTTCTTTTCGCTTCCCTCACACTGTGATACAAAAGTGCTTAAGATCCGTCCTGCAGAGTGAGGGGCCTTTTACCTAATTAGGGTGGTGTCTCAGGTAATAGCAGTGTTCAGTAGACTGAATCCCACTAGACATCTCATATCAGGAGAGTCTGTGACTGGAAATTCAGAATCTGTCTCCTTCCAGTTGTACTTTGCCCTTCAAGGTCAAATGCTTGTCTGCTGATTGTGAGGTGGCTCTAGCCACAATCTAGTTCTATCCCACATCTCTGTGAGGTGGGATTATCTGAGCTGTTGTGTTATCACTGCAGCAGCTACCTGTAATTCCCTTCTCCTGGTGAGATCCTGCCTTTCCATGAAGAGCCCTCCCCAGTGCTCGCATGTTCTGGGGTTGAGTGCTTGCAGCAGCTTCGATTTCCCATAGCTGGAGCAGTTTTTGGTCCCTTGCCTGCAGTTTCCTCTGTCTGCCTGCCCCTTGCCAGCCAGGTCTCCTCACACCTGTACAGCTCCTGATGCTGCTGTCCCAGGGACACTGAAATCTCTGATCCAGCAGTTTCCTCGTTCCATGAGCTGGGGTTGGGAGGGGATGAGCCCAGCCGTGTCCGCTCGCCCTCTCCTAGTGGCTGTGCTGGGGGGCAGTGGTGTCACACAGCTCCTCTCTGTGTTTGGGAACAGCTGGAGGCCTCGGGCCGTGTCCTGCAGCTTGGCAAGGCCCTGCCCGGAGATGCCGCCCGCTACACCTGCGTGGCCACCAACGCTGCGGGGGAGGCCCAGCAGCACACCCGGCTCCACGTGCACGGTAATGCGGCCAAATGGGGCTGTACACACAGCTCTCACACCTGGGCTCACCTTGCTCTGGCTTTCCTCCTGGCTCTGCACATCCACCTCTCAGTTCTCTTTCTCTGTCCATTAGTAAGGACTGAGGGCAAAAACCGGCTTTTGTAGAGTTTGGCCTCTCTCCTGTAATACCAAAGGACACAGAAATGAATGAATGTCTTTACAGGTACCTCTGCTGCTCAGAGGTATCCCAAACACATTCCTACTAACCCACCTCTCAGAAGGGTACTCTGTTTTTCTGAATCCAAGTGTGATATACCACCACTGGCATTACTAATTTCATCGAAGCTTTTTGTGGGTATTGGTATTCCCTGTGACCCTGGGAAATGGGAAATTTTTACAGGAATAGCTTTTCTGAGAAAGGAGCATTTTCTTGTGAGGGAATTTTTCAGCCTGTTAAAAGGAATTTTCTTTTGCAGCTAAAAACAGTATGAAAAGAATCAGGGAAACTCGAGAAGCTGTCATTTGCATGTGAATTTAATAAATGCTCTCACCATGATTTACGTATATTGGGCTTAGAAGTGGTCACGAAGTGTTGTGCATTGCTGATGTGACCCAGTCCTCAAAGGAGATGTGGGAATCCTCAGGAGGTGCAGGAATAGACTGTGGCAATATTCTCACAGAGTATGGCTATGTTGACTTCTATTGCCAAACCAAGCCAGTAACTGGAAAACATTAAACTGAAGCGAGGAGAGGTTGCAGAGTCTCTGTGCATGGGACTTAGAAAGAGGAGCTGCATTCAGACTGTGATAATTGCATCACATCTAACTTCAGTGTTAGTCCCATGCTCGTAAAGCTCTCCTTTGCTGTCAGTCTTCATGTTCAAACTGTTGTTATCTGGCATTTCTGTCATGTTTCAGATTTTGGAACTTGAGGAAGGTAAAAGCTGTCTACACTGCTCAGTTTACTATCACCAGCTGAAGTGAGAGGAGCTTGCCACAAGAAAGAGTTGCTATTCTGCGTTGTGTACCCATTACTTGCAAATCTACTTTAAGTTCCATTTTCCTGAAAAAAATTAAAATTAGTATAAGTAATGTTTTATTCCTCTTACCACTAATGAGATTATATAATTAGAGAGTATTCCCATTGCAGAGATGAAATTTCTGGAGAAATTCATTGGTCACCCAGCAGTTGAGGCTTGTGCAACTCATTGCCCAAAGTTTCTCCAAGGGTAGATGACTTTGTGATCATATGCTCTGCTAGCTGGGTGGCTGAATTAATGGAAACCTGCTGCTTTTGTCTCTTCTCAGAACCACCCAGTCTGGAAGATGCAGGAAAAATATTAAATGAAACAGTGGTGGTGAATAATCCAATCCATCTTGAATGCAGAGCGTCTGGGAACCCTCTGCCAGGTATCCATGTGCACCTCGGGGAACATCTCATCAAGGGTTTCCCTTTCACATGTCCTTGGAAAGTAATGGATATGCTGAATGTGGAGCTAATTGTGTGATTTTGAACCAGCTAGAAACTGTGTGATGGGAAATGTCAGTGTATGGGCTGACACGGAGGAAGGATTGAGGAATTCAGTGATCCCCATTGGTAAATGAGAGAAAACACATCACAAGGATAATCTATTCCCTTGTGCTGCCCTGTCCACAGGCAAAAACACAATTTGATTTCTACTTAATGAGCTTTAAACATATCCACTTTTATCTTCTGTCAGTTCAGTATTTGTTAGTGTAAGGCAGACCTGAAATACTTAATGGATTGAGTGGGCCTGTCAAGTGTGCCTGTGTCTAGGACTTTTTTAATGTGTGGGTCTTGTTACTTGGTAAGATATTAAAAGACATATTATTATGAGGGTAATTTGCTGTATTAATTATTGTAGAACAAAACAGGGGGAATAGTTACTAAGAGCTTATATCTAATAGAGCAAATTTTTCTCCTGCTGATTATAGCAACATTTTCAGATGAAAGGTGTTATTACATTTCAGATGTGCATCCAGCTTCTCGTTTTCTGCCTTTTTAAGAATTAATTCACAGCAAAGTATTATTTTGTAGAATAATTTATACTTACATAAAAAATTAAAATATTGAGGAAGCAAAATTTTATAAAAGCATAAGAATTTTATTTCTATTTTACACTCCTTTTAAATTTTTTCTCCTTTATCCTCCAAATTTTCAGTTATTTTAGTTGTCGACAATTCAAACAATGGATTTCAGATAATTTATGCAATAAGAACAGTTTGGTCACCCCTGGTGTGATGTGATGGCACATCCTATTGTCAAGATACAACATGAGGCAGGAAAGTGAGAGCACAGCATCCCACTGAAAAAGAGAGAAGCTGTGTGCAAGTGTTGTCTTTTAGTCAGGCCCCAGAGCACTTAGTGGGTGTGAGTCTTTCCCCAAAACCCCTTGTGTATTACAGATAATCCTACCATGAGCAATAATTTCATCTGAGTAGTGAAGTGGTGCCAGCAAAGCCTCAGTGACCCATTCTCCTGATGGATGGTGCCATCTTTTGGCTGAGATGCAAAATCTGCAGATTTTCTTGGTTGTCATCTTCCTATAAAATTTTCTTTTGAAGTAACACCAAGTTTTCCGCTCTTTATTTTCAGTTTTTTGATCTGCCAGTAGCACTTTGATTTGGTTGCTTATGAATTGAGTCTTTCACAGGTAGTTCAGTTTAATGTAGTGATAATTTAAGGTAAAAGAGAAAAAAATTGATACATGTTATAGAATCCCAGGATAGATCCCCTATCTATCCCCTATTACATATATCTGTAATATCTATGGATATTATAGTATCCCTGGATGGTTTGGGTTGGAAGGAACCTGAAAGCTCATCTCCTTCCATCCCCCTGCCATGGGCAGGGGTGTCTTCATATTTCTGTGTGGTTTTAAACAGGTGCTCTTTACCTTGGTATAAAATAAGTAAATTTCCTATAATTTGCTTTGTGTGATAACTTCTCAGTTTCAGAACACTTTTCCATAAATATATGGGGGGTGTGGATGATAGTGTCAAATATCCTGTTGAATTGTGGGGCATAGTCAGCAAATCTTCCTATTTCCTAATTTTCTGTTCCATTTTGTTATTCTTAATCACGACCAGCACTGCCACTGACTTAAATGTTGGCACGTGCAGGAAAGCTGAGGTGGCCAGCATGACGGCTCTGTGGTGCCGCCTTTGTTGGGGTTGTCAGTGATTTGTCCCCGTTCCTCCCCCGCAGCCGTGTCGTGGTCCAAGGACGGGCGCGCGCTGGGGGACAGGGGACAGGTGCTGCGCATCGAGGGCGCGCAGGTGGCTGACTCCGGCCTCTACAGGTGCCTGGCTGCCAACGTCGCGGGCACGGCTGAGCTGCTCTACAGCCTGCAGGTCCATGGTGAGTGCAGAACCACGGAGCTGTCACTCCTGGAGCTTGGGGAACACTTCTGAGAGCGTTGAGTCCAGCTGTTCCCCCAGTGACCCATGTCCCCAAGTGCTACATCCACATGGCTTTTAAATCCCTCCAGGCATGGGGACCCCACCTCTGCCCAGGGCAGCTGGGCCAGTGGCTGACTATCCTATCCATAAAGAAACTTGTCTTAATATTCAAATTAACCTCCCTACCCCCAGCACAACTTGAGGCTATTTTCTCTTGCCCTGTATTGTGACACTTAGGAATAATACGTGCAAGCTCTGCCTTTGCTTTCCTCCTTTTTCAGTCTGCTTAACAGACTTGATGTCACTCATTACATGATCACAGAATCTCTGGGTGGTTTGGGTTGGAAGGGACCTTACAGCCCATCCAGTGCCACCCCCTGCCATAGGCAGAGGCACCTTCCACTAGCCCAGGTTGCTCCAAGCTCCGTCCAACCTGCCTGGGACACTTCCAGGGATCCAGGGGCAGCCACAGCCTCTCTGGGAATTCCATTCCAGGGCCCTCCCCACCGTCAGAGCCAGGAATTCCTTCCCAATATCCCACCTAACCCTGCCCTCTGGCAGTGGGAAGTCATTCCCCCTTGTCCTGGCACTCCATGCTCTTCACTTTTCTGTTTTCTTACTGATATTGAAATAGATGTTTTGAATGTGGAAAATGTGCCAAGGGAAGGCATTTCTAGGAAGAATGAATTTGTGGAAGAGGTATTTTATTTAAGGGATCGCTTGAGCAATTTGCAGGGCCTGGCAGTTGCTGGGGTTTGTTGTAGGTGACTTTGAATTTCACAGTGAACAAAAGACAGATCAAATGCTCTTTCATAATCCAAGAGTTTTAAAGAAAAAAGTACTGTGTCTTAAGAAGATGAAGTAGAAGTGTGGGTGTTTGCTGACATGAAACACCTAAGGAAAAGCCCAGTTGGAGTTTTTCCAGTGATTTCAGTGGCTTTTGAATGTGGCCATAATCCAAATTCTTATCTTTGATACATGCATGTGCATGTAGCTGGTTTTCTGTGGGAGACTTCCATACAAAAGTGTGGCCCAAATTTGGCACAGTGTTGCCAGCTGAGATGCTCACACAGTATATAGTTCCTATTAATGTTAATTAATGACTTGGGCAGTGTGTTCCCATGGATTTAATGACCATCATGGGAAAAACTGATGGCACAAGACACAGTCAAAGGCAATTAACCCCACCCAGTGATTAATTCCCAGGAAATCCTTAGAGCTAAGGTCATTATTCTAGTTAAATGGAAAATAACCCCTCAGTACACGTGTGTCTTTTTAGGGGTGGCAGAATTTCAGCAAACACATCCAGAGTTTACTAGGGAGCTAAAATTTTCTGACATACAGAGCTTCCCCTTCTAGAACAGAGTATATGCAGTTTCAGCCACAACTAATGGCATCAAAGGAATTAATTGCATCGAACTCCTATCCATGAACCTGCTTCATTCAGCTGGTGTCCTGCCAGGCTGACAGTAGAGAGGTGCTGGGACTCACCATCCACAGGTTTATCATCCACTGTCCTTAGGGTTTTTGAGTTTGAGAAGACAAAACTTAAAGGTTTTGCCCTCTATATCAGTGGAAGCAATGACTCCTTAATGGAGAGCAGGCTCAAATGCCAAGTAGTGAAAGTTGTGCTACATTTATGGAAAGGCTGCTCTAGATTTCAATGAGCACCTGCCTCCGTCAACTACTGGTCTTAGTCACCAGTTTCTGTTGTTAATAGTGTTATCAGATCTTTTTGGCCTTAAAAAACAATGCTTGATACCTCAGGCTTAACACTGAATGGAACCAGGCAGGCCAACGGAAGGAATCCGGTGAAATTCTATTTTAGTTAGAATTCATAGGATTTCATTGTATTAATTTTTTTTCACCTCTTTCTCCCCACTGTAGCTTTCTCAGGCATTTGAGAACAATGAATGACATTGTACTGCAGTAGGAGGAACTCTGTGTGGGGAAAATATGAAAAAATTATAAAAACCTGTGCCTTTTTTCTGCCCTTACTGCTATTACTGAAATATATGTATGAGTGAGTAGAATCACAGAATTATGGAATGGTTTGGGTTGAAAGGCACATTAAAGCCCATCCAGTTTCATCCCCTGCCATAGGCAGGGACACCTTCCACTATCCTAGGTTGCTCCAAGCCCTGTCCAGCCTGGCCTTGGACACTTTCAGAGATGGGGCTGCCACAACCTGAGTTACAGGCTCTTAGAGGTTGCTAAATTCATTAGTGAATCTTATTTTCAGTGCAAAATTTTATACATGTTTTCTCTCCTTGGACAGGGCAATATGTATGAATAGCTCACACCATTCTCATCTCTTTGCAGGAGTGACTTTAAACATTAAGTTTTCGTCTGATGCTGACTTTTAAACTTTATCACTAAGTTATTAAGGGTAGGAGCAAACAGAATAGTTTTGATTCTCCTAGTACATGAAACATCTTCTTTTTTTAATGATTCTTGTCTCCCTTTCTACCAGAGCCCTACAACATTTGCTAGACTGTGTGCCTAGAGTAAGTGCTTTAGTTGTTCCATTGCAATGTTTTGTGTCATCAGAGAGACAGATGTTTCCCAGTCTAATCTGATAAACGTTTCCATATGCTCTGCCAGGCCAATTTATCACTCTGTGTATGGATTTGCTTTATGTGGTTTATATGGTAAACTCCTTTCTTTAATCCTCACCACTCCTAAAGTCTTTCACAAGGTCTAGATAGAATCGTATAAAGTTTGAGGGAATATTTTCTGGTTTTATGGTGTGGTTCCTGGGTTTCACAGCTGTCCTCTGGGCAGTGGGCCCAGTCCCACATACCTTGCTCACAGTAGTTTCACTGCAGTTATCTGCCTGCTCATGTTAGGGAAGAGCAGGATCTGGCACAAAGCAAAGACATTACAAGAGTTCAGCAGGAATAACATGAGAAAAGAGAAATAACATCCAAAACTAGGCAGCCTCTTTAATTTCATTGTGATTAATACTCTTATGTGGCTGTTACAGCCCTTTTTCTGTGTGTTATTTTTCAGTCCCCCCATCCATCTCTGGCAGCAGTGACATGGTGACAGTAGTGGTCAATAATGCAGTGAGACTGGAGTGTGAAGCCAGAGGCATCCCTGCCCCTATCCTGACGTGGCTGAAGGATGGGAGCCCTGTGTCCAGCGTCAGCAACGGCCTCCAGGTACCAGGGACAGATCCTGCTCTGTGGTGTTCCCTGTTGTGGGAGGAGGCTTTTAAGTCAGTGCAGTTTAATGGAAGGGAATAAGTGTGAGGATTTGGAATAATAATATAAGGCCTTTTGCTCTGAGTTGTTTATGTGAGTTTAGCTCCAGTACTGTGTGAAGTGGAAGGTAGAGATATATTGAAATAAAGTGGTCCTTTCAGCTGCTGTCATACTGAGTAAATTTGCATCAACAAATTTTCCACTTACTGGAAGAAGAGGAAATTGGACCAAATTCTCTCTCTTGAAGATATCTGGAGAGCTCATTACTTACAGCATTAATTCAGAAAAGAAAACCAACCTCTGATATAAGGAGATATTTCAGAGTTAAAATGAGAGGCCATGGTTGGTTTTTGGAAGTTGATTTTGTAATCTGAAAGGGAAGAGGGGGAATTAGTGTTCTGCGGGGACAGCTCAGGGCACAGGCAAAAGATGTGACAACATGTTTGAAGCTGGTGGGAAGGGAGGGAGGGGTGTCCAGATCCTGCAAAGTCTTGAGAATGCCAGGAATTTCCTAGGGATTGGCATGAAGTTAGAATTTTGCTTTTGCAAGTCTGGGTTAGAAGAGAACACTGGAGTGCAGGGAGATGGTGGGAAGCAGTGGCAAAACAAGTGTTCCATTTTGAAATGAGCCCTAGGAGTTCCCTCACCTGTGTTTGACACTGGGGTGTGCCTGAAGGTGCTGTGCTCCCGCTGCAGGTCCTGTCGGGGGGCAGGGTGCTGGCCCTGCCCAGTGCCCAGCTCAGTGACACAGGGACATACACGTGTGTGGCAGTCAACGCTGCGGGGGAGAGCCAGAGGGACATCGACCTCCGCGTTTATGGTGAGTGACAAATGTCTTTCTTTTGGTTCTGAGAGTTGTTCTTGAAGCTTTAATATAACACACTGGGCCCAGACCCTGAGCAGTGCTGAGTAAAAATAGTCCCAACCCGTAATGGGACTCCAGGGGAGGAGGAGGGATTTGTGTATGGATGTTAAAACATACATATGCACATCCACCTTCATTTACTAAAGCATGTAGGTGTGTCCTTCTGTGTATCCTTGAAGAAATGTAACTACGCAGTGAATTTATAAGTTTAATGCATAAAAGCTCATTTATGAATGATAAAAGAAAATACGTGTTTGTGTAAAAGCAGATTGATCTGCCAGGTGAGAGATATTCTTGGAGGCAGTGCTCTGTTGTCTTTATTGCACCAGAGGGAGGTACAGGGAGTTCCCCATCCAGCTCTGCACTTCCCATGCCATTCCCAAGCCTTGCTCTGCCTGCCTAGATGGAGGGGACTCTTTTTAGTGCTAAATAGTGACCCTGTATTGAGCCCAGCCAGTCAGCTCTGTCTCCTTCAAGGAGCAGGAAAGAAGTGGTTTTTTAGTTGGTCAGTTTTCCAGATTGTCAATGAGTTAATTCTGAATTTTTTTGCCTGAACTTGTGTAAATTCATCCTCCCTTCTGATTGGGGCAATGCTCTCAGATACCTGGTGGGATTGTTGGGACTGTCCTGTGCAGAATTTTGGTGATCCCTGCAGTTCCCTTCCAGCTGAGGATATTCTGTGATTCTGTGATTCTTGTAACTTGTATGAATTTCATCCTGGGTTTTTTGTAACTTGTATAAGATGCCTTTTCATATTCATAGAATAATTTGGGTTGGAAGGGAGCTTAAAGCCCATTCAGTCCCACCCCGTGCTACGGACAGGGACACCTTCCACTAGCTCAGGTTGCTCCAAGCCCCATCCAGCCTGGTCTTGGACATTTCCAGGGATCCAGGGGCAGCCACAGCTTCTCTGGGCACCCTGTACCAGGGCCTCCCCACTCTCACATGGAAGGATTCCTTCTCAATATTCCATCTAACCCTGCCCTCTGCACTCCTCATTGTCCTGTCCCTCCAGGCCCTTGCCCAAAGTCCCTCTCTAGTTCTCTTGGAGCCTCTTCAGCCACTGGAAGGGTCCCTAAGACTACCCCATGTTGTGTTCTTAGAGCCCGCGGGTGCTGTGCCAGCAGGGATGCCAAGGAGTGTGACTGTAGCAGATTTTGAGTTGCTTTGGACAGTTCAGGGGAATTTGTCCAGCAGTGAAATGAGGATGAACAATAATCCGGCTTTTGTTTTAGTACCAGATGTGTAGAGAGGCATTTGGGATTGAGGCACCTTTGTGGTTTTTCTTCTGCTTTCAGTAGGTCAGTGGACTCTGCCAGTCACCAGCATTATGGCAATCACCTGTAGAAAATCTTGCAAGAAAAGTTAGGAGTTTGGATGAATTCTAAGAAGGGGCAGCTGGCCAAGTTATTTGTTCCTCAGTTTGGCTTTCAGAATTGTCTCCCTTGGTTAGGGTACCCCTGATTGAAGACCTGGTGACTTTTGCATCTGGAAGGGGCAGTTAGAAACCCAAGACTCTGCTGTGGCAAGTTAGCCAAAGTTAATATGGGCTGGAATATTTTATGTCTAGAGCAAGGAATATCAGGGTCTCCTTTTGAGTTTGAGGACAGGTGTGTATGTCTGTGTAATGTGACATAGATATATTTATTATTCCTCTTGTATTTTCTGGAATCTCTATCCATTTTAGCTGGAGGAAATGAAAAGAGTTAGGAGTTGTGTATGTTTAAAATTAGTGTTGTATTAGAAGCTGGCCAGGGTTGAGCTCAGCTGCAGGACCAGCTTGAGTGAGGCTGTCACCAAAAAGTAATATTGCTCTTCAGACTTGCCTCATAAGGACAATCTAATTAAGAAGCCACAGGAGGAAAATAATTTGGAGTAGAGTTGGAGCTGGGTTGGTTGGAAATGTGCACTGAGCCAGGAGTTGGAACAAGCTCAGTTACTTAGAGTTACTATGAGCATAATTAGATTAATTTTAAACCCCATTCCTTCAGAAATAAGTGCTTTAGTGTCTGTGTCATAAACTCAATTTCCTTTTGAGCACATTTCAATTAATTGAGCTGAGAGGAAAAGTAATTGTTTGAAAAGTCTTTGGAAATAAATTTGACTTCTGCGGGAATGGATCAGCTTCCAATTCTCAGTTCCACAATACTCATAAAGAATCTGGAACATTGTGAGTTTCTAGAAAGATAAAAAGATAAACAGATTTTTTTTTCACTTACTATATTTCTTATCCACAGGGACCAGGCTTTTCCCTAAATTATTTCCAAACTGTGAAATCAGCAACTCTGCTCTGTACTTCCTGGGCAAGAAACACAAAGCTTGATTGTTCCTGGTCTTTTCAGGCCACCTCAAGAGCTGTCTTGCTGTCCCCTGAGTGCCACTTTGGGGCACGTTCTGGTCTCCTATGTGTGATTAACCTGGTGTGCTTGTTCTCACAGACGGTCCCACTGCCTCCCTTCTCACTCCAAAGTTCTGTGCACTCAGATTCTCAGTGTCTGGGGTCATGGATCCCAGAACTAAAGGACAAAGGAAATGTGACAATAAAGGTTCTTATATTTGGTCCTGGTCAACTTCTAGGGGGGCAGTGTTTGTCTGTGTTCTTTTTGACTGCAGCCATGAACACTTTCCCTGTGGAAAATTGCTGACTTGCTGTGTTCAAGGTTTAGTTCTCAGTTGCCTTCTCAGTTACTTTTGTTTTTCTGGTTGTGGAAACACAAAATTTGAAAACGGGGGGGAAAATGTGTTTTCTTAAATCCTGACACTGTTCAAGAGCAGCTAATGGGTTTCAATTAGAGTGTCCAGTGTCTTGGGGTTTTTTATTTCTACGCAGAAAATTTTCCTTTCAAAAGGAGATTTTTCTACTGTCTGATTTGGAAATAATAGTGTAATGATGAGGTTATCACTGAACTGCAGGACAAATGTTAATATAGTGCTCAGTGCCAACAACTGCAGTAATTAGTAGATCCTACACAAACCTGATACATGAGCTAATTGTAAATTATGATTTGTTGATTAAGTCATTAACCCATTGGCTTGCTTGCCGACCATGTAAGTTCTTATTCTGTCAGCTGTATTTGGCCATCTCTGGACAAATTATATCTAGGTCAGTGTTTTCATTAAAGCCAAGTATCCTTCTTGGCACTGTGTGGAACAGCTTAAAACATTTTCAGCTTCTGGACCTGATTTGTTATCTCATGAGCTTTTTCACTCAGCAGCTCTTTTTCTTTCTTGCAGGAATGCATTCCCCCATTTTTACGTACTAGGCATTTTCCTTTCTAGCTATGTTTAAAGTGTTTTTTTTGCTAGTCTTGACTTATCCTGACTATTTGTCTGTAGCTGATACCTCACTAGTGTGTATTTTGTGTGGAAGATATTCTGTAAAGAACAAAAATTATTCTTGTGGTTTTTGTGGTATAAAGGAGACTGAAATTGTGTGTAACTGAAGGTGTGTCATTTTATCTTTGCTAAGTGAAGACCCTTAACTCCACATTATGTTTGCTCTGTGAAGTCTTCAGTGCCCAAAGGTCCCTTGGTTTGAGCAATAGGACAAGAGGAAACAGCCTCAGGTTGTGCCTGGGAGATTCAGGTTGGATATTAGGAAAAATTCTTCACAGGAAGGATGGTCAGGCACTGGCACATCTGCTCAGGGCAGGGGTAGAGTTGCCGTCCCTGGAAGGATTTAACACCTGTGGATGTCCACTCTGGGGACAGTGCTGGGGAATGGTTGGACTTGATGGTCTCAGAGGGCTTTTCCAAAGTAACCAAGTGTGTGATTGTGTTGATGCAGTTCCTCCTGACATTGTGGGCGAGGAGCAGAACGTGTCAGTGCTGCTGGGCCAGGCCCTGGAGCTGCGGTGCCAGGGCAGCGCCGTGCCCCCACCCCGCCTCACCTGGCTCAGGGACGGGCGGCCCTTGCTGGAGAAGCCAGGCCTGAGCATCTCTGCAGATGGGAGTGTGCTGAAGGTAAGCTGGGCAGGCAGGGCGTGCTGGGGCTCACCCTGGGGAGTTGCACCCTCCATGCAGGTGGGACAGCATTGGGCCCTCTGGGGCAGTAGAGCAGTGTATGAGGAGGGAGGGATGGCAGAGACCCTGGCTGTCTGGGTACAGAGCTTGCTGGATTCATGCTCTGTTATTAATATTCTGGGAGACATATGTAAAAATAAAATTGAAACCTGAGCCCACTCTCCCTACACATTTCATGTATAATTATGTAGGAAAAAGAAACCCAGGTTTTTCCTTTTGTCCCCAGATTGAAGGAGCTCAAGTGCAGGACACTGGACGCTACACTTGCGAAGCGACAAATGTTGCTGGGAAAACTGAGAAGAACTATAATGTCAATATTTGGGGTAAGATTTATTAAGCTTATTTCATAAATGGGAAGGAAGCTCAGAGCTGAGTTATGTGAGACATTGAAATCCTCTGTAGTTCATCAACACTCAGTTGCTGAGGCTCGTGCAGGGAGATGTTGTATTTGCTGTACTTGAACAGGCCCAAGACAGTGCTTTCAAATTGCTTTAATTTAGTTCTAAATTAACACCAGTTACTCTACAGGCATTTGAGCTTCCAGGAATGAGAGCAGTTATAATTATAACTAGTGAGTGGCATCCCTTCTCATGGCAGGGAGTTGGAACAAGATGATCCTTAAGGTCCCTTCCAGCCCACATCATTCTGTGATCATGATTCTATGATAAATACCTGGGTTTGGATCCATACTTTTAATGCCATTTAAAGTAACATACCAACTTTCCACTTACTGAAATGCTGAAGCATTAGAAATTCAGATAAATAAAAGCTGCCTTACAAACTTATTAGTGCTGAATCATAAAAACAGCTTTAATTTTTTTTTTTTTCTATGGCTCTATGATGAATGGGGCTTAGGACTTTAATAATTGCTTTTGAAGGGGTTTTCTGCACCGTCATTTTCTTCTCATATACAAATTGAAATGTCCCTGGTTTGCAATTATAAATCAATTTCTTGCTTTGGGGTCACAAGACTAGAATTATCTACGAGGGTTTATAACACTAAAATGACATTTTTCAGTACAGATTTCAAGTCTGTCATTATTAAAAGACTCATTCATGGCATTTGAATTAGAGGTGAATGTTGTAGTACCATGCCATTTTCCCATGCTGTAGCAAATACCATTTACTGTGCAGGTCAACCTCTGCTCTCTTCTTTTCTCCCAGACTTTTGCATAGGACCTTTGCTGGAGGGATTTAAATTTGTTCCTTTGTACAGTAAGACCATTCCAGTGGGATTTGACTGGAGGGCTAATTCTTTGCTAGTTAGCAGCTTTGATGGGATAAGCTTGATAGAAACCACAGGCTGTCTGTGAAAGCCATCTGTGGATAATTGTTTAGAATTATAGTTTTCATTTATGCCCCAGCACCCAAAGTCCTCCTTGCCATATTCTGACATTTTAAATCCAGGAAATGTATCCTGAGGATTTGTGAGATCCTGAGAGCTAAGTGTGGATCCAGGAACCAGCCTATGAGTTAAATGAAGAGAATAGCACAGGCTTGTCCTGGCTGGAAGCAGGACAAAGAAAGGATAAAGCAGACAGTACCTTAAGGCCCTTGGCAGTGTTGTTACAAACCCCACACATCTGGTTGCTGCTGGAGAGCTGGAGGAGTCAGAAGGAGCAGCTGGCTGTAGTCACATGCATTAAAAAAGTGCTGCATAAGTTGTTCACCTGGGAGGTTTTATTTGCCAAGTTCAACCTACATTCTCTTCTGCTTTTTCTTGGTCTCTACCAACTTTGTTTTCATCTGATGAAAATAATTGTCTGATTCCTAAGAGGCAATTAGCCCTTCCCTAGGGGTTGAACCAAAGTGCTTTAAGACTTTGAGAATCAGAGTAAAACACTGGTCCCTTTTGTCTGCAGCTGGTTTAGAGTCACAGGGCTGTAAAGCAAAGCAATCCTTCTGTTGCAGGAGGGTGATCAGAGAGGTGGGATCCATAGCCTTGGATGTGGCAGCCAGTGTGCTGATGCAGGAAAAATTCAAAGGAAAAATGTAGTCTGAATTTTAAAAGTCACTGATGATGATCTCTGTGGGTTTATTAGCCGAGGCCGTGAATGAAGCAGGCTCTTAGAGTTGGAGTCACTTGACAAAGTTCCCCAAACCATCTTTGTTCAGTGAAGTCTATTAAAGGCAGCCCAAAATAAAGCCTGTGCATGCAGCAGTCCTTAGAGCCCAGAAGGATGGATACAGTCATTCCCAAGTGTATGTTCCCTACCCAGGGTGTGGTTAGCACTGAGGAGATAATCCTTGTCATTACTGCAAAACTGAATGGGAGAGATTTGAATGAGGGTCATTTGGGGTTTACTGCTGGCTGATAATATGCTTTTTCAAAGGCTGCACTTACTTGGCTTTTCTTTGCAGTGTCACCAAGTATTTCTGGCTCAGATGACAGCTCTCAGTTGACAGTCACTGAAGGGAGCTTGATTAGCCTGATCTGTGAGTCCAGTGGCATCCCACCACCCAGTCTCACCTGGAAAAAGAATGGTGGGTAACTGCCAATTTACTGTCTGTTTTATAAAGCAAATGGGATCATTCTGATGTGCTGGGTTTTCTTTTCATCTTGTGTACATTTTGGATGGTGTGTTCTGAGGAGCTCAAATGTGCAGCTATCTGCATAGTACTGACATGGAGTAATGTGAATTCCAGGAGCAGATTATTCCCTTCTGTCTATCTCACCTCTGCTTGGATTAGGTGTTCCTAAAGGTGCAAGAGAAGTGCAGTGCTGAGATTGCTCAGCTGACAGAAATGAACTGTGGAGCACTTAATATGTTTGTTTACCCTGGGTACAACAGGACAACAGCACAGTGCCCCATCCCTGTAAGTGTTCCAGACCAGGGTAGATGTCTTTTGAGCAAGTGGAAGGTGTCTGGGTCCATGGCAGAGAGTTAGAGTGAGATGATCTTTAAGGTCCCTTCCAACCCAAACCATTCTGGGATTGTAAGACTTGTTTGTGGATCCCAGATGTCAGGGCCAGGGTCACTGGGAGTCCCATGGTGTGAAGTTGAGTTTCTGCCCTGTGATCCACTACATAACACAGATTCTCTGAGCTGGTTTTAAATCTGCAGCCATGGCATCCAGCCAAGTGGTGAAGATGTGTGTAGTTGTAGTAATTGCTTTGGGGATTCACCAGACCCTTTCTCTCATCCCACCTTGTTCAAGAGTAGTCTGCACACCTTTTGCTTTAGGGGTTAAACAGAAAAAGACAGCTATTTTCAGCACCTTCTTTTAAGCACTGACACTGTTGGAGACAGAATATAGGACAAAATAAGATAGCTTACTCTTCCAGTGTGGTAATTCTTGTGTTGTTAATCAATCTTACTTATTGTGTAAGTATGTGACACATTACTTGTGTTTTTCTAAGCAGAACAATTCAATATGGTATGTACTTGCTTTAATTAATTTTGGCTCATGGAAAGAGCAGGTTTTAATTACAGAACACTTTTTCCAATGCATAACATTTTCAGAGAACAGGAAGTTCTTTTTGAACTCTGTCTCTTGGAAGCCAGAAAGGCCATGTATGACATGTAAGTGCACTGCAAGGCTAATGTGTGTACACTTAATGTCAGGAAGGAGGCTTAAACCTGCTAGAAAGTCTAGAAAAGCAGTTAGAAAGGAAGAGTATATTTTTCAGCATGTTTTACATTTGGTGCACTCTGTAGAGAGGACTTTAAATGCACAAGAGGGAAACGAAGATTAAGCTTGTTAGAAGAATCCATGGCAGGTGCATTCCTTCTGCCACAGAGTCTCTCTGAAGTTTGGAAAGGTGAAAATGGATCATCTGAGGTCTCCAAGACTGAAGAATCTGCTCAGAGAATGCAATGGGAGTTTGCTGTCACGTTTCTGCTGAGGATTTCCTGAGAAGGAGCCTGTGACACAGCACACAGTGTGAAACCTAAATTATGTATTTCTAAGCACTGGCTGTGTTGGGTGAGACAATTACACACTGAAAAATGAGTCACATTTTACTGAAAGTGCTGAGCTTTCTGCTCAGTGGAGGTGTTCCAAACTCTGGATGGATGTGAGGGAGAGTCAGTGTGCTTTAGCTCAGGGTATGCCATGAAATCAGTGGTTAATACAGAAAGTCCCCAGAATCTGCCTGTGCCGAGTTCCTGCTCTCTGGGAAAACTGACAGAGTACTTCTAAAATGGGCAATTGTGCAACTCAGTCCTTTTGAATGAGCCAGTGGACTTCACACCATGTGACTTTCATTTGCTCCTGGCCACTTGTGTGGTTTTATGTGACAGAAGGTCTCTTACAGGCTCTCCTGTGGTGCCGGAGCCGTCGGGAAGGGTGCGGGTGCTGTCTGGGGGCAGACAGCTCCAGGTTGCAGTTGCTGACAGGTCTGATGCTGCATCTTACACCTGTATTGCTTCAAACGTGGCTGGGAGCACCACCAAAGAGTACAGCCTGCAGGTGTACAGTAAGTGCCAGGAGAACTCTGATCACAGTTTACCAGTTCTGCAATAATGTTTTGGGAATGTGAGCTGGGCAATGATGTTGAGCTGCAGGCTCTCCAGAGATGGAGTGCTGGCTGTAGGCCTATTTAGAGGTAGTTCAAGGAGAGTGTTATGTCATTAAAATTTTGGCAATTTGGACCTGTAGCTTGACCAAGGCATGGCATATCCCTGTTGAAAGTGCACGTTTCACGGATGTAACCCCTTTAGTCTTGTCCCTAAGCTGCAATAGTGATGACAACTGACTGAACTTAGACTTTACTATATTTTTGTTGAGAATAAAAGGAAATATTTTTAAACCATCCCACAGAGAAGAAAATGTTGCAAAATCTGTAGGGATTGATAGTGCGGGGACAGTCTTTTTTAATTTAATTTTTTCTCTGGTTTGCATTTTAAAAATTGCCCGTAAATTAACATTTTAGAAAACATTTCTACTTTATGCTGTGGAAGAGGGGGATAAGATCTGATTTACCTTTTACTGGCCCTGCTGCTCTGAAAAATTGACTGAGCAGCAGGTGAAGATTCTGAAGTACAGCTTCCAGTTGACCCCCACGCTTTGTCCCTTGTTCTTCCCTAGCTCGACCAACTATATCCGACAGTGGTCCCCACCCGTCAGAGGTGATTGTCACCCAGGGAAGCGAAATATCCCTGGAGTGCGAGGCTCAGGGCATTCCCGAGCCAGCAGTGATGTGGCTGAAGGACGGGCGGGCGCTGGGCAGTGGCAGGGATGTGACGGTGCTGGCCGGGGGCCGTGTCCTGCGGCTGGAGCGCGCCCGGCTGTCCGACACCGGCCGCTACATCTGCGTGGCCACCAACGCCGCCGGGCTGGCCGACAGGAAGTACAACCTCAGCGTCCACGGTGAGTGGGAGCCACCTGGGGCAGGTGGAAATTCAACACTGGGTGGCCGAGCAATGGTGTGGAGCTCAGTGTACCTCCTGGATCTGCTGCAGGGGATGCAGCTCTAGTTGCAGTGTTAGTAAAAGCCCAAATCTAAGTTTATATAGTATATTATAATAATTCCTGAATATTAAAAAATTTTAGCCCTCTTTCTGTTAATATCACTCTACCCTGAGTGGCTTCGTCACCTGAGATAACCAGGATATAGTGCAATTTTACATGATACTGGGGTGAGTGTCATGGTGGGAAATATTCTGTTGTTGGAGAGAGAAGTTAAGGTTTAACCAAGACGACCGTGCTACTCACCCTCAGTAAACTAGTATTTGGGTGTCACAACATTTTTCTGTTTGCTCTGAAGTATGGCTTTTCCTTACTCTTTGCTGTAGTTCCCCCAAGTATTGGTGGTTACCTGCAGCTGCCTGAAAACATCAGCACTGTGGAGAAGAATCCCGTCTCCCTGGTTTGTGAAGCCTCAGGAATACCCTTGCCAGCAATAACGTGGCTCAAGAATGGATTGCCCATCACCTTGAACAGTTCAGTGCGAATCCTCTCAGGTACAAAAGGACATCTGGAGAACAGATGGCAACATCTCACTTTGTTATGCCCAGAAATACTCTTTATTAGCTCTCCTATTTATTTTTCTCCACCTTTTCCTCTTCACAGTTATTTTACCATTTAAAGAGGGAAAATCTTTGAAAGAACAAATGACAAAAACCAAAGCACATCTTTAATTTCTTGGGTCTGTATATGAAACCAAAGGGAGCCTCAGAGATGAGTGCATGTAAAAGCATTTCTGGCTGTGTTGTTTCTTTGACCTTGGATTTGCCACTGGCAAGTAGAAATCTCATGACAAAATGTTTTGTTGGAGTTTCTAATATTCTGTGATAGCCACCATGCAAACCCTGCATCATGAATGTAAGAAAACTATCAGACAGGTAAAGAGCTGGAAGGTGTTTAAGAGCTCAGCTAAGACTGCATTTGAAACTGATAAGCTTCAGGATATTTTAATGAGTGCAGCTTTTAAGGTTACAGATAGTCCTGTCCTATGCTTTCCCATTTTTCATATGGTGTGTGGAAAAAGGAGTGGGTGTGTGGTTATTTCCCAGTATGAACCTTGCTCTGGGAGCTGCTCTGCATTCCCTTCTGTGTCAAATTGCCATCAACAAAAATAACATCTTCTGAGCTTGATTGTTTCTGTCCTGTTACTTTCTACACCCACACTAATCTCACCTCCTGGATCGCAAGTCAGGAAGGGAGAGACAAAAAGATGTTTATTGTCTCTGGATGTTGGCTGTGTGGGAGGGGAAACATGCCAGGGCCCAGGGCTTTGTTTTCCTCCAAACTTTGTGCTTCAGAAAACTACACGTTGTGGCAGTGCACTTCAGTCAGCATGGCACTTGGAGTTTTATTTGTGCTTGTACAGCTGTAAAAAATAACAACAACAAAAATCCTCCTCTAATTTTGGAGTTAAATGCTTTGCCAAAGCAAGATTTTGGTTCTGTTGACTGAAAACATACTTGGCATTGTAGATAATTTCAGTGTGTGGACACGCTGCTGGCAGCTTTTAGTCAGTTAATTCAGATCATGGAATCACAGAATATCCTGAGCTGGAAAGAACCCCACGAGGACCATCCAGTTTGACTTCTGGCCCTGCAGAGGACACCCAACAACCCCACCCAGTGCTTGAGAGCATTGTCCAGATACTGATGTTTGTTTCTGATGATCCTTCCTGCATATCTTCTAGGAAAAAGAAAAAAAAAATCCACTGTACCCCACCTGCTTCCAACGTAGCCTGTGCCTTAAACTGCACATGGGCTTTAGGAAGGAGAAGAGCTTTTGTTTAGCCAAATGGAGAAAATCTGTCCTACCTCAGCACTGGAGGGCTGGGTGTGCTCTGGTGTGTGATGCCAGGGAAGGTCACAGTCTCCTGCAGGCAGGTTTCTGCTTCTGCTTTGGTCTTGTGCAAGGGTGGATGGGAGAAGGGATCAGAGAGACACACGAGGCTGGAAGACCTGAGCCTCCCTCAGTCTCCCAGTGCTCCCTCTGGCAGACAGGATTCCTTGGGCAGAGGCACATCCAGTAACCAGCTCAGCAGTTTGTTCTTCAAAGTGCATGACCAGGATCATCGCTTTCTGGGCTGTGTCCCAGCAGTGATAGCCACAGGCAGGAGCTGCCCAGGGCAAGTGTGGTGTGGATTAGGGATTGGTTGCTGATGGGAGAGCTGCTAACCAGAAACTGGGAAAAGCTGCAGGCTGGCTGCCACCTTTGGCTTCACACTCAAATGATCCCTAATGTCTATTCTGCTGTTCCTGTGCCAAAAGACAAGAAAAGAGAAGTTAATTTGCAATGGCAAAGCGGGGATATTCCTGATCTTTGGTCAAACATGCTTCCAAATCTTCCTTTTAAATGAATGTATCTGTGCAAAGGTGACTTGACAACTACAGAGTTAAGAAGAATCTCTTGTTTTAAACCACTGCATGTAAACCAGTGCTATTATCTGCTCTTACTGTTACTATTGATGGCACAATTAATGCAAATGCTAGAAAGGAGAAGTGGAATTTTATTCCTTATCTATACATAGGAAAATGCCTTAAGGGCATTTATAACACAAGGTATTTATAGAAATAAGCTTGTTTTTGTGTGTACACACATAAAAACCACTGATGAGGCATTATTAATTTTCCTGAATATTCATCTAGAATTTCAGTATAGCAAAGCACTGTTGTGAGTGAAAACCCTGGTGTCTGAAGCACTGTATGCTGTCCCAGTTTCCTGCCCAGCAGTGTGTGTTACAAGCACAGCATTCCTGCCATGTTCTAAGTGCCAATCCATGAATCCCATGCAGTGGAACAGGGTGTGTGTGCCCTGCCCAGCCCTGGGATGGTGCTCGGTGGCAGAGCAGGGTGTGTGTGCCCTGCCCAGCCCTGGGATGGTGCTGGGTGGCAGAGCAGGACTCTGATGCTGTTTTGGCTGTCTCAGGGGGCCGGACACTGAGGCTCAGCTCCGTGGGTGTGGCAGATGAGGGACTTTACACTTGTGTGGTGACCAACGCTGCAGGAGAGGCCAGGAAGGACTTCTACCTCTCTGTCCTGGGTGAGTATCTGCTTAGGTTTGGAGAAACACAAGAGAGGGGTTTGTACAGTAAGGGAGAGGGCATTCTCTACACTTTGCTGGTATTTTTAAAAATATTATGCCAAAACACATGTCCTTAGGGAAAAAAAAAAGAATTTGATACCACAGACAGAAAAGCAGGTTGTAAAGAGAAGCTTCTTCTACGTAGAATCATAGAAACCTGGAAGGGTTTAGGTTGGAAGGGGCCTTGAAGCACATCTCATTCTAACCCCCCCCCCCCCCCCCCCCAGTCCATGGGCACCACTATCCCAGGTTGCTCCATGTGCTGTCAAGCCTGGCCTTGGGTACTTTCAGGGATGGCACAAAAACATGAAACACCTCCCCACTCTCACAGAGAAAAAATTCCTTCCCAATATTCCATCTATCCCTGCCCTCTGGCAGTAGGAAGCCATTCCCTCCTGTCATGTTCCTCCAGATCCTTGTCCAAAGTCCCTCTCCAGCTCTCCTGGAGCCTGTTGATGTCCCAGAAGGGCTCCAAAGTCTCCCCAGAGCCTTCTCCAGGATCAGAAATCCGAACTCCAATACAGTGGAAACCTTCAGGCAGCAGAGCTTTTAGTAAGACAAAGTATATAAACCAGTGTGGTTGGGCACCCCCTACCACACTGTATGTATGTTCTTACACCAGAAGTTGTCCAGCAGGCTCTTTAGATGCTATTTGAAAGCATTAATGTACTGTTTTATTACATTGCTTAATTTTGCAAATCAGTGTTTTCTCCAGAAAACACTACTCTTTGGTTTAGTAACTGTTATTTTTATCAATAATTGTCAGGCCTGGCACAGTGCAGCATTTCTGTGAAGAATTTTGTTCACAGTTTCCTTTCTGTGAGTGCTGAGCACCCTCATCTTCCTTTGCCTTCAGCTGACTTGGGCATATTCAGCCGGTAAATAAGTCCCATTCAAGTCAGTTCATGTTTATTTGATGAGCTCATGGAAGTGTAAGTGTGGCAGAATGGAAGAGATGGATAAACACTGGAAAGCATTCATTGTCTGACTGTTTTCTTTGGAGGGTGTTAGTGGCAGGGTGTTCTTGAGGGTTCTGGGAATCTCTATTGCATAGGCTTTGTTTTCCTTGAAGAAAAATGCTCAGTGAAGCTGATTTCAAGTGGAAAATTCCATTGTTCAGTCTTCTCTTCCCTCCCCAGTAATTTCTTTGTCTGTTTAGAGGAAAGTTACTGGAATGGGTCCTGACAGTGGCACAGAATCCTCACCAGTCGCTGTCAGTGGGAACTGTACACAGACATGCCAGGGTTTTTCTGGGTTGTTGTAGGAGGCACAGCAGTTTGCAGGCAGAGCTTGGTGTAATAAGCACAATATTTATATATTTGAAAATGTTTTGGTGTGGCTTTGACTTATTTTTGAAATTAACATGTGTTGACAACTTACTGTATTATTTTGGAGTCAAAGCAATGAGTTGCTGTCTTTGTTTATGAATAGTAGTAACTTCTGGCCTGAACTTTATGATTTTAAGTTTATTTCCCCCGATCTGTTTCCTTCACTCACGTTTGAACCCTGCATTAATTATCAGAAATCTGGTGTAACATTCTTGTCTCTGTTGACAATGAATTCTGCATATTTCCATGATTCTTACTTTTATAAAATGTTTGCTTCCAGCGATGAGCTAGATCACAAATAAGATATAAATATATTTCAATTCCTTTCTTCTTAGGTCTTTTATCTAGGCTGAAAGTTTGCATTTTACAGGATTATTAAAACATAAATTTGGCTCCTTTCTCTGACATTTTTGTTACAAAATTTTCTTTATCTCCTGGAGATGGAGCTGCTTCCTAATTACTTCATGTCTCCTTTTCAGCCTCTTACATTCCATGCCTATTTCAACTTGTAGTGCCAATTTCTTTGGCCTGGTCTACAAATGCCTCTGCCTTGAAAGAAATAATTGATCACAGCTTTTAACTACCACAGCTCCCCAGCACACTCATAATTTGTCCTCCTCATCCAAAAGCACAAGTTGACCAGGATAATTTGGAAACATGTCCGCCACATCAGCCACACAGCAGGAGTTTCCTTCCCTTGGGTTGGCTGTTTGGGAGGGGAGGATTGGGACAGGTATTTTAGGGGTTGTTGGGAATCTGTTGTATTGCTCTTGGTTTTTTATGGCAGTTACTGTGTAACCAAACACAGACAGTGGTGAGTTTGTTCTCCTAGTCCTGTATTGCTGGGCTCATCCCTCCTAGCAGCATCATCAAGCAGCCTGTTGTATTTCAGTGTTGCAAGGAATCCATGCTGATGTCGTGTCCTTGCCTGTTGCAGTGCTTCCAGGGATTGTGGGTGAAAATGCACTGGAAGATGTGAAAGTGAAAGAGAAGCACGGAGTTACCCTGACGTGTGAGGTGACAGGTAAAAGAACAGTTTATGATTCACCTTTGCTCATCAAAGCCATGGTCAGGTCACTACTGGTGCTGCACAGCCTGTTTTTAAGAGGATTTCAGTTCAGCAGGATTTTAAAATCTCAGATTTAACTGTGGTGCTTAATGCAGGACTAAGCACTCCTTATAAAAGTTGGATGAGATGAACCAAAGAGGGATGTTGCTGTGCTATTTCTTCTCCAAAAGCCTCTGGAATTTCAGAGGAGGTGTATATCACTTCAGGAGGTTCAGAGACTTCAGAATGCATTTTCCAAAACTTCCCTCCTTGAATGTACATGAAAAGCACACCTGAAACTGTATTTTCCTGTTTCTCAGAAATTTTGATGTATCCTAGAGGTTACGCACCAACTCACATTTGCCATTTTCCTGACTTCATCAAGGGAACCCCATGCCTCAGGTCACGTGGCTGAAGGATGGGCAGGCTCTGGCTGAGGTTGGAGATCCCAGGATCTTGTCCAGCGGGCAATCCCTGCAGATCTCCGAGGCGCAGCTCCTGGACACGGGGCGCTACACCTGTGTGGCATCCAACACTGCTGGGGACAGGAGCAAAACCTACAGCCTCAACGTGCTTGGTGAGCAGCTGGGCTGCCTCTGCCAGGGCAACAGGCAGCTCGGGAAGAAAGAGTCCTGTTGGAATTCTGGAGGGCTTTTTTGATAGCAGTGCACAGGTTGCCTGTCTGTGATTAGGATTTTACATCTTAGTAATTGATAACTGCTAGTGGTTTAAAAGAAACACCAGTGCTGTGCTTTAGACAACAGAGCTGGATCATAGGGAACCTTCACAGGAGTGGGCAGGACAGCACTTTGGCTTATTGTGATTCAAGGAAGGAGCATCTGAAGAGCATTTCAGATTGTGGTCTCTTCAGAAAAGCTGAAACCATCTGCATTCCTTTTTTTTCTTCTTTTTTTTTTTTTTTTCCATGAGGGTTATTGCACAACTAAGTGCAAACAATGGTGAATTTGTTTTCCACACCCTTGTTCCTAGGCTCATCCCTCCTTCCAGGATCATCAAGCAGCAGTTCTGCTCGAGGAGTGGTGGCTGGCTTCCTGGGAAGCTGTGCTTGACAAAGGCACGGGTGGGAATGAATTCCACTGATTTGGGATCACTGCTGACTTAAGGACAAAACATAAAACTGGCTGAGTGTTGTCTGGGTTTTGGTGCTCCTTGTAGGACTGCTCCCTAGCTAGCTGAGGCTGCAGCCATATACCTAGACTGAACAGGGACCAGAAAATAGGCTTTACAGAGAGGGGCTTTCCTCCCTGTGGTTACTGATTTTGTTGTTCCCAGTGGCTCCAAGCATTGTGGGAGCAGACAGCCAAGGGAATGCAGAGGATATCACTGTTATCCTCAACAGCCCCACCTCGCTGGTGTGTGAAGCTTATTCCTACCCCCCAGCCACCATCACCTGGCTGAAAGATGGGAATCCCTTAGAGTCCAGCAGAAACATCCGCATTCTGCCAGGTAAACTCTGTTCTTATTCAGAAATAACACCTAATTCTTTTACTGCACGTTTTTCTGTTACAGACTTCTTTTAAAAAGTCAAAGGATATATTTCTATTAAGTGCAATGCACTGGCACAGGGTGCCTAGAGAAGCTGTGGCTGCCCCATCCCTGGAAGTATCGAAGGCCAGGCTGGATGGGGCTTGGAGCAACTTGGGATAGTGGAAGGTGCCCCTGCCCATTAATGGGCTTTAAGTTCCTTCCAGCCCAAACCACACTGGGATTCTTTGTACTTCTCTAGCACTTCCCATTCCAATAGTTTTAAGTACTTCACATTAACTGATTGTTTATTTGTATTTTATTATGTATTTATCATTTTGTACCATCAAGCAAAATGATGGGAAAATTCATATGAGTTAATGATGAATATAAATGACTTGCAATTAGTGTGGAATAAGTGTGGAAATTAGATTGAGAGAAATATAAATTAATAAAGAGAATGAGGTGGGATTTTTCTAGGTCATTAGTAGTTTGCCATTTTTAGTTAGTAGAAAACTTTTCCCTAGTACCTGTGGAGGTGGAAAATGGGAAAAAGCTTCAGAGGGAACACTGAAGTACTGTACATGTAGGAGTACCTTACCTTGTTAACTGCAAGTGTTCAGAGAAAGAATGAATCTTGGCTAAATATGTTCAAGAAATTCCCTGCACAAATTTACTCATGAAATTTCTTAACAAATTTCCCAAGAATCCATAAGCAACAGGAGTTGGGATCCACAGCACTGCTATGAATCATGCACTCATTTGTTACACATGGTAGTAAGCAGTCAGGTTTTCTGCTCTTCAGAGGGCAGATTTTGTTCCAAAGGGTTGGAAATATGCTGAAGGAGTATTTAAATAACCGGGAAGCAGGAGTGTGGTGTGAGTGCTGTTAAAGGTTGGTGTCTTTGGCAGGTGGGCGGACCCTGCAGATCCTGAATGCCCAGCAGGACAGCGCTGGAAGATACACCTGCATAGCCACAAACGAGGCTGGGGAGACACTGAGGCACTATGAAGTGAAAGTCTACAGTATGGCAATGCTTTCAGTTTTTGAAATTTCTTCTAATTTTGCATTCTTCCATTTTCCACATTGCAGTGTTTTCTGTCCTGGTGAATACAAGGTTTCCTATTAATGGCTTTGCTGAGCAAACATCTGCATTAGCTCCTGGCATTGTTGGAGGAAAGAAAAGTTGATTGTTGCATCCTTTGCAATGCTATGGTTGTGCTAAAAGGCTTTCTGTCACCCAGGGGAGGACATTTGACGAACAATGAACTCCAGTTTACTCTGAAATGCTTCTTTTGGTGCTGATTTTCAAGTCACATGAGAGCAGCACAGTGGGAGATGTGAGCAGAGAATTTCCTGAGCATAGAAACTATTTTAGAAAAACAGGAGAGGGCCTCTAACATCTAGTGGGACATTTTATTGAGGAAGGTAAAACAGGAGGATACTATTTTTATATCCTTCCATAAGATTCCATATGCACAAAAGTGTTCCCATTCAAGTCTTTGTCAGCACATTATCCTTTGAGCATCTCTGCCTAAATACTCAATTTTAATGCTCAAACTCTTCATTATGGGCTCAATCAAGCATGATTTTTACCTTTTTTATTAATTTCCCAGTCTGATTTGGAATTGGTTTGCTCCCTTACAGTAACCATACTGTTATTTAATTACACCAGGTCCTTAATAAGGCCCCACTGGATTTGGAATAATAAGAAGGTGACAAACGAGTTCATTACTAATGCATGACTGTGTAGGAATGTAATGCCCTCTGCTCCCATTGCAGCTGTCAGTTATTAGAATACTGTAAGTATTAGGGGAAAATTTAAAAATTGCCAGTGGAAAAGAAGAGTAGAAAATGCTCTGAAAGCATTTTACATAATTTCAAAAATAGTATGAGACCAAGCTGGGGGGAAGCTGAAGAATTTTGAAACATTCTATTTTTCTTCTTTGGATTCTTCTTAGGATTTTGCAACACTGGGATTTCAGTGGAAATACTGAGTTTTGACCAGCTACCCTGAGTGTGGACTTGTAATCAAACATATGTTTCTGGGAATACTAGTTTCCATTAAAATGCTCTTTAATGACTACAATACCCTGAACTTTATATAATTGAAGCCAGGCAGGTAATAATGAAGTGCTGTAGTCAGGTAGGGCTGTAGTCAGGTTTGTATGTTTGAAAACCTGCATATTTAAAAGTGTTGAACACAGTTTTGGATATTTTTGTACATAATAACTGTACTAAAAGTAGCTGAAAATACATAAAATAATAATTGGGCTGTGGGCAAGAGGCAGTTTATTGGGGGAATGCACTTGCTTTCCAGGAGGTTATCATCTGGGATCTCCCATATTCCAGTTAATTTTGAAATGCTGCAGCAGCCAGTAAGCCATGACAGTGTCTCCCCTCTCTGCCTTTGTCTGTGTGTAGTTCCACCCACCATTGCCAAAGGGGATGTCTCAGGGGCAGGGCTGTCCCCCAAGGAGGTGAAGATCAAGGTGAACTACAGCCTGACCCTGGAGTGTGAAGCTCACGCCATTCCTGCTGCTGCCATCAGCTGGTACAAGGATGGACAGGCCAGTCACAAATTCGATTCCTTCCTCTGAGGTGATCTGGGACAGGGATGTGTGTTCCCTGTCCCTGGAAATAGCATCCATGCAGGGCAACAGGAGTCACCCTCACTCCCTGCTGCTGGCAGAACCACTGCCTTGCACTTTGGGGTGTTTGCTGGCTCCCAGACTTCTGCAAATTACCATCCTGGCTTTTGGTGGGTGCCTGGCAGTGCCTTAGACACCAGGGCTGGAGTTCCCAGGCCTGCCACTGGCCTGTGCTGGGAGAGGGAGTGCCCTTCATGGCAGGAGCATACCTTGGTGTGACCACAGAGCCCGTGGCTGTTGTGTAAAGCCCCCAAAGGCCCTGTTATTTACAGATGGTTCTCTCAAGTGCTGTCCTTGCAGAAGTTGCAGAGCCTCCCCCTTGGTCCTGGCAGAGCTCACAAAACCACAAGAGCATCTGGCTGTTCCCGGGGGGCTGAGGCACAAGTTCTGCCACACACAGTGCTCCATGCATCTGTTTGGAGAGCTTGGTAAGGGCAGGGCCATGGGGACACACTGAAATACAGCACAGGGGATGAATAAAAAAGGAACTGTGCTGCTCTTCTGTAAAAAAGGAGAGTATAATCTTTTGCTTGAGCTGTTCTTGGTAAAGGACTCATCATGGAACAGCTCTTTCTGGATTTAACAAGCATGTGGGAATAACCTGGATGATCACCCTCTGGCTGTTTCAGGTGTGCCCTGCTGTTCTGGGATCCCTGGGAGTCCTGGCTGTATTGCCAAAGAAAAACTCCATTTGGGGAGTTTTTAAGAGGTCCCTCAGTTAAGAGGTCCCCAAGGGCAGTGACTGTGCCCACCTGACTGCCACTGGCACAGCAGCTGCTACTCCTTAGGCTGCCCTGGGTGAAAGGCTCTCACTCCTGTCTGTGGATTGAATGAATTGTCCCCTGCAGGCCAGGAGTTCAGTGCTGACTCCCTAATCATGGAAGCATGGGCTCATGGCATGTTTGAGTTGGAAGCGACCTCAAAGCCCATCCAGTTCCACCTCTGCCATGGGCAGGGACACCTCCCACTAGAGCAGGCTGCTGATGTAGATGAGCACATCTAAAGTGTTCTGGACACACAGGCTGTGCCACTGCAGCCTCTGTTGTCATGTGTGAGCCACATTTGTGCACAGGAATCCTGTGTCTGTCTGCGCTGCTGCTTTGTCCATTCTATGTGCAAACTGTGTCCTTGCTGGGCAGCAGATCTTTAGGATGGGTTAGATCCATTTGTTCACCTCACAGAAAGATGGGAGTTTTCCACGTGTTGGAAGCTTGGCCAGTGAGTTCAGGGATTGGATCAGCCTGACTGGATCCAATGTTACGAGAGCCCTGGCCTGATGGGGGTGGCATTGCTCCTCTCAGCAGCGTTCTGGGGCTAGGAGTCCCATCCTTGAGGAGACCAGCCACCATGATCAGTAGGATGAAGATGCAGAGTTTCTGACAACTGTGAAAAGAAAATTGTCCCCAGGAACTTGGAGCTTGATAGAATTTACTCATATCACTACCACAAATTTGGCTATTTCTGATTTGTTTTTTTGCTGAGTATTAATTTTCATTTGAATTGATATTGCAGCCACTGCAGGCAGATGAGCATGTCCTGATCCAGGGCAGTGGCCACACTCTGCACATCAAGGAGGCCCAGATGTCAGACACAGGGCGCTACACTTGTCTGGCCTCCAACATTGCTGGGGAGGATGAGCTGGAATTTGATGTAAATATACAAGGTAAAAGGGTCATAAAACTCTCCTGGTAGCCTGCTTTTCTAGTATTCTGGGATGTTGGAATTAATAATTTTAGGTCCTTTACCCTTGCGTGGTCAAACCTTGTTTTCAGGGATATTTTGCTCATTGCTGACATGTAGTATTTGATTATTCTTTTATATGTTGTGTTTCTCAAATCAGTGCAATGACATAGCAACTCTGATCTTCCTCTAAACACCATGAAAAATTTTAATTTGTTTTGAACTAAGACATATTTTATTTTTCTGTTTCAAGTAGTATTTAGAGGCCCCAGACATAAGCATCCTATTGGCCTACTGTGTGTACATACAAGGAAACAATCATGAGTAATTTCTGAAAATTTAGACAAAATTAGAGCTTGAGTGAAACCAGATACCTTATTGTTTAAGTATTTTTGTTGATGAATACCCTCTGTGTTTGTGTTTGTTACCAGGTCATCATACACTGTTATTTATTACTCTTCAAGAAATACTCAGTAAATTGCTCAATTGTTCATTCTAGAAGAACTAGAGTTTTCCTGGGTAACTTAATGTAGGGGAAGGGGTTTATTTAATACACTTAACTTTTATTGCTGCTATTGAACATTATAATACATTCTTATTTCTTATTTAAAACCAGCTATTTCTGCTGCAGAATGCTAACATTGTTCCTCTTCTTTGTTGTAGTTCCTCCTAGCTTCCAAAAGCCTTACAGGGAATGGGAAGCCGGGAACATGGTGGATGCAGAAAGAGGTGGAGAAAGTAAAGATGTGATTGTCAACAACCCCCTCTCACTGTACTGTGAGACCAACGCTGTTCCTCCCCCTGTGCTCACGTGGTTTAAGGATGGGCATCCCCTGAGCTCCAGTGACAGAGTGCTCATCCTGCCAGGTGGGTGTTCAGCTGGCACTCTCTGGCCCTGCACCGAGGTGATCAGAGGAATGGAGCCCCTCTCCTGTGAGGAAAGCTGGGAGAGTTGGGATTGTTCAGCCTGGAGAAAAGAAGCTTCAGGTTGTCCTCATTGTGGCCTCTAGTGCCTGAAGGGGCTGACAGGAAAGATGGAGAGAGGCTGTTTACAAGGGAAGGAGGGACAGGACAAGGGGTATGGACTCAAATTAAAAAAGAGTGGGTTTAGATTGGATATTGGGAAGCAATTCTTGGCTGTGAGGGTGGAGAGGCCCTGGCACAGGGTGCCCAGAAAAACTGTGGCTGCCCCTGGATCCCTGGCAGTGCCCAAGGCCAGACTGGACATGGGTTGGAGCAACCTGGGCCAGTGGAAGGTGTCCCTGCCCATGGCAGGGGGTGGCATTGGATGATCTCTAAGGTCCCTTCCAACCCAAACCATTCCATGGTTAAGGAAGAGCCTTAGTGCTGGTATTTTTGTAGTGATGACACACTTCTTCCCTTCAGAATGTTCCTTTAATGTTCTTTTCAGACTTCATTAACTGGAAATGTTTCCTTCCAGTCCTTGGCATTAAATTGTTTTCTTTAATTTAAGAAGTAGTCCCTAAAATGGTGTGAATGTCACCATTGAACTCTCACCACGTGAATCATGGAATTGCAGAACAGTTTGGTTTGAAGGAATCTTAAGGCCCATGTCATTCCACCCTCTGCCACGGTCAGGGACACCTTCCACTATCACAGGTTGCTCCAAGCTCCATCCAGCCTGGCCTTGGACACTACAGTGTGTTGCAAAATGTAGTGCAGCAATGATAATAACACAGCTCTCGGATGTGTTCCTGATTTATTTCCTTATTAAATTTGCTTTGACAAAAAGATAATTGGAGTAGAAAAGCCTCTTAACCAAGGGGTGAGGCATGGAAAGCATGTTTGCAGCAGAAAAATGGCCATAATCCCCTACTTAAGCTTGTGAAGAAGGGAAGGAGCTGCCTACAGTTATGAGTGTTGCTATGTAGAGATGGTTTGGGATGGAATGTTTAAGGAAGGGCAGTGGTAAAAGGGAAACACCTGCTTGTCCATCTTGTTCATCTCTTGAGAGAGCAATGACAAATACTCCCAAAGGGTATTCCTAAGATTTCCTCTCCTTCTGAATGTATTTATATGGCTATGCTTTTATGAAGAATAGAGTGTAAAAGTACGTCTGAGCCTCAGAAGTGAATCTGTTCAGTTTGGAACAGAATATTCTGTGCTTAAATTTCCTTTTGCCTATTAGTTCTGTGCCATCTTACTGAAAAATATTTCTATTTTTGATGGAAGAGTAATGCCTGGCTGCATATTGCTGCAGCATGATCTTCCTTTATGTGGAATTAATTGCTCTTTTCTAACATTTCAGTATGACCATGGCTGCACTCCAACTATCCGCCTGCAGAAAAAGTAGCCAGGAAATAAAAAAACCTTTAGCTACTTATAATTCAGACCAAATGCTGACCATTCATAAATTTGCTTGCTCAGGTCTCTGGTGGAATGTGGTGTGGAGATGATGGAGAGTGCTTGATGCTGCCTTGGACTTTTGTTTGCAGGAGGCCGGGTGCTGCAGATCGCGCGGGCGCGCGCGGGGGACGCCGGCAGATACGCGTGTGTGGCGGTCAACGAGGCGGGGCAGGACTCCATCCACTACGACGTCCGAGTGCTCTGTGAGCTTCCCTTCTCCTCTGAGTGCCAAAAAAGGCTTCTGTGCAAAATAACCAACCATTAAAGTCCAGGAGTCCCTAGTGTTTGTAATGTTTATTTGTAAGCTATGATGTTAATGTGTTTAGGGTGCTGGAGTTGTACAGCTGTACAGAGTTGTGTGAACAGTGTTGATGTTCTTAGTTCCATGTGTGTAGGTTATTATTATAGGAACTCAGTTGTGTTACAGCTCTCATCATTCATCAGAAAGAAAAGCATAGGTAAAAATCCAGGTTTTATCTTGGTATCTCTTGTTGTCTCTTCAGCTTCCCATTGAGAATTGTGACTAAGACTTTTCTCTCTTTCTTTATTTTGGCCATAATTTTCCACAATACCTGCAGAACTCCCAAAGCCTGAAGGGAACTGAGGATTTAGATTAATGAATGCCTGCACAACTATTTGGATGACCTTTTGTGTCTGTTGATGTGCTCAACGCTTTAGCCTTGGGAAACACTTCTTTGCCTTTATGGCAGTGTTATACCACTGAAAACACTGATTTATTGTTACAAAGGGATCCTGCCTTGGAAATGATCTTTCATTTTGATGGCAAAGAACACAGTGGAATTGGAAGATGGGTTTTCAGCTCTCCTTCTCTCTGTGTGCTGTGAATAAGTGTAGTTCTTCTGCAGTGTTTGGAGTTAGGCTGAGTTATTCCAGCTGAATTATTCATGGGATGGCTTTATCTTTCACTGGATTCCCTGGAGGTTTCGCTCCTTCCTCCTGCAAACCCAGTGTAATCTCACAACCACCTTGAGAAGTGCTGAGTGAGTGTTCTCCTCACCTTTGCTCCCTGCAGCTCCCCCATCCATCAGTGGGGCCGATGGGGACCTGCCTGAGGAGGTGACTGTCCTGGTGAGCAAGGAGGCAGCCATGGACTGCGTTCCCAGCGGGAGCCCTTCCCCAAGGATCACCTGGCAGAAGGATGGCCAGCTCCTGGCAGAGGATGACAAACACATAATTCTGTCCAATGGAAGGAGGTTACAGGTAGTGTAGCCTTTTTCATAGTGGAAAAACTGGGTTTTGGCAACAAAAAACTGTCTGGTTTTGCTGAGTAGGAAGTATTTTCTTTCTCCTACAAGGTGCTGCAAACATAAGGAGATTTTGTCCTCTGTTCCTGTCCCTCATCTGCTGCTTCTCACTCCCATGTATTTCCTCAGATCCAACCATTTGTGGGATCATGCTGTGAACCACATCAGTTGAAATCACTTGCTTTTAAATATTACTAACTTTTTTTGAGAAAATAGTGAAAATAGTGTTTTCTGCAGAACTTCCCTTTCCATTGATGAATGAAATTGAATAAAACTATGAAAGCAGAGAGCTGGGCTTAATCCTCTCGACTTGCTTCTTTGGCGATGAGTTGTCTATATATTAGCTCCAAAGCCACATTTTGTCTTTTTTTGCCTTAGATTTTGAATTCCCAAATATCAGATACTGGCAGATATGTCTGCACTGCAGAAAACATAGCTGGAAGTGCCAAGAAGTATTTTAACCTCAATGTTCATGGTAAGTGCCGTCATCCATAACTTCTGTCTTCTGTCAAGTGCTGGTTCAGCTTGGGTGTGTTATTTTAGCAGAGTGCTCAGACCCCCTCAACTTCATTCATGTGAGTCCTACTGGGTGTAATGGTGATTCTGACAGACCACAACTCAAATATCAGTTTAAAGTACCTTGACAACATACGGCTCTTGATACTACATGGCTTTAGCTCCTCATACGTGTTCCAGAAAGGTGGGAATCGTTATTGAGGGAGCCTTGTGTGGTGGCTGTGTTCACCCAGTTGGGACTGATGAGCCCTGGAGTCATGAATTATAAGTAAGTTGGATTATAGCCTGTTTTGATACATTCAGAAAATGCATATTTTCAAAGAAATTAATGATAGAAAGCATTAAATAAAGATACACAGCTTGTGAAAGCTTGGTTTTTAGAAATGTACCCTTTGAGGTTCCTTTCTGTTCTCTATTTTTGGTTTTCTTGTGGAGTTACAATAGGGTTAAATTAGATGTTGGCTTAAGGCACCAGAAGTCTAAGACAAATACAATCAAGACATTTTTCATAAAACAGTCTCCACTGCCTTCCCTTCTCTCTCCAGATAACTTCAGAAAATCAAGACATCTCTAGTTAACATTACAGAGAAAACCCAAACTTCCTGTTCTATTTCTACCCACTTTCAGCTTTCCATCCTGAAGAGAAAAGAAGCATCATTCCCACTAATTCTTCTGCACCATTCCATGTTTCAACCTGACAAGGAATACTGGCAGCTAGATTTTTTTTCTGCCTTATCTGACAGAAAACAAGGGCTGTCCTTTCTCCCACCTAAAGACAGTACCAGCATCCCAGGAATGTGAGGAGTCAGCTTACTGCACATAGAATAATTGCATTTTTTTCTCTGTCACACATGTAGCAAATTTACCTACTACATGGCACAGATTTATAGCACTTTTTGCTACTCAGTAATACATTTAGCCAAAAATAGTGTTGTGGGAAGAATTTGCCCTAGAGTTGTTCTCTGAGAATTATTTTCTGGACAGACAGTGGAGTCTGCCCAGATTTCCTGATGTGTGAGTTTTGCATTTAAATCAAAATATTTCACTTTTCCTGACATGTGTTTAAATTTAAACTTTTGTCTTAAAAATATTTCGTTTTAGTGAATAAGGCTAAATACTATTCTCTTAAAGGAAATATTTGCATGAAGTTTCAATTCTAACTCAACAGTATTACCAACTTAGGTATATTTTTCTTAATGCAGTTCAGTTTGAAAAATTGGAGTGTAACTGTTCAAGAAAAGACCACACAGGGTGAAGCACTAAGGAAAATGCATTATCAGTAATCTGATAATGCAGCAGGATCTGTGTTTTGTCAATGTCACAAAAAAAGGCCATTTCCCAGCTTTTTTTGTGGTTTTAATAGAACTGCTGTCATAAATGTAAATAAAATACTAAAGATGATGCTCTTTATTAAATTGAAAAGTTCACTTCTGGTATCCAAGGTGCTTAATAAAACTAATATAACACCTTTTAAAACATAGGAAATAAGCACCCAGATTTAAAATAGTAGGGAAATAATAGGTAATTTTCATGCTGAGTGCTATATTTGAGCCCATGACTGTGTCTTTATGCACATACAGATACATTTGCATATGCAGATTACCTGTGATAATTAGTGGGTGGTTTTTGCTGCAGAAATCAAAATCAACCACTAACACAATTGAAGCAAATTTCATTAAAGACAGCTGAGATTTGGCCCTATGCATTAAATTACCCACTTCTAATAATCACATCTGTGGAAAATTAACTGTAAAAGTAAATAAATATAAATAACTATCAAATGTTGTCAGACCAGAATTCTCCACTTGCTCTAGTGAACCATTTTATCTTCTTTATCAGGGAAATATTCTTCAGTTATTCCAAGCTGAAAAATATGGACTGAATTCCCCATTTACATGGACTGCTCTTGTTTGTGCAGTGCCCAGAGGAGCCATAAAGTTGCCTTAATGACTGGTTTGTGTCACTCAAGTGACAGCAAACAGCTGGAGCATTTCAGGGGCAGATGGGCCAAAATACTTCAATGTTTGTATCTTGAAGAGGAGGATTCCATGTGTTCTTTGGAATGATTTTTCTACTCAATAAAGCCAAGAACATGCTTTTGCCTTCCTTTTAAGTGTTTTATATATCCCCACTGCAAAAACATGGCAACCAGAGCTTGGGAGTTATTAAAAGGAAGAGATTTACAGTTCTTTCATTCTAAATAGTTCTTGTAGAAAGGTCACATGTCAAACTATTCTTGATTTAAAAATTCTGGGACTTGTAAGCTTAAGGAATGTACCCCTTGGAGCAATGCTGCATGCCAGGATTTTCCAATGCTTAGCTCACTGCTAAGCAACAGGTTTGTCTGGTTGACAGAACCACTCTGAACTGTGTTGGGAGGAATAAGTTTGGGGTCTCTGTAGGTGGAAAATGGACTGCTGCAGAGAGAACAGGAGCAGTAAGGAATCAGGAAGAAGTGATAGTCACCCTACATATCCTGACAACAGGAATTTGCTGTGTTCTGCCTCACACAGCAGATGTCCATGAGCACTGTTTTAAAACTGGCAGTGCATCATCAAGATCTCATGCAGGTTAATTAGCCCTCCCAAGCCTCCATCACCGAAGGACTGCAAATGAAATAATTTACATTTTTGTGAAGTACGGGAACAGGAATAACCATTAGATTGTTTCAGTCATATTTCCAGATGCATCCAAAAAGCAGTGGATCCATTCATAGGATGTGAAAGATTTTTACAACCTGGCCCTTTGGCAAAATGCAGCAATTCAGCTTTAATGTAGTACATCATGATCTTGTGGGAAATCCTTTGCTGATGTGGTGATAGATGCTATTACTTATTTTTCTCTCCACAGTTCCTCCAAGTGTTGTTGGGACTAACCCTGAGAATCTGACTGTGGTGGTGAATAATTTCATCTCTCTGACTTGTGAGGTCACGGGCTTTCCACCTCCTGATCTCAGCTGGCTCAAGAATGGAAAGCCTATCAGTTCAAATTCCAACACTTTTATTGTGCCTGGTGAGGAATCTCAGCTATTCTGCAGCCTTTGGGCTCAGCTTCTGTCTTGTCATGACAGGGCCCACGGCCACTCTTTGTGGGGCACAGTGCCTGTGCTCAGCCCGTTGCACCTGCAGTTCTAAACCAGCCTTTGGGATTGACACAGGCACCACAGGGCAAATCTCCAGCCTTCTCTCCTCGCTCCAGGTGCTCGGACGCTGCAGATTCCCCGAGCCAAGCTGTCAGATGGTGGAGAATACACTTGTACTGCCAGGAACCAAGCTGGGGAAAGTCAGAAGAAGAGCTTCCTAACTGTCCTTGGTTTGTGTTTTACTATTTTCTGAAATAGTATCTATTTTCTTGGGAAGTATGGGGAGATTTATCAGCTTTATGGGGTTGTTTCAACAAAGTGCAGAACTGACTCTGGCTCTTTGCCCAGTGCCCCCGAGCATCAAGGCCCAGGGGGGAGCGTCGGTGACAGTGCTGAACGTGCGAGTGGGCACGGCGGTGACCCTGGACTGCGAGTCCAACGCCATCCCAGCCCCGGTCATCACCTGGTACAAAAACAGCCGCCTCATCCCCGACTCTGCTGCCGTGGAGGTCCTGGCACACGGGCAGACCCTGCGGATTAAGGCTGCAGAGGTGGGCCAGGCTGGGGGGAGGCTGCATCTGCCGCTGCTCTGCCACTGCCAAGCAATTATTTCAATCTTTAGTGCTGTATTGTACTTGGTGTATGTAGCCGCAGCTCTCTCCATAGAGAGCAGCAGGCACAACTTTCCCAGGATTTTCCTGGGGAAGGCTGTGAGAAGATCAGAGAAAAGAATGAGAAACAATTCTTATCTCCACTTGCTGCAGCTGTTGTTGTGCACATGTGGAATGTGTTAAGGAGATTTGTTTAGCAAAAGGTGATTTCTTAATTGGACACTGGATGGTGTTTGGATGGATTGACCAATTAGGTCAAAGCTGTATCGGACTGTGTGTAAGGGTGATGAGCTTCTTAATAATATAGTATAATATAATATAGTAGAATAAAGCGATTGATCGGCCTTCTGCAATCATGGAGTCAATGCTAATTATTTCCCAGCTGGGGGCTTGTGACGACAGCTGTACGTGGGAGATGTGTTTCCTGGAGGCTTTTCATCCTGTGAGAAGCACTTTTGAGTTGGCAGAGGCACAGGCTGTTAGTGTCTCTAAACTGCAGCATTAAAATAAGAATCCATAATGATTTCTTATAAAACTTGTTTTTATTTCAGGTTTCTGACACGGGACAGTATGTGTGCAAAGCCATAAATATTGCGGGACGAGATGATAAAAATTTCCATCTCAATGTTTATGGTAAGCACCCTCTGCATCATCTACAATAGTTATTATAATAACATAGACTTAGCAGATTAGGCACTTCAAAATCAGTTTACATAACATTCTTACTGCTTCCATTCAATTCACAGTGCCTCCAAGTATAGAAGGCCCTGAGCAAGAGCTGGTCAGTGAATCCATCAGTAATCCTGTCACCTTTGTGTGTGATGCTACTGGAATTCCTCCACCCACATTAGTGTGGCTTAAGAATGGAAAGCCAATAGGTAACATTGTCATGCTTTTCACTCCTCTTCTTCCCCTCTTTGAGGCACCACTTTGCTGTTTGCTGTCTGGCTTGTGTTTCTTCTTTATTTGTCTCTAGACAGACTCTTATGAGAGCTGATTGGAATCTTTGTTTTGAAACTTTGATGGAACAATTTCTTCCAAAAGAGGTGTTTGCTCCCTGTAGCCTGGTTTGGAATGATGACTTGTTAATGTATTTCAGAAAACTTGGATTCTCTTGAAGTTCATATTTTATCTGGTGGAAGCAAGCTTCAGATCTCTCCCTCTCAGCTCCTGGACAGTGGCACCTACACATGTATTGCCTCCAATCCAGAGGGGAAAGCTCAGAAAACCTATGTGCTTTCCATCCAAGGTAAGGAATGGGGGAGGATGCAGGGAGCAGAACTGGTTGAACACTGGGTGAATGTGACACTGCCTGTGCTGGGGACACTGAGATCACATAACCACATAGAAAAGTGAAGAATTTGGACTGTTACTTTTGTAACCAGAGGGGAAGAGTAGTTGGAGAATTCAATACTTCTGGTCCAAAATTTGCATGGAAAAGAATATCCTTAAGCCCTGACTGTGGAACCTGAACAGAGTTGTGCAGGTTACAACTCTGTCTGCTGCTGGTCACATCCTTCCTCCTGCTGGGCATTGTAGCTGCCTTGGTTGGCTGTGGAGCAGCACACGGAGATGGATTCAGGAGCAGTAGTACCTGTTGTGCCATGGCAGGAGTTGGCAAAGACCTACTGCCAGAATTTCTTTAGGAATACTTCCCCCACCCCGACATCAAATGACAAACCCCTCTTTGTTATGGAATTGTCTCCTGCTTTGCTGTGACTCACCCTTAGTCTGTGACTGTTGTGTTTTCCTCTGTTCTAATGGCTCAGCCCCACTCATTGCATTTGTGTACCCCTGCCTGCCAGTTCTTCCCCAAATTTGGGAGTGGAATGGCAAACTGGTTGTTTGATCGAATGTGTCTGAAATTGCTTGAAATGCTCAGAACTTATTAGTAGGACTGACAGTCTTGACTTCATGGATAGCAGGACTATCATCCTTGTTTTTCTTGGGATTGCAGGCTGAAAATGGCTTAGATTAGGATGGAATTAGTGTGGCTGTTCACAGGGCTATGATGATGTTGGTCACAGAATCCCAGACTGGTTTGGGCTGGAAGGGACCTTAAAGCCCATCCAGTGCCACCCCCCATGAACAGAGACACCTTCCACTATCCAAGTCCCATCCCACCTGGCCTTGGATGCTTCCAGGGGTCCAGGGGCAGCCATAGCTGCTGAGAACCTGCCCCAAGTGCTGTAATAAGTGCTGGTGCTCATGAGCTACTGCAGTGTGGCTGTTTCTAGTTCAGGTTATGTTTCTTGCTGCTGAATCTCATCCCTCCATGGTGCATTTCCAGTTCCTCCCAGTATTGCTGGCTCTGAGATGCCGAGTGAGGTCAGTGTCCTCCTGGAAGAGAGTGTCCAGCTGCTCTGCAATGCCACTGGAGTGCCCACCCCGGATGTGCAGTGGCTGAAGGATGGAAAAGCAGTTGCCAGTGATGATTTACAAAGGATAAGGCAAGAAAAATAAGCAGACACTGCATTCTCTTCTATAATTTTAAGGGCCCTAAGGAGGGAATGTGAGGAGAGCCTGAACTGGAGCTTATCCAGGTTAAGAACATCATCTCCCTCCTTAGCTTCTATAAATCAAGTATAATTTGTTAGTCCTTTGATTTTTTAAAATTTCACTTTCTCAACAGAGATAAATATATGATATTTATGTCTTTCTCAGTTAATAAATTCCATAAAAGTTCATCAGCTGCATGAAAGTTTATTAAGGTCATTTAGTTCCTTTGGAGGGGGAAGATCTGAGGCATGGAAACATTTTACTTAATGCTTTTCATTATGGGTCCTTCAAAAGCCTGGCTGGAGTTGAATCTTAAAACCAAGTTAAACAGGACATCTCTAGGAAAAACGTTTTAGCCTATCTCTAACAAAAATATTTTGCTAAACACAATGCTTCTCTCATCAAGCTCCCAGGAGGATAGAGGTAGTTACTGAAATGTCCAGACCAGACTGTTTATTTGCTAGGTCAGAGGAACACTAAACAAACTCACTGTGTTTGTGATGGTCCTTGTAGAGTGACTCCAGATGGCAGCACATTAAACATCTCCAGAGCTCTCACCTCAGACACAGGAAAATACACTTGTGTGGCTACTAACCCTGCAGGAGAGGAGGACAGGATTTTCAACCTGAATGTGTATGGTGAGTTCTGCCAGATGTGAAACCCAAGTCTGCTCCATAATCCCATCCTTGGGAGTGCTCCCAAGGGAGAGCCCAGAGAAGAATGCCTGTCTGCAGTGGAATCCTGCATGCACATGTTTCCAATTGCCTGTGCTGTTGATATTACACAGGATGCTCTGTCAATGACTAAAGGGTTTAAATTGCTGGTAAATGTGTTTTGGGATAAACAGGAATTAATTCTTTGGTGGATTTCATAATAGAGGGATTCTGCTTGTGGTGATTTTTATTTCTTGTGGGGAAGATTATACTGGGGCTGATTTCCTGTGACCCTGATGTTTTGTTGTATTGTCTTCCCTTCCCTAATTCCAATCAAAGAACATCAGCTATGAGCAGAGTGGTATGAAGGGAACTGATAGTTAAAGGTCCCAAGAGTTTAAAAATGAGGGAGTGTTGGAGGATATTGCACAGTTTGACATCCAGTGGCTAGTGAGTGTAATCCTTTAGCAGCATAGAGAGAGGATCTTTTAAGTTGTGGAAAATGTGGTCATTAAGTACAATGGAGGGGAGAGGGGAGGGTTCTACCCAGGCAAGGTTTCACTGCAGGGTAGGTGTCTGTCCCACTTACACAGACTCAGAGTCACTGGGAACACAAGCACAAGCAGAGCAATAAGAGAGGACCTTTGGTATCGTAAAAAACAGTGCTGAATGACCACAGCACATCTTTTTGGCTTTGCAGAGCAGCAGGGAGTTTGTGCTCTGTTTGTATTGGCTGAATTTCAAGCAATAACCAGCTTAAAAGTCTTATTGGTGTCGCTCTCACAGTGAGTGATGGGATCCTAACTGAGCCAGTGCCTGGAGCTGCACCTGGCTGGGCTTCTTTATGTAGTGAACCCTCCAAGGCCATGGCTTTCAAACTAACCTGTAACCCCAAAGAGCCCCAAAGCAGTTGTTTGTGTCATCATCCACAATACTTACCTAGTCATTTTGAGCTTTCTCCAGTTAAAAATGAAGTCAGCAGATGCATCCAGACATCAATAAACTAAATTTCCTCCTCTGTGATTTCACAGTATTTAAGATTTATTGAAGGCCATGAGTTTGAGTGGTCCCTTCTGGCCCTGGGTTCAGCCCATCCCTTTCTGCACTGTCCTCCTCTCCCCAGAAACTTCAGGCCCTAAGCTCTGTCTTTTTTGCTGCAGGCTGGCAAATCAAAGAGAATTCTGCTGTCATTGTACAGTGCCTCTGATTTGAAATATATAAATGGATGATTTTTAGTGCTTAATATTATTGTCTGAGGATTTACTCTACAAAAATGGGATCCTCTTACTGAATTGCCAGTGGGGCATTAGGGGCAGAATTTCCTGCAGAGTGGAATGGTTTCAAGAGCCTGTTTTAATACATTCCTTTCCATCATCTACAAAATGCAGTTCCTCCAACGATAGCCAATAGTAAAGATGAAGCAGAGGAGCTCACTGCCCTTTTGGACACCTCCCTAAATATTGAATGTGCTGCTGCTGGGACCCCCCCACCACAGCTCCACTGGCTGAAGAATGGCCTTCCTCTGTCTGTCTCCTCCCAAATCAAGCTCCTCTCAGCTGGGCAGATCCTCAGGTTGGTTTTCTTTTCTTTTAACTAGCTGACTTTCTGGGATTTTTTTGCGGTATCAGCATAATTCTGCTGTATTTTTTGGAAGCAAGAGTAAAATTTGATCCAAACCACGCCATAATAAAGGTAATGTGTTCCATGTATTCCATTTACAGCTTACTTTAATTACTTTTTCCTTAGACTTGCCCGAGTACAGATATCTGATACTGGATTGTACACTTGTGTAGCATCTAACAGGGCTGGAGTGCACAACAAACATTACAACCTGCAAGTTTTGGGTGAGTGTCTCTGAAATATTTTATGTAAAGAATCTTATGTCTTGATTTCTTAAACCTACTCTTTAGTTTTCTTTCTCACCAACACCTTATTGCAGACAGCCACAAGTATATCTTGGAGATGGTCACTGGGGAAATACTAACTTTTCAAAGTGTTGGGGTTTTTTTTAAATGGGAAGTGTTTTAACCCTAGAAAAGTCCTTACTTGAGTTGTCACCCATAACCATAAAATCACAGAGTGGATTGGGTTGGAAGGGACCTTAAACCTCATCTAATTCCAACTCCCATAATGTGTCACAGGTTTTTTTAGAAAGAATAATATTTCATTTGTAAGTGAAATTTAGCACAGATATGTAAGTGGGAAGTGCAGAATGGCAGCTGTTCCAGCTGTTCTGTGCCTGGAATACCCCTGTGCTGTGTGTGACTGAGCTCTGTCCC
>WBNO01021830.1:329270-346626 GCA_013400575.1 Peucedramus taeniatus
CCCTATGTCCCTGTGCTGTGTGTGACGGAGCTCTGTCCCCATGTCCCTGTGCTGTGTGTGACTGAGCTCTGTCCCCATGTCCCTGTCCCGTGTGTGACTGAGCTCTGTCCCCATGTCCCTGTGCTGTGTGTGACTGAGCTCTGTCCCTGTGTCCCTGTGCTGTGTGTGACTGAGCTCTGTCCCCGCAGTGCCGCCCAGCCTGGACAATGCGGGGGGCACGGAGGAGGTGCTGGTGCTGCGGGGTGACGCGGCTGCCCTGGGCTGTGTGAGCGATGGCTCCCCTGTCCCCAGCGTGTCGTGGCTCAAGGACGGCCTGGCCCTGCCCCTCGGGGCCCGCCTGAGCTCCAGCAGGCACGGGATGGTGCTGCAGGTGCTGGGGGCAGAGCCTGCAGACACGGGCAGATACACCTGTGTGGCCTCCAACGCCGCTGGGCAGAGCCACAAGCACTTCGTCCTGAAGGTGCTGGGTGAGTGTTCATCTCTCAGCATGGCACTTTAAACACCTCCAGGGATAAGGAGTATTTCCATAGGCTTACAGAATCCCAGAGTGGTTTGGATTGGGAGGGACCTTAAAGCCCATCCCTTTTCACCCCCTGCCATGAGCAGGGACACCTTCCGCCATCTCAGGTTGCTCCAAGCCCCATCCAACCTGGTCATTTCAATAATGATAAATGAGACAAATAAGGAAATTAAAGATACCTAAAGATGCGTGAATGTGCGATACACTATGTATTTCCCAAGTACTGAAATGTGCTATAATTAATATAATTATATGCTATAAATTAGTAACTTTGCTTAGCAGAAATTCAGCTTGACAGGTAGATGCACAGCTGGAAGCACAACAGTTAAAAGGCTGAGAAATATATTTGCTGAAATTATATAATGTTTTATCTGTGTTTTTTAAAACATTTTCTAACAATTCTAATCACAAAATATGCAAATTAATAGACAGTCAGATAGAAATTACTTGAGTTCCTCAGTGAGTCCATGATACAGTCAGAAATAATTTAACTTAGACTAATTCTACAGACTCTACCCACAAGATCATGTTTTCAGTCAGTTTTTACAGGTGTTTTGAGTCCATAAAGAACTGGAATGTTTTTCCTTCCTCAGAGCCACCTCATATCAATGGTTCAGATGAACCAGAAGAGCTCTCTGTCATTGTTAACAACCCACTTGAGCTTCTCTGCATCTCCTCTGGCATCCCAGTGCCCAAAATTTCATGGATGAAGGATGGGCGCCCACTGCTGCAGACTGACAACATTGCCATGCTAAGAGAAGCCCTCCGAATAACCAGTGCTCAGGTAGAGTGTTTGTTTCAAAGTACGATCAGTTCTGCAAATGCTAAAATGGTTCCTGCCTTAGGACCATCCTCAGAGGTGTCCTAAAAACCCCTAAAATTCACCCACCTGCATTTGTGGTTAGAGAAGGGTCCAGGTCAAACAACCTTTAAAACCTTGCATCAATAACCTAAGGCTGGGTCCAGCTGTGGATGCCCAGGTGAAGATCCCCAGACCGAAGTGGGATAGGGCTTGGGATTGATTGCTGCTTGTTTTGTTTGTAAAACAAACACTTCTGGGCTGTACAATGAGAAGTTTATAGGAAGGAGAAACCATAAAGGTGTTAATGACTGTGTGCACAAAAGGATTTCCTCAGTACCCAAACCTGAGCCTTCCTCAGATGGATCCCTGTAGCTAGTTCCATCTTTAGTGCTGGACACATATTATCCAGAGGGATTTTGTGGAGTCCTGCAACTCCTGAGCCATCTCTGAATAACCCCATCAAAGTGAACTAAAAAAGTATTCAACAACTTCATTACTTTCTTTCCAGGCATTCTGTGTCTCCTGTGCTTGTGTTCAAGTGCTGCCTGTTGTATGTTGTTACCATGTTTGTATTTCTTGGTTGTGCTGAATTTTTCCCATAATCTGGAGTTTCTGCTGAAATTGTTCCTGTGTTTTCAGGTGGAGGACACAGGAAGATACACATGTTTAGCATCTAGCCTGGCAGGAGATGATGACAAGGAATATTTAGTACGAGTGCATGGTAAGTTTAATTCAGGAAAAAAAAACTCTACATGTCAGCATCTCATTTAACAAACACATATTTCTAAAGATGAAATATTCTGTGATATTACACCATATGATCATAATATTGTTTCTCATTAAGGATGGTTATTCTGAATGTGATACACAATAAGAAGGGAAGTTCCACCTGATTTCTGTTACAATTCCAAGTCTTATTTTGAATATTCAGGAAGCTCACAGATGTCAATATTTGGTTTGATCAAGTTTGTTGTGCTCACTCAGGTATTATACCTGCTTAACACAGGTATTGAAAGGAAGAACTAATTAATGATACTACAGCTTTGCATTTACTCTAAACTTGAGATAAACTGGAAATTTTTAATAAGTCATTTTCTTGATGGTTCATATGTGTGGTGTTGATTTTGTTGTCTGTTTTTTGTCCCAGTCCCCCCCAACATAGCTGGTACCGGAGGGCCCCAGGAGCTGACGGTGCTGCAGAACAGCCAGGCTATTCTGGAGTGCAGGTCGGATGCTGTGCCCCCTCCCACCATCTCCTGGCTGAAGAATGGAGAGCTGCTGGAGGTACTGAGCTTCCAGCCTTCGTGCTGGCCTTCTTCTCGCTGCAGTTGTCACAGCAGTGCTCGAGGTCTCTTGCTCCGCTCACTTGCCTTCAGCCCAAGTTCCATGCCCACAACTCAGAGCAGCTGGGTAGCCCCAGTGCCTCTGCAGTCAGCCCCAGCTGAGTCCCCAGAGCCAGCGGGCGTGTGGGGTGGCCATTCCGCTGTTACTTGTTCTTTTTTCCTCTAGGGGGATCCCTTGCTCCTCCTGGATCCTCTGAGCAATGCTAGAAGCCTTCGGTAAACTCCTGAATGGCTTCCCAGGAAAGGTAGCTGAGACAAGACTGCACTCTATGTTTCCTTTGGCTATATTATGCATCCTCCTACTCTAGTAGCATTTAGAAAGGAATTGAAGTTTTTAGAAGAAAATGGGTTGTTTATCACCAGGTTTTGTACCAAGTGCATCTTTCCCACTCAGAATTCCATAGTGCCATGGCAAGGCAGAGCACCTTTGCTGGTTGAGAGATAATTATCAAGATGAGGATGGTGTATATAGAAAGATTTTTTTCCTTCTCATCCTTGGAATCGCTCACTAAACAGGTCCTTTTTAACTGAAAATCAAAGTTCCATTAATAATTGAACTTAATTATTTTTTTCTCTCAACCTTTGTTCATTAATAAGAGGAAACAAATACAGATTATGAATTGTCTCCCTTAGCTGTGATCCATCACTAAGTCTTCACCCAAGTTTCTGCTTGCTTGCTTTCCTCTGATATGTCATTCCTCAGACTCTTTTTCTGTGGTAGATTTAGAAGAATTAAATATTACTGGAAGAAGGATGTGGTGGATGAACATATCTTTAAAAGTGCTGCTAGGGACCATGATCTTAATATAGCCCAGGAACCAGCTGGAAACAAACTTAACAGGACCATTCTACTTCTGGACAGTTAATTCTCTAATTGGGTGATAGGATTTTTTAATGAAAACAAGGTTGAACAAGGCTTGGAAATGAAATATATTAATGCTTTTTGCCTTAGCCTTTATTGGAAAGCTTATGTTTGAAAAGCAGTGCTTAGGGAACATAAATCATGAAAAGCAGCTCCTGTTAAAAATATTCACCAGAAAACAAAAGTAGAGGAACACTGTGACAGCCAGAGGTGCTCAGCTGGTAACCTGGGAATTATCTTTGCACTGTTAGTTCTCCTCCTGCCTCATGAACTCATGTCAGAATGTGAGGGCTGAAGCTTCTTAGGACTTCAGAGCCCATCCAGTGCCACCCTCTGCCATGGGCAGGGACACCTTCCACTATCCCAGGTTGCTTCAAGCCCCATCCACCCTGGCCTTGGACACTGCCAGGGATCTAGGAGCAGCCACAGCTTCTCTGGGCACCCTGTGCCAGGGCCTCACCACCCATGAGCTCATATTCTAGACATCAGGAGAAATCAGTGTCCTCCCCAGTGTCTGGCTGCTTTCTCAACCCCAAAGAAATGTAACAGCTGACTAATCCTGAGCAGCTGGAAATGGGTGCTCTTGGGTGTGGGAAGAGAGGTGGGGAGCTCCTTGGCAAATCATCCTCCTTTCCTGGAAAAGTGGAGGTGTCACAGTGGCAAGAAAGGGCTGGAGAAAGGCAGGTTCTCTACCTGCAGTGTTATTTCAATTTAAATATCACTGGTTTTATGAAGCAGCCTTGTGGAGGTTGTCATTCTCCTCCTTTTGTTGTCTTCCACTGGGCAGATTTTGAGGTGAGGTCTGCCCTAGTCCACCTCTGTGTGCTGAGTGATGGAATTGTGCAGCACCACCTTCTCTGGCAGCAGAACTATGGAAAGATTTGGCCTCCAGCAGCTTTGAAGTTGTGGCACTCTTGAGGGATTTTGGAAATGCACATTGAGAGTTAAGAAAAGAATAAGAGCCTCCTGGCATAACCTGGCTTTTTTTAAACACTAAAGGACTTGCTGAGTTTGTATTTTTTTTCCAAAAATGAGTTTTCTGGCTTACTTTGATTAGAGCCTAAGGAATAAATTATAGCTTCATCCCCTGCCTTCTGTCATCTGTAGGTTTCTGTGTTTAGAAACCATCACACAGGTTGTGTTCTCAACAGGAAATGCCAGTGATTGCCCAAAATCTGTCAATAACCCACCCTGGTGGTGAATTGTGTCACCTGAGAGCTCCAGCCCTGCACTGCAGCCTCGGAGCTGGTGCTTGGTGTGTGAGCAGAGTACCAGGGTGCTAGTGCAGAACCAGAGTTTCATCTCTCTGGGGTGCCCTTCTCAGACCTTCTAACCAGAAGAGTAGATGGGAATATCAGCTTTCAGTTCCATCCAGAGGGTGGGTAGCACATACCTGAAAAGCTAAGTTTGTGCTCTTTTTCCTGATGGTTTTTATCCATCATTTATCCTGATGGTGTGTGAGCACTTGTAGCTGATGTTGCTGTCACTGATCGATGCAGACACAACCCAGGCTGGGTGTGGTAAAGCTCTCACTGAACTGGCTCCTGGCAGAGGCTGTGGAGTCACTGCAGAGCTGAGAAGAGGGACAGCCTGTGCCCAGAACTGCTGGCTGGTGAACTCCTGGCTGGTAAACTGAGCTGGCTAAGCTTGTGCTGCCTCCCAGCTGAGCCAGACTGTGATGCTGCAAGTGCAGAGAAACTTTGATTCCTTCTGCCTGTAGTGTGCATAGGTGGCAAGATAAATGAAATGAATCATGTGCTATTAGGTGCCCCTTTCCATAAAAACTCCAAAGCCCTATGGCTCTGTAACAGCTGCCTCCTTGAGGCACAAGCCTCAGTAGGGGTTTCAATGGAGAACCAATAAGCACTGCTAAGCTTTAAAAGCTTTCTTCATCCTCTTCTCTTCAGGGGTGTGAAGGCAGCAGTGAGTTCAGTCCCTGGTTTATCAGTGCCCTTCTCTCCTGGCTCTTAGTGCTGTGCAGAGGAAGGATGTTCTGTGCTCAGGAGAGGCCAGCAGTGAAGCTCTAAAGCCCCGCCTGTGTCTGTGTGTGCCCGCAGGGAGGCCCCCGGCTGCGGATCCTGTCCAGCGGGAGGTACCTGCAGATCAACAATGCCGAGCTGGGGGACAGCGCCAGATACACCTGTGTGGCCAGCAACGTGGCAGGGGAGACCACCAGGGAGTTCCTGCTGGCAGTGCACGGTAACCTCACGGAGCAGCCTCGGGCAGCCTGGGCTTTGCAGGTGTTTCTGCAGGAGTTCAGGCAGCAGGAACTGAGCATTTGTGGTCGCTTACCAGCCATGTGTTGGCCACTCAGGCCATGCCCAAACTGTGGGGCTATGTGCATGGCCTTATGTCCCACTGCTGAGCCCACATCTGTCCTCCAGACTAAGGGACCTGCTGGGCACTTGCCATGGCTCACACTCTGTCCATCTGTTCCTGAAAGCAGAGGCTGCATCCAGCCATCATCCTGACACGGAGTCAGGATACATCCAGAGTGAACACCTGTATCCAGTACTGACAAATGCTCTTGAACAAACCCAGAGCAATTCTTTGAAGCATTTGATTGGTACCTTGGGGACAAGGTTTCACAGCTGGCTTGACAGTTACTTGAGAGCTGTGGCAGCTTCTCTGTGCCTGGAGAGGACAGGGCTTGAGGGGCCTTACACTTGATACTTGTCCTGTGCTACCATAGCCCTGAGCTCCATTTTAAACCTTTTTATTTTCTCACATCTAGTCTGATGAGAAGTTATTCTGCTCTCACACTCAGGTGACTGGAAGGAACTTTTCCCCCTTTTTCTATTCTGTTTCCAGCCCAGTCACATGGGCCCTGCCTTACTATGTGCCCCCAATGACTGGCTTTATCTGGTCCAGCTAAAGCCCTTTTTTCTCCTTAGTGTGTAATCAGGAAGCAAGGATATCCCCACACCCTTAGCTTGCTGAACTCCATGTGCTGAACTCCTGCTGTTTTAGCTCAGTGGTACCTTTTGCAGTAACTTGCAGAGCTGACTTTTGCAGTGCATTTCAGCCAAAATTTCTTTCTCCTTCCCTGCTGCACATTGGCAATTATCGTCACCCAGAATGGTAAGAAACTTGTTCCTGTCTTTGCAGTGAACCCAAACCCACTGCTGCACCTCTTTTCTTGTGTTTAGTTTCAGTCATTGCAATGTAGAGTTACTTCCTTTGTGTCATCAGCAATTCTCCCTTGCAGTGGCTCCCACAATCCGGAGCAGCCCCCAGACTGCCATGGTGCACATCAACACCTCTGCCCTGCTGGAGTGTGCTGCAGAAGGAGTTCCAGCCCCCAGGATCACCTGGAGGAAGGATGGGGCTGTTTTTACTGGAAACAATTCCAGGTATTGCCCAGAATTTAGCATAAATATTCTTCGTTGCTACTTACGAATGTATTTATTACAGAAACTTAATTTGGCATTAAATTGTTATAGAGAAAAGTAGCAGCACCAAACCTTTTTGTTGTTAAGAAGGATAAAAAAATTCCTTTGGCACCCAAATATAATTTTTCTGACATTAGAGGTTTTGAAAAGTAAATGTGGAAAATCTTTAGATTTTTATGTATACATAGAGTTTTGGGATGAAGCCAAGCAATTTAATGCAGACCAAAAGCTATTCTGTATTTTCTAATACATGAAGCTTTTTATACATGTTCTAGTACCAACTTTTATTATAGTGAATGGTTTCTGTCTCCTGACTGTTTTAGAAGGAAGTAGTTTGGCATTTTCTAGAACTGAGGAAATGCTATGGAATTCTGTTATATTGCAAAGAAAAAGTACAGGCATTAATTAAGATTTTTAAGGTTAAATGAGAAACCATAAAAAAAGGGGTTGACTGTTTTCTGTAAATCCAGTATAATTTGTGTGAAATCACCATGTCAGCTAGATTTCATCATTTCTTTGGGAAATAGATGTGGTGGGAAAGAATGAAATAAGTGAGAAAACTGTGCCCTAGTTAATGAATGCTTCATTTAGGCCATTGGTTGTGACCCCTGAGTCATCTCTTCTCTGCTCTGCCAGGGTGCCCTGTCGATGGATGGTGGTCAGCACTGTTTGCTCTGTTGCAGGTATTGGGTGCTGCAGGATGGGTCCCTGCACATCCCCTGGGCACAGGTGGCTGACACGGGCAGATACGTGTGCATGGCCACCAACGCCGCGGGCAGTGAGCGCCAGCGCATCGACCTGCACGTCCTCGGTAAAGCTTGGGGCTGCTGCTGAGTCCACTGACAGCAGGCTGCTTCTGCCAGAGGCAGTCTCAGTTTAGCCCCTTCTTAGGTACTCTGGTTAAAAAAAAACAGGGGAGAAATTAATGGAAAATCCCAGCTTTACAAAGACAGGGCAACTGAGACGTGTTTTAAAAGATTTTATTCCATTATCAGTCTCGTTGGAGGGTGAGACATTAAAACTCATTGCCATTCTATCAGAAGCCAACCTGTTTCCTGGTTACAATACCTTATAAATGTTTTTCAGCCTGTTAGCTTTTGCCACACAATGCTGCTAACACTTCTACTACCAATTACCTATTATTTTACCCCACGTGGTCTTGCTACAATGCATCTTTCACAGTTCTAATTCTCCAAAATATCTGGTCTTTTTGCAAAGCCATCTTTAGAAACTTGTTCTAGTTCAATCTTTCTTCTCTCAACAATGTCATCTCTATTCCATGGTCTTTCTAAGTCAGCACACCTTATCTCAGAGTTTGCATACAAATTGTACACAAGACTATGTGACCCTTCAATAAGGTTTTGAGAATTCTTTACAAATCCATTTCTCACAAGAAATGTGTATATATATATATGTATGTATGTGTGTATATATATGTAATTATTCTAAATAATGAGGCTTTGTTTGTTCTTAGTTCCTCCAACTATTGCTCCTGGGCAGACGAATATCACAGTCACTGTAAATGTGCAAACCACTTTGCCTTGTGAAGCCACTGGAATTCCCAGACCAGCAATTAGCTGGAAAAAGAATGGGCATCTGCTTAGTGTTGATCAGAACCAGAATACATACAGGTGAGAGGTGTTTTCTTTTTCAGTGTGGATTTCAAGTTTTCAGGGATGATTTTGACTCTTTAAAAAATATATCTGTGCTTAAACACTACCTTGTCTAGCCAGCAAATTCAGTGAGCTGATTACCTGAGAAGGAAAGAAGTATTTCAATGGCTTTTACTTTCTTTTTTCTTTGTTCAGACTTCTGTCTTCAGGTTCCTTAGTAATCATTTCTCCCACTGTGGATGACACTGCTGTGTATGAGTGCTCTGTGTCAAATGATGCAGGAGAAGATCAAAGGGCAATTGATCTCACTGTTCAAGGTAGAGGGGATATTGCTATTACACGTGTGGCACCCAGAACTTCTTTGGGGTGTTCTGATATTGGGAGGTCATTTTTGTGATACTGATATCCATAAGTCTCTGGTATTTCCAAGAATTTATAACAAATGAGTGACTCAAAGGGTGAGTAACCTTTGCCCTGCAAGTGGTTTTCAGTGCCTCCATCCATAGCAGATGAAGCCACAGAGCTCCTGGTAACAAAGCTGTCTCCAGTCGTGGTTTCCTGCACTGCCTCCGGTGTTCCCATCCCCTCAGTTCATTGGACCAAAAATGGCATCAAGTTGCTTCCCAGAGGAGATGGCTACAGAATTCTCTCTTCAGGTAATGTGCTGCAGGAAATCAGTGCAATCAGGCACATCCACAAGTAATGAATTACAGAAATGCAAACAATCCCCCAGAGATCCCCTCTCTGATGGCTTGGAATGAAATGAGGGATGCTGTAAGGGAGCACCTGTGCCTCGAGGATGCTCTGCATGTTGTGGTGCTCTCTCTGCCCCAGGAGCTGTGGAGATCCCCTCTGCCCAGCTGGCCCATGGGGGCAGGTACACCTGCGTGGCCCGGAACGCTGCGGGCTCTGCCCACAGGCACGTCACTCTGCATGTGCAGGGTAAGCTGGAGGCTGACGAGCAAGGCTGTTCTGGCAGCCAGCATTGCTACTTCAGCTTGCTCAGGTTGTACAGTCTTAGTGCTCTTCTGTGTTTTCCTAGCCTTGAACATTATGCTTTTCTTCCCTTTTTCTTCCATTGAACAGAGCCACCTGTTATCCAGGCCCAGCCAGGGGCACTGGATGTCATCGTGAACAATCCCATTGTGCTGCCCTGTGAGGCCACGGGCACTCCTCAGCCTGTGATCATGTGGCAGAAGGAAGGCATCAACATCATCACCACAGGTATCGTCCCAAAGCCTGGGACCCTGCCTGCTCCCGTGACACAGACATCCATTTTCTTTTCTGAAGCTTGGGTCTTTCCTCTCCATTCATTTAAAACCAAACACCAAACCAGAAGTGTCATGCTTCGGTTTTATTTGTTTTAGGGAACAGTTACATGGTCCAGCCAAGCGGCAGTTTGCACATTGCCAGAGCAGCTGTGGAAGATGCTGGCACATACATGTGTGTTGCTCAGAATCCAGCTGGCACTGCTCTGGGGAAGATCAAGCTGAAAGTTCAAGGTAAATCACCTTTTAAACTTCTCTTGGTCCAAACACAGTTCTGAGCAATAGAAAGGGACCTAGTGCTTTCCTGTTTGATGTGATGCTGAACAGAGCCCAGGAAGTTTATTCCTTTTAGTTAAATTTCTACTTTAGAGTATGCTTTTAGAATTATTTTCACCAAGAACTAAAGAGTTCCTTGCTTCTTACAGCATCTAATTCTTTCAATAATTGTCTTTGTTCCTTTCAGTTCCTCCTGCTATCAAGTCCCACATGGAGAAATATGTTGTTGCTGTTGATCAGTCTGTCACTCTGCAGTGTGAGGCTGAAGGCTACCCTGGGCCAGAGATCAGCTGGCATAAGGATGGGCAGCAGATAACAGAGTCCATGCGGAGGAGAATCCTGAGCACGGGAGCTCTGCAGATCCTGTTTGTGCAGCCCGGGGACAGCGGCCGCTATACCTGCACAGCAGCGAATCCCGCGGGATCCAGCACCTCCAGCACAGAGCTCGCCGTGCACAGTAAGGAACTCTCCCTGGGAGGGTGGGGGCACTGCAATGGCTGGTCCAGACAGGCTGAGGACTCCCCATCCCTAGAAGTGTCCAAGGACAGGTTGGACGGGGCTTGGAACAACCTGGGATAGTCAAAGGTGTCCCTGTGCATGACAGGGGTTTGGAATGAGATGGGCTCTAAGGTCCCTTCCAGCCCAAACCATCCTGTGATTCCATGATAAGTGGAACTGTAGGGAAATGATGTGTGTTACCAGTGTGACCCCGCAGAGAGAAGGGAGCTAGGGATGTACAGGGAGGAGTTCAGGAAAATAGTGCTACTTAATACAGGGGAGTGTTTTTAAGTTGTAATATCGGCCAGTTGCTTGAATTTTGGCACGCAGTCATTGATGGAAATGGACAATCCAGAAGGTCCAGGCAAGGGTTTTCTTCAGTCCAGTGTTGTGCTTGGATAATACCCAAGAGAATGTTTCTGATGACCTCCCCAAAGTTCCACCCAGGATCCGCAGCATGGATACACAGTACACAGTCATGGAGAGCTCCCAGGCTGTTCTGTCCTGTGTGGCTGAGGGGATCCCAACACCAGCAATTAACTGGAGGAAGGACAACATGCTGTTAAGAGACACAGTGGGAAAATACCAGACTGTGCCTGGTGGAGACCTCATTTTGGACAGTGTTGTGGTAAGCTCCCTGCGTCTAAGCTATTACTGGACACATTTGGCAGTGATAAGATCCGCTTCTGGGTTAGTCATTGTTTTATTTTGATTTTTTGTTCTTAATGGTCCAAAATCATTACAAAAGTTTCATTTTCCACTGGGGAGTAAAATCTATGAAGAATTTGTGGTGGTAAATCCTCAGGAAGGGTAAAAAGAAGTGTTAATCGTCCTTCGAATTTAGGAAAGTGGAAGAGTTCAGTTGAGCATTTCTGCTGAATGCTTGTTCCAAGTCTTTCAAGATTATCTTACTGATAGGAGTGGTGTATGCTGTAGGATATATCCCAGCTATAGGATATATCCCTGCTGAAATTTCCCCACCATGTTTCCTTCCAGCCTGAAGACTCTGGCAGTTACACCTGCATTGCCACCAATGCTGCTGGGGAGGACACACACACGGTCACCCTGACAGTTCACGTGCTCCCAGCTTTCACTGAACTGCCTGGAGACGTAGTCTTGACCAAAGGAGAACAGCTCAAGTTAACCTGCAAAGCAACTGGGGTACCTGTCCCCAGAATAACGTGGACCTTTAACAATAACATCATTCCAGGTGGGTCCCTGATGGCCATTTGGCTGCAGATTTTTTTCCCCTGTGCAGCATTGCAGTTTAGGGCAGGGAAGAAGAAAATTCTAGCTAGAATAAACTGTTAGTGATTGTGTGAGGAATATCTTTAGTGTTATGCAATCATGTAATTAAACTGCCTCTGAGAGAAAGCTGTAAGGAAGGTAATTAAAACATAGTCCCTCTTCTGTAGCCAATAATTTAGCACATTAAAAACATTCATAATCTGATGTGTTTGCTCAGCATCCAGCAATTGATACTCGAAATCACAGGGCAGCTGAAGTGAACGGATGCATGTGGGCAAATGTCACAGCATTGACTTTCTGTGCATTCCAGGAGTGTCTCAGGGATGCACAAGATCCCAGAGCTGTGCTGCTGAGAGTGCACAGAGCCAAGCACTCCTGTAAGCTGTGTACGTTTCAATCCCTGGAATGACCCTTTCCCTGCTCTCCCTCCAGCGCAGTACGACGATGTCAACGGGCACAGTGAGCTGCTCATCGAGAGGGTGTCCAAGGAGGACTCTGGGACCTACGTGTGCTCTGCAGAGAACACAGTGGGCTCCATCAAGGCCATTGGCTTCGTGTATGTCAAAGGTACATGAAATTCAGCAGCTGTGGTTGTTGCTGGACAGCTCCATGTAACCACTGGGTTTGGATAGTGGAGTCGGAATGGGATGGGTGGGAAGGGTCCTTAAAACTCATCCAGTGCCACCCCCTCTCATGGCCAGGGATACCTCCACTAGCCCAGGCTGCTCAAGCCCCATCCAACCTGAGGTTGGACACTTCCAGGGATCCAGGGGCAGCCACAGCTTCTCTAGGCAACCTGGGCTAGGGCCTCACCACCCTGACAGGTATTTCTCCCTAATATCCAATTTGAACCTGCCTGCTGTCAGTTTAAAGCCATTCTCCCTAGTATATAATACCTTGCCAATGGCTAAATGGAAAAATGAACAAGTTGAAATTCCCCCTTTGGAAATGGTTGAAATTCCCCCTTCGGAAAGTCAGAGGTGAGTGATCCCTGCCAGCAGTTCTTATTTGGCTCTACTATTTTTCTGCCATCCCTTGTTTATTCAGAGCCTCCAGTCTTCAAAGGGGATTATCACTCCAGCCGAATTGAGCCCTTGGGTGGCAATGCCATGTTGAATTGTGAAGTCAGGGGAGATCCCCCTCCAACCATCCAGTGGAGCAGAAAAGGAGTGGGAGTTCAGATTAGCAACAGGATCCGACAGCTTGTCAATGGTTCCCTTGCTATCTATGGCACTGTGGTGAGTCCTGCCCCTATACTGTGAGTGTCTGCTTTGAACTTGATTGATAAAGATCTGATCATATTGGTTTGAAAGAGTCAGGCTAGACACTTATCCTTTTTTGCTTTCACCGTTAACAAATGTTTTAATTCAGACAAATTAGATTCAAATTATTTAGGCAAAAATCCCTAGGGGGTCAGAGTTCTTCCTGATTGTCAGAAGGACAGAATTTACATATTAATTGTTGGTGTGTGAGATCTTGGTCATGAACAATTAAATGGGACCTTTGCTCCTGACCTTAAGAGAGCCTGGCTTCTACAGGTCAGCTGAAAAGCAGTTTCATTCTCCATGTGCAAATCTCTTACTCCAAATCTAAATTCCTAATCTGAACAGCAAGATCCCTATTTTTCCCCATGTACTTATGTCTGCATTTTGAATTGGGGTTAAAATTCCCTGCCAGGAGGGGCCCTATAGACTGAGCCCCTGTTTTGTTCCTCAGAATGAAGATGCTGGTGACTACAAGTGCGTGGCAACCAATGACGTGGGTGTGGTGGAGCGCAGCCTGACACTGACCCTGCAGAGTAAGGCTCAAAGGGAGGCTTAATGCCCCTTAAGGGAGTGAAAACTTGCCTGGGGAGGTGCAGGCAGCTCCTGGGGGCGTGTTTCAGGTTGGGCACTGCCCTAGAGGCTTGGATTCATCTCCTCTTCTGCAGAATTGTAGAAGGGCTTGGGTTGGAAGGGACTTTTAAGGTCACCTGCCATGGGCAGGGACACCTTCCACTGGAGCTGGTTGCTCCTTGAACATTTCCAGGGATAAGTTAGCCAAGAGCTTCTCTGGGTGTCTTTCATCATGAATATATGAGAGTCTGGTCTAAGCTGTGATTGAAGTAAAAGAATAGAGGAATGTAAAGGGTTGAGCCTCATCGTAGAAACCAGCGTGGAATGAACTGAACCACTCTCTGATGTGGCCTTCTTTCTCTTAGTTCACTCAATACAATTGGAATAAACTAGACTCTCAACTTATATGAGGTCAATCCCAATTCTCATTGACAATATTTTATTTTTGACAAAAATAATACATTAGAGTTTTTCTTTGCTAGTGGGATAATTTCTAAACATGCCCTTCCTACTGTAGCCTCAAGCATTGTGGGTCTGTTTCTTAACCCCTCAGTTGTCTCTGGACGTGAATAATAACATTTTCCTGTGGGTTTTATGAAAAACAACCCAATTTAGCAATAAAGAGGAGCACATGCTCTTACAGCTGGGCCTTAATCTCTGCTTTAGTCCTCAGATTGCTGCATATTCAAACCAGCTTATTGTTGGCATTGTAACATGTGTTTGGTGGCACTTGGGGACATGGTTTAGTGGTGAACATTGGTGGTGGTGCTGGGTTGATGGTTGGACTTGTTGATCTGTTTTCCAATCTTAAGGATTCTGTGTTTCTATTTTGCTAGCAGGGGATCAGCAATAATAATTTTAGTCAAAGTAAACTGACTTAGGATTTCTCTGCACTTGCTTTAATACTAAATCAATCAAGTCTGTGCCCGTGTGCTGTCGCCCAAAGAATCCTTTCTCTTCCAGGCCCCCCAGTCATCACTGCTGAACCAGTGGGGACCGTGCTGGAAGCTGGTGCCACGGCGGTGCTGGACTGCCAGGCCAGGGGAGAGCCCCCTCCCACCATCGGCTGGTCCCGCCAGGGACAGCCCCTGCTGGGCGACGACAGAGTGACCCTGCTGCCCAATGGCTCCCTGCGCATCGCCGCGCTGCAGAGGGAGGACACCGCCGAGTACGAGTGCGTAGCCAGGAATCTCCTGGGATCTGTCCTCGTCACAGTGCCCCTGACTGTGCAGGGTAGGTGCACAAAACATCAGAGTGACTTTCAAGCTGGTAGATGACAGCATTAATCTGGATCAAATGTGGTCAAGGTTCATCTTGCCCACATTTTATGGATGAGATGTTTGATCTTATGTTCATTATAAGCATTAGGTCTAAGGTACGCCTAGTCTGAAGTGTCAGTGGGGTTCTCTTTCATTAAATTTTATTCTATTATACTCATCAAGCTGGGAGAGATAAAGGCTGTGAAGGGTGAGAGACAGAAATTATAATGAAAGGGTCTTGAACCAGATCCTATCCTTAGAACATGTCGTAACTGAACTGTGTGTCTAAAGAAAAGCATTTAGGAGCATACGCAGTAATTGTCTTTGAGCTATGGTAAGAGATTTGTGCACAGTAATGACACGAAATGAGGCGGATTTCCGGGAGTCAGGAGGTGCAGTTTTCACTTCTCTGTGCCGGCCTAAGGGAGCTGCAGGCACCAGCAGTGCCCAGCAGCATCCCTGCTCCCGTTGCAGTGCACGGCGGATTCTCCAGCTGGCTGGAATGGCGGGCGTGCAGCGTCACCTGTGGCCAGGGCGTGCAGGAGCGCGTCCGGCAGTGTGACAGCCCCGTGCCGGCCAACGGGGGCCGTGGCTGCCAGGGGCCCCACACCGACCTGCGCAGCTGCCACCGCCAGCCCTGCCCAGGTACTGCTGCAGCCACACACTCTCACATGGGGCTGGGTTGGAGGGACATTAAAGCCCATCCAGTGCCACCCCCTGCCATGGCCAGGGACACCTTCCACTAACCCAGTGTGCTCCAAGCCCCATCCAGCCTGGCCTGGGACACTGCCAGGGATCCAGGGGCAGCCACAGCTTCTCTGGGCACCCTGTGCCAGGGTCTCCCCACCCTCACAGAGAACAATTCTTTCCAAATACCTAATCTAAATCTCTCCTCATCTACTTTAAAACCTTTCCCGTGTCCTACCTCTGTCTGTCCATCTAAGTCTCCCTCCCTCTATTTTGTAAATCCTGTTTAAGTACTGAAAAGCCATAATGAATTGATACTTTTAATGTGCCTTGCATTAAGTGCATAAACAATGAACTTTTATCACCATGGATCTTCTTGGCAGATTCGTTTTTCCAAGTAGTTGTAATTAATTTTGAAAAGAAAGAGAAAATTTAAATAAACATCGCAAAAATATTGTTTAATGAAAACTGGGGTTTTCTGGTCCTTAGTGGACGGGAGCTGGTCGGAGTGGGGACTGTGGGAAGAGTGTTCAAGGAGCTGTGGCCAAGGGAACAGGACAAGGAGCAGGACCTGCAGTAACCCCCCAGCTCAGCACGGAGGGAAGCCCTGTGAGGGCAGTGCTCTGGAGTCAGTCATGTGCAATCTTAGGCCTTGCCCAGGTAAGAGAAGAATATTTTAACCTTATTTGCATGAGGAGCTTCACATGCAGGACTCTTTGTTTCTCCAAACCCAAATTATCTCAGCTTATTTTTAGTTGTTAATTACTTTTTTTTTTAATTGAATGGCACAGGTTCTTGGAAACAGGAATCACAAAAAATAAGTGTAAGAAATCTCAGCCATTTCTTTTTTTTTTAATACCAGTAAAAATATTAATTTGTATTTTAATGTTTCCCAGTACTTGTTACCCACATTCTCACAGTGTAAATTCTCTCTACTCTAAACCTATCCTATAAAACTAGTTAAAATAAGAAGAGAACCAAACACAAACCACCAACTATTTAAAGCTATGTAAAAATGATTGTTAATAATTTAAGACTTTATCTGTATATTTTCCTCTGTTATAATTTTTAGCCTCATTTTGCTGCCAACTACCTGAATGTTCAAGTTTCCTTCCTGTCCCATGAGTATTTCCCACATTTGACAGGTTGTAGTTTATTCAGAGCTTTCACCACTGACACATTCCCATCTGTACAATTTGCAATGTTTGATTTTTCCATGGCTCTGCTGCCACTGTGATGCCAAATACTCATCCACAGGCCTGAGACTCATTTCTCTAGGTTTTGGCAGGAAAATCAGCTCTGGCTGCTGCTCTCTGGCAGCTTTTAGCCAGGCTGCCTTGGCTCTGCTCAGGCCTCCATCCTACCCAGGGAAATGGGAAACTCAAGGTGTGATTAAGTGTTCAGTTCTGATGCTCCACGATGGTGGTGAGGTGATGTAGTTAAAAAACAGAGAGAGTTGATCTTTGCTTGTCAAAGTGCTGATTGTTTGCGCCACTGCTCATGGCATTTTGTGGGGGATTTGGGATATCCCAGGTGTGTTCCTGTTCTGGAGCAGTGTAGGGGATCAGAGATATCCAAGGTGTGTGTCTGTTCTGGGGCAGAGTGGGGGGATTTGGGATATCCCAGGTATGTGCCTGTTCTGGGGCAGTGTGGGGGATCAGGGATATCCCAGGTGTGTGCCTGTTCTGGGGCAGTGTGGGAGATCAGGGATATCCCAGGTGTGTGTCTGTTCTGGGGCAGTGAGATCAGGGAT